>JAGSMU010000063.1:0-483496 GCA_029286865.1 Teinopalpus imperialis
CGTTTTCGTGCTGATTTTGTAACCTAACCTTTTTATTTTTACATGGGGAAATGCCTACGCATACCCACTTTCTGCGGGGCAAGGATGGGCTATGTCGGACTCGCACCGACTAAAACCCCATGGTGTTCCACCTTTGTCGCGTATAGCGGGGCCACGGGAACGCTTTCGCACACCTCCGCGACCCTTGCCTGTTGCCGGCAAGCCGGCCTCTCCTTCGGGGAGGACATCCCCTCTCCACTCCCTTCTTCTGCAAGGCGCGCCGGAACACGGACGCGCCTTCCATCTCGGCTCTCTGTAGGTGAGAAACGACTTCCCGAGTCCGCCCCCAGAGGCCATGGGGCCAGGAAAGCACGGCCAACGCACCTGCGGCGGATCTGGTCTGCGGCTCACTGCCGACCGGATGTTCGGCCGCGGAGGACAGGAGAGCGGCAGCGAAACACCGACATCTTCTTTCCTCATGGCCCTCACTCCCACAGCCGCATCATGCGGTGCGACTTTGCTTGAGCCGCGGAGGTGATAGGAGAGCGGCAACGCAACACCGACACTCCTCTCCTCCGCGACTCCGCCTCGGCTACTGAGGGCGGGGAAGGCGGCCTCGCTCCGCCACTTCCACCCCAGCAGTCCACCGACACGCTTCCTAGGGGAGCCTTCCATAACATTTCCTGAGCGGTTACCTCGGGCCGGCCACAGAGCGCCTTAGGCCGGCCATTTGGGTTCCTCTTAGCTTCACCGTGGGTGACCAAGCCACAGTTACTAAGCCCCCGCTACGACAAAGCGAGAACCCTTCGGGGGTTGTAACCTTAACCTAACCTAACCTTAACCTAACCTAACTAACCTAACCTAACCACCTATATGTTTGTGTATTAGAGTCTTAAGCATTCCAAATTGTTTTTTGTTGTAGCATTTGTTCAGTGTAATCGTTAGACAGTCATCCTGCGACGCATTTAGGCCATTTCTAGTCTAGTTCTAATCAGTTATTTTTAGTTTCATAATTACGTAAGTTTATTCCATTTGTAAAAATTTTCATGTCTTCGTTTTTCGTGCTGGATTTTGTAACCTAACCTAACCTAACCTATCCTAACCTAACTCTAACCCTAACCACCTATATGTTTGTGTATTAGAGTCTTAAGCATTCCAAATTGGTTTTTGTTGTAGCATTTGTTTAGTGTGTAATCGTTAGACAGTCATCCTGCGCCGCATTTAGCCATTTCTAGTCTAGTTGTAATCAGTTATTTTAGTTTCATAATTACGTAATTTTATTCCATTTGTAAAATTTTCATTTCTTCGTTTTTCGTGCTGATTTTGTAACCTAACCTAACTCTAACCTAACCTAACCCTAACCACCTATATCTTTGTGTATTAGAGTCTTAAGCATTCCAAATTGGTTTTTGTTGTAGCATTTGTTCAGTGTAATCGTTAGACAGTCATCCTGCGCCGCATTTAGGCCATTTCTAGTCTAGTTCTTAATCAGTTATTTTAGTTTCATAATTACGTAATTTTATTCCATTTGTAAAAATTTTCATTTCTTCGTTTTTCGTGCTGGATTTTGTAGCTTAACCTAACCTAACTCCAACTCTAACCTAACCACATATATCTTTGTGCATTAGAGTCTTAAGCATTCCAAATTGGTTTTTGTTGTAGCATTTGTTTAGTGTAATCGTTAGACAGTCATCCTGCCGCATTTAGGCCATTTCTAGTCTAGTTCTAATCAGTTATTTTAGTTTTATAATTACGTAATTTTATTCCATTTGTAAAATTTTCATGTCTCTGTTTTTCAGTTGATTTTGTAACCTAACCTAACATAACCTATCCTAACCTAACCCTAACCACCTATATGTTTGTGTATTAGAGTCTTAAGCATTCCAAATTGGTTTTTTGTTGTAGCATTTGTTTAGTGTAATCGTTAGACAGTCATCCTGCGCCGCATTTAGGCCATTTCTAGTCTAGTTCTAATCAGTTATTTTAGTTTCATAATTACGTAATTTTATTCCATTTGTAAAAATTTTCATTTCTTCTGTTTTTCAAAGGATTTTGTAGCTTACCTAACCTAACCTAACCTAACCTTAACCTAACCACATATATCTTTGTGCATTAGAGTCTTAAGCATTCCAAATTGGTTTTTGTTGTAGCATTTGTTTAGTGTAATCGTTAGACAGTCATCCTGCGCCGCATTTAGCCATTTCTAGTCTAGTTGTAATCAGTTATTTTTAGTTTCATAATTACGTAAGTTGATTCCATTTGTAAAAATTTTCATTTCTTCTGTTTTTCGTGCTGATTTTGTAGCTTACCTAACCTAACTCTAACCTAACTCTAACCTAACCACATATCTTGTGCATTAGAGTCTTAAGCATTCCAAATTGGTTTTTTGTTGTAGCATTTGTTCAGTGTAATCGTTGGACAGTCATCCTGCGCCGCATTTAAGCCATTTCTAGTCTAGTTGTAATCAGTTATTTTTAGTTTCATAATTACGTAAGTTTATTCCATTTGTAAAAATTTTCATGTCTTCGTTTTTCGTGCTGATTTTGTAACCTATCCTAACCTAACCTAACTCTAACCACCTATATATCTTTGTGCATTAGAGTCTTAAGCATTCCAAATTGGTTTTTGTTGTAGCATTTGTTTAGTGTAATCGTTAGACAGTCATCCCAGCTGCATTTAGGCCATTTCTAGTCTAGTTCTAATCAGTTATTTTTAGTTTCATAATTACGTTATTTTATTCCATTTGTAAAAATTTTCATGTCTTCGTTTTTCGTGCTGGATTTTGTAACCTTAACCTAACCTAACCTTACCTATCCTAACTCTAACCTAACCTAACCCTAACCACCTATATGTTTGTGTATTAGAGTCTTAAGCATTCCAAATTGGTTTTTTGTTGTAGCATTTGTTTAGTGTAATCGTTAGACAGTCATCCTGCGCCGCATTTAGGCCATTTCTAGTCTAGTTGTAATCAGTTATTTTTAGTTTCATAATTACGTAAGTTGATTCCATTTGTAAAAATTTTCATGTCTTCGTTTTTCGTGCTGATTTCATAACCTAACCTAACCTAACCTAACCTATCCTAACCTAACCCTAACCACCTATATGTTTGTGTATTAGAGTCTTAAGCATTCCAAATTGGTTTTTTGTTGTAGCATTTGTTCAGTGTAATCGTTAGACAGTCATCCTGCGCCGCATTTAGGCCATTTCTAGTCTAGTTGTAATCAGTTATTTTTAGTTTCATAATTACGTAATTTTATTCCATATGTAAAAATTTTCATTTCTTCGTTTTTCGTGCTGATTTTGTAGCTTAACCTAACCTAACCTAACCTAACCTAACCTAACCACATATATCTTTGTGCATTAGAGTCTTAAGCATTCCAAATTGGTTTTTTGTTGTAGCATTTGTTTAGTGTAATCGTTAGACAGTCATCCTGCGCCGCATTTAGGCCATTTCTAGTCTAGTTCTAATCAGTTATTTTTAGTTTCATAATTACGTAATTTTATTCCATTTGTAAAAATTTTCATGTCTTCGTTTTTCGTGCTGATTTTGTAGCCTAACCTAACCTAACCTAACCTAACCTAACCACATATATCTTTGTGCATTAGAGTCTTAAGCATTCCAAATTGGTTTTTTGTTGTAGCATTTGTTCAGTGTAATAGTTAGACAGTCATCCTGCGCCGCATTTAAGCCATTTCTAGTCTAGTTGTAATCAGTTATTTTTACTTTCATAATTACGTAATTTTATTCCATTTGTAAAAATTTTCATTTCTTCGTTTTTCTTGCTGATTTTGTAGCTTACCTAACCTTACCTAACCTTACCTAACCTTTTTTTTTTTTTTTACATGGGAAATGCCTACGCATACCCACTTCGCGGGGCAAGGGTGGGTTATGTCGGACTCGCACCGACTAAAACCCCATGGTGTTCCACCTTCGTCGCGTATGGTGGGGCCACGGGAACGCTTTCGCACACCTCCGCGACCCCGCCTGCGCTGGCCGGCAAGTCGGCTTCCCTCATCTGAGGAGGACATCCCCTCTCCACCCCTCTCCTGCAAGGCGCGCCGGAACACGGACGCGCCTTCCATCGGCCTCCTCTGTAGGTGGGAAACGGACTCCCCGAGTCCGCCCCCAGAGGCCATGGGGCCAGGAAAGCACTAAGCCAACCCAGCCCCTGCGGTGGATCTGGTCTGCGGCTCCACCGCCGACCGATGTTCGGCCGCGGAGGACAGGAGAGCGGCAACGTAACACCGACACTCCTCTTCCCCGCGGCCCCACCACAGCCGCATCATGCGGTGCGACTTCGCTTGAGTCGCGGAGGATAGGAGAGCGGCAACGTAACACCGACACTCCTCTCCCTCCACAGACTCCGCCTCGGCTACTGAGGGTGGGGAAGCGGCTCACCACCACTTCCACCCCAGCAGTCCACCGACACGCATCCGAGGTTAACTCATAAAGAGCCGGCCTGAGCGGAAACATCACCTCTGGCCGGCCTCAGAGCGCCTTAGGCCGGCCATTTGGGTTCCTCTTTCACCGTGAGCGACCGCCACGGTTACTAAGCCCCGCTACGACAAAGCGAGAACCCTTCGGGGAACCTTACTTTTTTTAGCGTGGGAATGCCTGACGCATACCCGCCCTCGCGGGGCAGGGCGGGTTATGTCGGACTCGCACCGACTAAAACCCCACGGTGGTCGCCACCAACGCTCGCGAGGGGTCGCGGATCTCCGTTAGGAACGCAACCGCAACCCCCTGCGCTTCTTCGCTGATAGCTCGTCCTGGGCGTGCGTGAAGATCGCACCCCAGAACCCTCACGGAACTATCACGACGACACGGTACCACGTCGTGCCGTCGTCCTCCTCGGGGTCGCTATTTCGACGGCTGGAGCCCTAATTCGATCGTCAGCGACCCGTAGTCTCCCGTTTACGGTGGGGATCACCGATAGAGTGACGTGACGAGGCGCGCGAGCGCCGCGTCGGCCCTGTCTCCGAGCAGGATCGGTCCTTCTGTCCTGCTCGGCAGCCTCCTTTCGGACCATTACGGTCTCGCAGAAGGGAGGCTACGGCCCTCCACGCCGATTCCCCGCGCAGCATCGCCGACACGACTGCTGGCAGGGACAGGTTCCGTCCGATGTGACCGACCAAGACCCGCCGCTCGGCTTCCCACGCCGGGCAAGCCGCGAGCGTGTGCGATGCGGAGTCTTGGCTCAAGCGCCACAGTGGAAGCAATTCGCCGTCGCCTCGCGACCGATCTTACACAGGTAATCACCGAAGCAACCGTGCCCGGTGATCACCTGCGTAAGTCTGTAGGTGAGTCTTCCTCCTCGTCGCTGCATCCAGGCTTCGAAGTCCGGCAGGAATGCTCCGACGACGCGTTTGCGCGCATTCTGCTCCTCGCGGAGCCTTGCGCGCCACGTCGCGAATGGGATACGTCGTTCCTGCCGTTTTACCGCCTCGAGCGCCTCTTCTGGCTCGCCACCACCGCTCTGGCGTAGGACGCGAATCCGGTGATACACCCGCGTCCATGTCCGCCAGAATATCCAGAGGTAAGTTTTGCCAGATTGTCGCCGCCTCGAACGATACCGTCCGGTATCCTCGTACGACCCGTATGGCCATCCTACGCTGGACGCTGTAGATCTTAGTCCTACAGCGTCGGATGGCCAGCCCTTCGCCCATACGGGCGCCCCATAGAGGGCTACGGATCGTACGACCCCGGCATAGAGGCGGCGAACTTCCTCACTCGGTCCCCGAGATTGGGCAGCAGTCTGTGCATAGCACCCGCTACCCTCGATCCGGGGACCAGGCGCTCGAAGTGCTCTTCGAAGCCCCAGCGACTGTCCAGAGTGAGGCCTGTGGGTAATTTGGCGTACCGCCCCACTCTGACTTCAGACTCACCTACTCGGACGCACGAGTCGGGTGGTTCCCTGCTCCGCGGCAGTTTGTGGAACCATAGCGCCTCGGTCTTGTGAGGCGCTACCTCCAGTCCCAACTCGTGGACTTTGGCGACGACGATTTCCGCCCCAAGCTCGGCAAGCTCCTGTCCTTCGAAGGAGTCCCCGCTGGCGACCACCAAGGTGTCGTCAGCGTAACAGACGACATATACGCCAGCGGGAGCTCGACTCGCAGAACAGAGTCGTAGGCGAGATTCCACAGTAACGGGCCCAAAACCGACCCCCCGTGGAACCCCACACTGGATCTCCTCCGATCCTCGTACCGTCTCGGTCCATGTACAAGATGTACCTGTCGCGCAAGTAGTCCGCGATCACGCCTTGCAGGTAGGGGAACACCATGGTGTAAAAGTCCCCCTTATCGCGTCCCAGGGCAGGAATTAAAGGCGTTGACGATATCAATGTTTATCGCCAACGCCACGCCGCCCCGGGACACAGCCTGCTCCGACAGGGGAGCGGACGCGCAGAACCGCGTCGATGGTGTAACGCTCCCGTCGGAAACCGAACTGGTTTTCGGCGAGATCGGGACCGACACGCGACAGATGCCCGCTGAGACGGGCGGCAAGAATTCTCTCGAATAACTTGCCAGCCTCGTCCAACAGGCATATGGGACGGTACGCAGAGGGAGAATCTGCGACTCTGTCTGCCTTCTTCAAGAGGACTATTCGGGCCTCCTTCCAGGCCCTAGGGAACGAGGCGTTACGGAGGCAGCTGGTGAACAGCCGCCTCAGCCTGCCCCGAGGGTGCCAGACTCAACACCCAGACCCGGCCGGGAATTCCGTCGGGACCCGGCGCGGTGTTCCTGCCTCTCAAGCGGCCCACGGCTCGGTCCAGCTCCTGTGCGGTCACCCCATTTCGTCACTCCAATGACACGAAGATTGGGGTAGACTGAGGACTTGACCGACCCTCCGGAAAGAGCGAGCTAATCACTCTTCCCAAGAGGGCCGGATCTAGAGTTTCCGTCACCGGGGCGTCCAAGGACGGAGCTCCAGTACCATCCTGTACGGACGCCCCCACGGATCCTCGTTGAGTCCCTCCAGGAGCTCTCTCCAGGACCGAGACCTGGCGTTGCAGACAGCTGCCTGCAACGCCTTCGTGGCCGCTCGATACGCCTCGTAGAGTCTGGCTATCTCCTCACTCGGAGCTCGCCTTCGCCTCCTTCGGGCTCTGGTGTACTGGCGGCGGCTCACAGATCGCTCGCAGCTCCGCGATCTCTGCCGACCACTGGGTACACCGCCTCTGCGCTTGGGCGACCGGTCTAGCATCGACGCGTCACAAATACGCGTCATCGTGTCCCGGAACCAGTTCGCTTCCACTTCCGGATCGGACGGAACCTCTTCGGCGCTTTCTGGCCATATTGCAACATTGGCGGCGGCCCCGAGCAAGTCTCGGTCTAGCCGCTTGAGACACCAACGTCGCGTGTGACTGCCTTCTCGGCGGCTGGTGACAGCGTCGGGGCGGCGGATTGCAAGATCGAATAAAATATGGCGGTGGTCGGATAACGTGACCACCTCCTCTGCAACCCGCCAGCCCGACAGCATGCGCATCGCAGCGGGAGTCGCCCATGTAAGATCCACGACCGACTCCCCTGCCACCGCACGCATCAAAGCATGGACCCCGGATTTGCCAATCGGAGGTCAATCAACCGCCCATTCCATCACCGTCTCTCCTTCGGACTGTCGCTGGGATTCCCCACGCCCTGGAATGGGCGTTGAAGTCTCCCAGGACACCGACGGACGAGGGAGGCACCTGCGAACGCAGAGTGCCACCTCGTCCAGGTACACCTCGTAGTCGGCGAGGGACCCTCGCGGGAGAGACGTAGCAGCCAACTATGGCCAGGGTGCCCCATTGCACTGCAACGAAGCCCTGACCCCTTCCCAATAGGGAGCAGGTGGGACACCCTTCCACCCCAGCAGATCGCCATGAACTCCAGCCTGTCACGAACCAGTGAGGGTGGTCCGGCACGGCATAGTCTGCCATTTCACTGCCAGAGCAACCCGGCACTCCGCAATGGTCTGCATAAACAAATGCTGAGCATTGCGGCAGTGGTTCAGGTTGCTCTGGAAGGACCTTTGAGGGGTGCGAAGAGGCCTACGCGACCTCCATCCCCGAGCTGGTGCCCGGGGTTGCGGCTGGTGCCGCTGGGACTGCTGCTTCGCTTGCGGGGCAGGAGGAGATGGTTTTCTCCCGCTCTTCTTTGATGGTGGGGCGCACCTCTTACCAAGACGATGGTTAGAGGGCAGCCCCAGGTCGGCACAGTGGACATTTGAGTGCAAGAGCTTTGCACTCTCTGGCCCTGTGCCCGGTTTCCACAAGCGTAGCAGCGCGTGCTCCGGTTCGCCTGGTTAGGGCACCTGCTACCAACGTGACCCTTCTCCAGGCACCGGAAGCGGTGCATGGGCCTGGGATCTAAGAGCTCCACCCCAGCAGATCCCCAGCCCACGCGTACGCGCCCAGCGGTCACCAATTTTCGCAGCGCCGCTGCGGGCACCGCACCCAGCACGTGCCTATACGGGCATGGGTGTTCGGTGGACCTCTCCGACCTTCACGTCGTCCACCGAACACCCTCCAGCCTCAGCCACCGCCGCCGCGACATCGCTCGGGCTGACGGCATCGTCGAGGTCCTTCACCGAATGTCGCCCGACTTGACTGGCGGCCAATTCGACGTCCATCTCGGAAAGGACCTCCGCATTTTAGTCGCGAGACCATCCGCCCTCGAGCTGCAATCAGGACCGCTGATCTCCAATAGGAGACCACCGGTCACAGCCCGCTTTTGGCGAACAGTCTCAATGCCGATGTCCGCCAGCCTTATCTTCGACTTGGCTACCTCCATCACTTTTGCGTAAGTGGTGGAGGAGCCAGTCGGCAGCGTCACCGTCACGGCAGCCGTGGACGGAGTGCGTATGAGCTTCGCCTTTTTTGCTTTGGTTTTAGTGGCCGCAGGGGCCGCTGACTGCTGGGTCTTAGGATTTTTGGCCTTTTTGGCCACCTGTGCCCACGACGTGGATGCCGGCACTTCCACCACCATCAGCGGCCTTGGTGTGGCCACCGGAGGCAGCTCAGCTACTGGAGGGTGGGAGGGTTTCGGCCTTTTCCCCTTTGCCTGTAGGTGTTGTGTAGGCGACGGTTTTGTTTGCACCGGCTTTGGCGGCGGTTGCGAAGCACTTCGCGGAAGGCCTCGACTGCACTCCTAATGGGGCCGAATTGCCCTCTCTGGGAAGATCTTCGCCTCGAAGGCAGCCAGCCTCGCCTCTATGAGAGACCCCAAGCGCTCCATGAGCCCATCGTCCACGCTCCCAGACTTCGGAGCGCTAGGAGCTCGCTGAGTAGGAGGCATGGCTGCACGAGGTTCCCCACTCTTGCGGAGGGCGCTGAGCTCCTCAGACAGCTTCCCACCTTTATTGAGAGCTCGACAGCTGCGAGCGGAGCTCAGCGTTCTCACGTCTTTTGCCTCAACATTGGGGGCTGGGAGACCCTCCGCGCCAGTTCCGCAGTGGCTGCCTCGACCATCCTGGCCGCCAACCGCAGGCTGTGCACAAATGTACCCTTAAAGGTTGCCAGATTTATCGGCAACCTTGTCGACTGCCAGTAGATTGGCCCGAGGCATCCAAGTCCATGGTCGATTTCGTCACTTCCGGACCCAAATCTGCGGGTTTTGGAAGGCTTTCCTTCGCACGCGTTTTGGCCTGGGCTACAGTAGGGTCCCAGATGCCTCCCTTCGTCAGCGACCAACTCCGTGTCCGTGCCTGAGACTGCGACTGCCTGGAATTTGTCGGCCACGACAGTCGCAGGCTTGGCTCTCCTCTTCCTACTTGTCCTTGCGGACACCTCCGAGGTTGCGGATCTGAGTGAGGCATCGGATCTTCCGCCGTCACTCACCGCCCAAACTCACAGGCGTACTTGGGCGCGCAAAGCGTCCACGCCTGTCCCGTGCCGGGACTACTGGTCCCGCAGATGTTGCTCTTCCTCCTGGCTCTGGTCCCTTGATGTTGAGGGACCTTCGACTGCTATTACAGACTCAGCGCTTTTCGCTAAGTCTCCTTCTCCCTCTAGGTTGTTTGAAAATTCCATAACAAATCCCACGAGTTAGGACGAAATAAAATGTCGATCTCCGGGTGACGCCTATTCCAGAGACAGCGCTACCGTGGGGTCGCCTGGTACCCACAGGTTTTAAGACTTCGCTGTCTGGTTTTATAGAGTGATCCTTCTCGCGGGCCGGCCAATTGCTGCAAGCCCTGCTCCGTTGCACTTCGACGTACCCCATAATCGTCAACGCTGGGGTCCTTGAAGAGAGTACAGCGGGTTACGGCGCGCTGGAAAGCCGACGTAACTCCCCAGTTGGACGGTTGAATGCCCGGCGGCAGTGTAAGTGCACACCGAGCCCGTCCTCCACTATGAGCATTAGGCACTGGAAACGATATATCGTCACCAGTTCCCAATACCCACCATCATTTGTTGCCTTTCCCCGGATACTTTGATCAAGGAGAAATGCAACCTCCACTTCGCACATTAGGCACTGACAACGACGTATCGCCACCAGTTCCCAATGCGCACCCTCATTTTGTTGCCTTTCCCCCGGATACTTTGATCAAGGAGAAATGCAATTATTCCGCGCATTGGGCACTGAGGACGACGTATCGTCACCAGTTCCCAATACCCACCATCATTTGTTGCCTTTCCCCCGGATACAGAAATCAAGGAGAAATGCAACCTCCACCCGCACATTGGTCACTGAGGACGACGTATCGTCACCAGTTCCCAATGAGCACCCTCATTTTGTTGCCTTTCCCCCGGATACTTTGATCAAGGAGAAATGCAACCTCCCACAACGCTCGACGGTTGAGTGCCCGGCGGCAGTAAAAACGCACACCGAGCCCGTCCCTCCACTATGAGCATTAGGCACTGGAAACGATATATCGTCGCCAGTTCCCAATACCCACCATCATTTGTTGCCTTTCCCCCGGATTCAGAAATCAAGGAGAAATGCAACCTTCACACGCGCATTGGGCACTGAGGACGACGTATCGTCACCAGTACCCAATGCGCACCCTCATTTTGTTGCCTTTCCCCCGGATACTTTGATCAAGGAGAAATGCAACCTCTCACTCCGCAGTGCCCTCCGCTTATCAGAGGGACACGCAGAGCAGCTATCCCCCCTGTCAGAACATTCGCCACTGGCAACAACGTATCATCACCAGTGCCCAGGGTGTACTGTCCGCGTTGCTCTTCCCCGGATACAATAGTATCAAAGGGAAATTCAACGACCAGGCACTCGAGGAGGTTTTCTGACGTGGCACCGGGGAACCTTACCTAACCTAACCTTTTTTTTTTTTTACATGGGGAAATGCCTACGCATACCCACTCTGCGGGGGCAAGGGTGGGTTGCGTCGGACTCGCACCGACTAAAACCCCATGGTGTTCCACCTTCGTCGCGTATGGCGGGGCCGGGCGGGAACGCTTTCGCACACCTCCGCGACCCGCCTGCGCTGGCCGGCACGCCGGCCCCTCCTTCGGGGAGGACATCTCCTCTCCACCCTCTCCGGTAAGGCGCGCCGGAACACGGACGCGCCTTCCACTCGGCCTCCTCTGTGGTGGGAAGCGGACTCCCCGAGTCCGCCCCCAGAGGCCATGGGGGCCAGGAAAGCACTAAGCCAACCCAGCCCCCTGCGGCGGATCTGGTCTGCGGCTCCACCGCCGACCGATGTTCGGCCGCGGAGGACAGGAGAGCGGCAACGAAACACCGACACTCCTCTTCCCCGCGGCCCCACCACAGCCGCATCATGCGGTGCGACTTTGCTTGAGTCGCGGAGGATAGGGAGAGCGGCAACGAAACACCGACACCTCTCCTCGCGACTCCGCCTCGGCTACTGAGGGCGGGGAAGGCGGCCTCGCTCCGCCACTTCCGTCCCCAGCAGTTCACTGACACGCTTCCGAGGCGAGCTCGTAACGAGCCCACCGGAGAGCGGCCTCCTCGGGCCGGCCAAAGAGCGCCTTAGGCCGGCCATTTGGGTTCCTCTTAGCTTCACCGTGGGTGACCAAGCCACGGTTACTAAGCCCCGCTACGACAAAGCGAGAACCCTTCGGAGGACATACCTAACCTAGCCTAACCTAACCTAACTAACCACATATATCTTTGTGCATTAGAGTCTTAAGCATTCCAAATTGGTTTTTTGTTGTAGCATTTGTTTAGTGTAATCGTTAGACAGTCATCCTGCGCCGCATTTAGGCCATTTCTAGTCTAGTTCTAATCAGTTATTTTTAGTTTCATAATTACGTAATTTTATTCCATTTGTAAAAATTTTCATTTCTTCGTTTTTCGTGCTGATTTTGTAGCCTAACCTAACCTAACCTAACCTAACCTAACCACATATATCTTTGTGCATTAGAGTCTTAAGCATTCCAAATTGGTTTTTTGTTGTAGCATTTGTTTAGTGTAATCGTTAGACAGTCATCCTGCGCCGCATTTAGGCCATTTCTAGTCTAGTTCTAATCAGTTATTTTAGTTTCATAATTACGGAATTTTATTCCATTTGTAAAAATTTTCATTTCTTCGTTTTTCGTGCTGATTTTGTAACCTAACCTAACTCTAACTCTATCCTAACCCTAACCACATATATCTTTGTGCATTAGAGTCTTAAGCATTCCAAATTGGTTTTTTGTTGTAGCATTTGTTTAGTGTAATCGTTAGACAGTCATCCTGCGCCGCATTTAGGCCATTTCTAGTCTAGTTCTAATCAGTTATTTTAGTTTCATAATTACGTAATTTTATTCCATTTGTAAAAAAATTTTCATTTCTTCGTTTTTCGTGCTGATTTTGTAACCTAACCTAACCTAACTCTAACCTAACCACATATATCTTTGTGCATTAGAGTCTTAAGCATTCAAATTGGTTTTTGTTGTAGCATTTGTTTAGTGTAATCGTTAGACAGTCATCCTGCGCCGCATTTAGGCCATTTCTAGTCTAGTTCTAATCAGTTATTTTTAGTTTTATAATTACGTAATTTTATTCCATTTGTAAAAATTTTCATGTCTTCGTTTTTCGTGCTGATTTTGTAACCTAACCTAACATAACCTATCCTAACCTAACCCTAACCACCTATATGTTTGTGTATTAGAGTCTTAAGCATTCCAAATTGGTTTTTTGTTGTAGCATTTGTTTAGTGTAATCGTTAGACAGTCATCCTGCGCCGCATTTAGGCCATTTCTAGTCTAGTTCTAATCAGTTATTTTTAGTTTCATAATTACGTAATATTATTCCATTTGTAAAAATTTTCAATTCTTCGTTTTTCGTGCTGATTTTGTAGCTTACCTAACCTAACCTAACCTAACCACATATATCTTTGTGCATTAGAGTCTTAAGCATTCCAAATTGGTTTTTTGTTGTAGCATTTGTTTAGTGTAATCGTTAGACAGTCATCCTGCGCCGCATTTAGGCCATTTCTAGTCTAGTTGTAATCAGTTATTTTTAGTTTCATAATTACGTAAGTTGATTCCATTTGTAAAATTTTCATGTCTTCGTTTTTCGTGCTGGATTTTGTAACCTAACTCTAACTCTAACTCTAACCTAACCTATCCTAACCTAACCCTAACCACCTATATGTTTGTGTATTGTGAGTCTTAAGCATTCCAAATTGGTTTTTGTTGTAGCATTTGTTCAGTGTAATCGTTAGACAGTCATCCTGCGCCGCATTTAGGCCATTTCTAGTCTAGTTGTAATCAGTTATTTTAGTTTCATAATTACGTAATTTTATTCCATTTGTAAAAAAATTTTCATTTCTTCGTTTTTCAAAGTTGATTTTGTAGCTTAACCTAACCTAACCTAACCACATATATCTTGTGCATTAGAGTCTTAAGCATTCAAATTGGTTTTTGTTGTAGCATTTGTTTAGTGTAACTGTTAGACAGTCATCCTGCGCCGCATTTAGGCCATTTCTAGTCTAGTTCTAATCAGTTATTTTAGTTTCATAATTACGTAATTTTATTCCATTTGTAAAAATTTTCATGTTCGTTTTTCGTGCTGATTTTGTAGCCTAACCTAACCTAATCCTAACCTAACCTAACTCTAACCACATATATCTTTGTGCATTAGAGTCTTAAGCATTCCAAATTGGTTTTTTGTTGTAGCATTTGTTCAGTGTAATAGTTAGACAGTCATCCTGCGCTGCATTTAGGCCATTTCTAGTCTAGCTGTAATCAGTTATTTTTAGTTTCATAATTACGTAATTTTATTCCATTTGTAAAAATTTTCATGTTCGTTTTTCGTGCTGATTTTGTAACCCAACCTAACCTAACCTTAACCTAACCTAACCCTAACCACCTATATGTTTGTGTATTAGAGTCTTAAGCATTCCAAATTGGTTTTTGTTGTAGCATTTGTTTAGTGTAATCGTTAGACAGTCATCCTGCGCCGCATTTAGGCCATTTCTAGTCTAGTTCCTAATCAGTTATTTTAGTTTCATAATAACGTAATTTTATTCCATTTGTAAAAATTTTCAATTCTTCGTTTTTCGTGCTGGATTTTGTAGCTTACCTAACCTAACCTAACCTAACCACATATCTTTGTGCATTAGAGTCTTAAGCATTCCAAATTGGTTTTTGTTGTAGCATTTGTTTAGTGTAATCGTTAGACAGTCATCCTGCGCCGCATTTAGGCCATTTCTAGTCTAGTTGTAATCAGTTATTTTAGTTTCATAATTACGTAAGTTGATTCCATTTGTAAAAATTTTCATTTCTTCGTTTTTCGTGCTGATTTTGTAACCTAACCTAACCTAACCTATCCTAACTCTAACCTAACCTAACCACCTATATGTTTGTGTATTAGAGTCTTAAGCATTCCAAATTGGTTTTTTGTTGTAGCATTTGTTTAGTGTAATCGTTAGACAGTCATCCTGCGCCGCATTTAGGCCATTTCTAGTCTAGTTCTAATCAGTTATTTTTAGTTTCATAATTACGTAATATTATTCCATTTGTAAAAATTTTCAATTCTTCGTTTTTCGTGCTGATTTTGTAGCTTACCTAACCTAACCTAACCTAACCACATATATCTTTGTGCATTAGAGTCTTAAGCATTCCAAATTGGTTTTTTGTTGTAGCATTTGTTTAGTGTAATCGTTAGACAGTCATCCTGCGCCGCATTTAGGCCATTTCTAGTCTAGTTGTAATCAGTTATTTTTAGTTTCATAATTACGTAAGTTGATTCCATTTGTAAAAATTTTCATGTCTTCGTTTTTCGTGCTGGATTTTGTAACCTTAACCTAACCTAACCATATCTTTGTGCATTAGAGTCTTAAGCATTCCAAATTGGTTTTTGTTGTAGCATTTGTTCAGTGTAATAGTTAGACAGTCATCCTGCGCTGCATTTAGGCCATTTCTAGTCTAGTTGTAATCAGTTATTTTTAGTTTCCATAATTACGTAATTTTATTCCATTTGTAAAAATTTTCATTTCTTCGTTTTTCGTGCTGATTTTGTAGCTTACCTAACCTAACCTAACCTAACCTAACTCTAACCTAACTAACCTAACCTAACCACATATATCTTTGTGCATTAGAGTCTTAAGCATTCCAAATTGGTTTTTTGTTGTAGCATTTGTTTAGTGTAATCGTTAGACAGTCATCCTGCGCCGCATTTAGGCCATTTCTAGTCTAGTTCTAATCAGTTATTTTAGTTTCATAATTACGTAATTTTATTCCATTTGTAAAAATTTTCATTTCTTCGTTTTTCGTGCTGATTTTGTAGCCTAACCTAACCTAACCTAACCAAACCTAACCACATATATCTTTGTGCATTAGAGTCTTAAGCATTCCAAATTGGTTTTTTGTTGTAGCATTTGTTTAGTGTAATCGTTAGACAGTCATCCTGCGCCGCATTTAGGCCATTTCTAGTCTAGTTCTAATCAGTTGTTTTTAGTTTCATAATTACGTAATTTTATTCCATTTGTAAAAATTTTCATTTCTTCGTTTTTCGTGCTGATTTTGTAACCTAACCTAACCTAACCTAACCTAACCACATATATCTTTGTGCATTAGAGTCTTAAGCATTCCAAATTGGTTTTTTGTTGTAGCATTTGTTTAGTGTAATTGTTAGACAGTCATCCTAAGTGCCGCATTTAGGCCATTTCTAGTCTAGTTCTAATCAGTTATTTTAGTTTCATAATTCATGTAATTTTATTCCATATGTAAAAATTTTCATTTCTTCTGTTTTTCGTGCTGATTTTGGAGCCTAACCTAACCTAACCTAACCTTAACCTAACCTAACCATATATCTTTGTGCATTAGAGTCTTAAGCATTCCAAATTGGTTTTTGTTGCAGCATTTGTTTAGTGTAATCGTTAGACAGTCATCCTGCGCCGCATTTAGGCCATTTCTAGTCTAGTTCTAATCAGTTGTTTTTAGTTTCATAATTACGTAATTTTATTCCATTTGTAAAAATTTTCATTTCTTCTGTTTTTCGTGCTGATTTTGTAACCTAACCTAACCTAACTCTAACCTAACCACATATATCTTTGTGCATTAGAGTCTTAAGCATTCCAAATTGGTTTTTGTTGTAGCATTTGTTTAGTGTAATTGTTAGACAGTCATCCTATGCCGCATTTAGGCCATTTCTAGTCTAGTTGTAATCAGTTATTTTAGTTTCATAATTACGTAAGTTGATTCCATTTGTAAAATTTTCATGTCTTCGTTTTTCGTGCTGGATTTTGTAACCTAACTCTAACTCTAACCTAACCTTAACCTAACCTAACCTAACCTAACCTAACCTTAACCACCTATATCTTTGTGTATTAGAGTCTTAAGCATTCCAAATTGGTTTTTGTTGTAGCATTTGTTCAGTGTAATCGTTAGACAGTCATCCTATGCCGCATTTAGGCCATTTCTAGTCTAGTTGTAATCAGTTATTTTAGTTTCATAATTACGTAATTTTATTCCATTTGTAAAAATTTTCATTTCTTCGTTTTTCGTGCTGATTTTGTAACCTAACCTTAACCTAACCTAACCTAACCTAACCTAACCACATATATCTTTGTGCATTAGAGTCTTAAGCATTCAAATTGGTTTTTGTTGTAGCATTTGTTTAGTGTAATCGTTAGACAGTCATCCTGCGCCGCATTTAGCCATTTCTAGTCTAGTTCTAATCAGTTATTTTAGTTTCATAATTACGTAATTTTATTCCATTTGTAAAATTTTCATGTTTTCGTTTTTCGTGCTGATTTTGTAGCCTAACCTAACCTAACCTATCCTAACCTAACCTAACCACATATATCTTTGTGCATTAGAGTCTTAAGCATTCCAAATTGGTTTTTGTTGTAGCATTTGTTCAGTGTAATAGTTAGACAGTCATCCTATGCCGCATTTAGGCCATTTCTAGTCTAGTTGTAATCAGTTATTTTAGTTTCCATAATTACGTAATTTTATTCCATTTGTAAAATTTTCATTTCTTCGTTTTTCTTGCTGATTTTGTAGCTTACCTAACCTATCCTAACCTAACCTTAACCACCTATATGTTTGTGTATTAGAGTCTTAAGCATTCCAAATTGGTTTTTTGTTGTAGCATTTGTTTAGTGTAATCGTTAGACAGTCATCCTGCGCCGCATTTAGGCCATTTCTAGTCTAGTTCTAATCAGTTATTTTTAGTTTCATAATTACGTAATTTTATTCCATTTGTAAAAATTTTCATTTCTTCGTTTTTCAAAGGATTTTGTAGCCTAACCTAACCTAACCTAACCTAACCTAACCTAACCACATATATCTTTGTGCATTAGAGTCTTAAGCATCTAAATTGGTTTTTGTTGTAGCATTTGTTTAGTGTAATCGTTAGACAGTCATCCTGCGCCGCATTTAGCCATTTCTAGTCTAGTTCTAATCAGTTATTTTAGTTTCATAATTACGTAATTTTATTCCATTTGTAAAAATTTTCATTTCTTCGTTTTTCGTGCTGATTTTGTAGCCTAACCTAACCTAACCTAACCTAACCTAACCTAACCTAACCACATATATCTTTGTGCATTAGAGTCTTAAGCATTCCAAATTGGTTTTTTGTTGTAGCATTTGTTTAGTGTAATCGTTAGAGAGTCATCCTGCGCCGCATTTAGGCCATTTCTAGTCTAGTTCTAATCAGTTATTTTTAGTTTCATAATTACGTAATTTTATTCCATTTGTAAAAATTTTCATTTCTTCGTTTTTCGTGCTGATTTTGTAACCTAACCTAACCTAACCTAACCTAACCACATATATCTTCGTGCATTAGAGTCTTAAGCATTCCAAATTGGTTTTTGTTGTAGCATTTGTTTAGTGTAATCGTTAGACAGTCATCCCAAGTGCCGCATTTAGGCCATTTCCTAGTCTAGTTCTAATCAGTTATTTTAGTTTCATAATTACGTAATTTTATTCCATTTGTAAAAATTTTCATTTCTTCGTTTTTCGTGCTGGATTTTGTAACCTAACCTAACCTTACCTAACCTAACCTAACCACATATATCTTTGTGCATTAGAGTCTTAAGCATTCAAATTGGTTTTTGTTGTAGCATTTGTTCAGTGTAATCGTTAGACAGTCATCCTATGCCGCATTTAGGCCATTTCTGAATCTAGTTCTAATCCAGTTATTTTTAGTTTCATAATTACGCAATTTTATTCCATTTGTAAAAATTTTCATTTCTTCGTTTTTCGTGCTGATTTTGTAGCCTAACCTAACCTAACCTAACCTAACCTAACCTAACCACATATATCTTTGTGCATTAGAGTCTTAAGCATTCCAAATTGGTTTTTGTTGTAGCATTTGTTTAGTGTAATCGTTAGACAGTCATCCTGCGCCGCATTTAGGCCATTTCTAGTCTAGCTGTAATAAGTTATTTTAGTTTCATAATTACGTAATTTTATTCCATATGTAAAAATTTTCATTTCTTCGTTTTTCAAAGGATTTTGTAGCTTAACCTAACCTAACCTAACCTAACCTAACCACATATATCTTTGTGCATTAGAGTCTTAAGCATTCCAAATTGGTTTTTGTTGTAGCATTTGTTTAGTGTAATCGTTAGACAGTCATCCTGGGTGCCGCATTTAGGCCATTTCTAGTCTAGTTCTAATCAGTTATTTTAGTTTCATAATTACGTAATTTTATTCCATTTGTAAAAATTTTCATGTCTTCGTTTTTCGTGCTGATTTTGTAGCCTAACCTAACCTAACTCTAACCACATATATCTTTGTGCTTAGAGTCTTAAGCATTTCAAATTGGTTTTTTTGTTGTAGCATTTGTTTAGTGTAATCGTTAGACAGTCATCCTGCGCCGCATTTAGGCCATTTCTAGTCTAGTTCTAATCAGTTATTTTAGTTTCATAATTACGTAATTTTATTCCATTTGTAAAAATTTTCATTTCTTCGTTTTTCGTGCTGATTTTGTAGCCTAACCTAACCTTACCTAACCTAACCTAACCACATATATCTTTGTGCATTAGAGTCTTAAGCATTCCAAATTGGTTTTTTGTTGTAGCATTTGTTCAGTGTAATCGTTAGACAGTCATCCTGCGCCGCATTTAGGCCATTTCTAGTCTAGTTCTAATCAGTTATTTTTAGTTTCATAATTACGTAATTTTATTCCATTTGTAAAAATTTTCATTTCTTCGTTTTTCGTGCTGATTTTGTAGCTTACCTAACCTAACCTAACCTAACCTAACCTAACCACATATATCTTTGTGCATTAGAGTCTTAAGCATTCCAAATTGGTTTTTTGTTGTAGCATTTGTTTAGTGTAATCGTTAGACAGTCATCCTGCGCCGCATTTAGGCCATTTCAGTCTAGTTCTAATCAGTTATTTTAGTTTCCATAATTACGTAAGTTTATTCCATTTGTAAAAATTTTCATGTCTTCGTTTTTCAAAGGATTTTGTAGCTTACCTAACCTAACCTAACTAACCTAACCACATATATCTTTGTGCATTAGAGTCTTAAGTATTCCAAATTGGTTTTTGTTGTAGCATTTGTTTAGTGTAATCGTTAGACAGTCATCCTGCCGCATTTAGGCCATTTCTAGTCTAGTTCTTAATCAGTTATTTTAGTTTCATAATTACGTAATTTTATTCCATTTGTAAAAATTTTCATTTCTTCGTTTTTCGTGCTGATTTTGTAGCCTAACCTAACCTAACCTAACCTAACCACATATATCTTTGTGCATTAGAGTCTTAAGCATTCCAAATTGCTTTTTGTTGTAGCATTTGTTTAGTGTAATCGTTAGACAGTCATCCTGCCGCATTTAGCCATTTCTAGTCTAGTTCTAATCAGTTATTTTTAGTTTCATAATTACGTAATTTTATTCCATTTGTAAAAATTTTCATTTCTTCTGTTTTTCGTGCTGATTTTGTAGCCTAACCTAACCTTACCTAACCTAACCTTAACCTAACCTAACCACATATATCTTTGTGCATTAGAGTCTTAAGCATTCCAAATTGGTTTTTGTTGTAGCATTTGTTCAGTGTAATCGTTAGACAGTCATCCCAGCCGCATTTAGGCCATTTCTAGTCTAGTTCTAATCAGTTATTTTAGTTTCCATAATTACGTAATTTTATTCCATTTGTAAAAATTTTCATTTCTTCTGTTTTTCGTGCTGATTTTGTAGCTTACCTAACCTAACCTTAACCTAACCTAACCACATATATCTTGTGCATTAGAGTCTTAAGCATTCCAAATTGCTTTTTGTTGTAGCATTTGTTTAGTGTAATCGTTAGACAGTCATCCTGCGCCGCATTTAGGCCATTTCTAGTCTAGTTTTAATCAGTTATTTTTGGTTTCATAATTACGTAATTTTATTCCATTTGTAAAAATTTTCATTTCTTCGTTTTTCGTGCTGATTTTGTAGCCTAACCTAACCTAACCTAACCTAACCTAACCTAACCTAACCTAACCACATATATCTTTGTGCATTAGGAGTCTTAAGCATTCCAAATTGGTTTTTGTTGTAGCATTTGTTTAGTGTAATCGTTAGACAGTCATCCTGCGCCGCATTTAGGCCATTTCTAGTCTAGTTGTAATCAGTTATTTTAGTTTCATAATTACGTAATTTTATTCCATTTGTAAAATTTTCATGTCTTCGTTTTTCGTGCTGATTTTGTAACCTAACCTAACTCTAACCTAACCTAACCTAACCACCTATATGTTTGTGTATTAGAGTCTTAAGCATTCCAAATTGGTTTTTGTTGTAGCATTTGTTTAGTGTAATCGTTAGACAGTCATCCCAGCCGCATTTAGGCCATTTCTAGTCTAGTTCTAATCAGTTATTTTAGTTTCCATAATTACGTAATTTTATTCCATTTGTAAAAATTTTCATTTCTTCGTTTTTCGTGCTGATTTTGTAGCCTAACCTAACCTAACCCAACCTAACCTAACCTAACCTAACCACATATATCTTTGTGCATTAGGAGTCTTAAGCATTCCAAATTGGTTTTTGTTGTAGCATTTGTTTAGTGTAATCGTTAGACAGTCATCCTGCGCCGCATTTAGGCCATTTCTAGTCTAGTTCTAATCAGTTATTTTAGTTTCATAATTACGTAATTTTATTCCATTTGTAAAAATTTTCATTTCTTCGTTTTTCGTGCTGATTTTGTAGCTTACCTAACCTAACCTAACCTAACTCTAACCTAACCTAACCACCTATATCTTTGTGCATTAGAGTCTTAAGCATTCCAAATTGGTTTTTGTTGTAGCATTTGTTTAGTGTAATCGTTAGACAGTCATCCTGCCGCATTTAGGCCATTTCTAGTCTAGTTCTAATCAGTTATTTTAGTTTCATAATTACGTAATTTTATTCCATTTGTAAAATTTTCATTTCTTCTGTTTTTCGTGCTGATTTTGTAGCTTACCTAACCTAACCTAACCTAACCTAACTCTAACCTAACCACATATATCTTGTGCATTAGAGTCTTAAGCATTCCAAATTGGTTTTTGTTGTAGCATTTGTTCAGTGTAATCGTTAGGACAGTCATCCTGCGCCGCATTTAGGCCATTTCTAGTCTAGTTCTAATCAGTTATTTTTAGTTTCATAATTACGCAATTTTATTCCATTTGTAAAAATTTTCATTTCTTCTGTTTTTCGTGCTGATTTTGTAGCCTAACCTAACCCAACCTAACCTAACCACATATATCTTTGTGCATTAGAGTCTTAAGCATTCCAAATTGGTTTTTGTTGTAGCATTTGTTTAGTGTAATCGTTAGACAGTCATCCTGCCGCATTTAGGCCATTTCTAGTCTAGTTCTAATCAGTTATTTTTAGTTTCATAATTACGCAATTTTATTCCATTTGTAAAAATTTTCATTTCTTCGTTTTTCGTGCTGATTTTGTAGCCTAACCTAACCTAACCTTAACCTAACCTAACCTAACCACATATATCTTTGTGCATTAGAGTCTTAAGCATTCCAAATTGGTTTTTGTTGCAGCATTTGTTTAGTGTAATCGTTAGACAGTCATCCTGCGCCGCATTTAGCCATTTCTAGTCTAGTTTTAATCAGTTATTTTTAGTTTCATAATTACGCAATTTTATTCCATTTGTAAAAATTTTCATTTCTTCGTTTTTCGTGCTGATTATGTAGCCTAACCTAACCTTTTTTTTTTTTTACATGGGGAAATGCCTACGCATACCCACCCCTGCGGGGCAAGGGTGGCTATGTCGGACTTGCACCGACTAAAACCCCATGGTGTTCCTCCATCGTCGCGTATGGCGGGGTCACGGGAACGCTTTCGCACACCTCCGCGACCCCGCCTGCGCCGGCCGACCAGACGGCCTCTTCCGGGGAGGACACCTCCCTCTCAACCCCTCTCAGGCAAGGCGCGCCGGAACACGGACGCGCCTTCCATCTCGGCCTCCTCTGTAGGTGGGAAGCGGACTCCCCCGAGTCCGCCCCCAGAGGCCATGGGAGCCAGGAAAGCAGTAAGCAAACCCAGCCCCCTGCGGCGGATCTGGTGATAGGCTCCGCCGCCGACCATTGTTCGGCCGCGGAGGACAGGGAGAGTGGCGGGAACAACCATCACTCCACTGAACCCGCGGCCCCACCACGGCCGCATCAGCGGTGCGACCCCCGCGTGAGTCGCGGAGGATAGGGAGATACACTACCCTCCCTCCGCGACTCCGTCTCGGATGCGGAGGATGGGGGCGACGATGCGCGGTACCGGTCTAGACAGTCCCCGCACCGCCACCCCATTCCCCCGACTCCGCCTCGGCTGCGGATGGTGCGTAAGACGGCCTCGCTCCGTCCATCCGCACCCCGCAGCCCACCGACACGCATCCGGGGCGGGCTCAGCTCCAGCCCGCCCGGAGCGGCCTCCTCGGGCCGGCCTTAGAGCGCCTTAGGCCGGCCATTTGGGTTCCTCTTAGCTTCACCGTGGTTAACTCCACACCACGGTTACTAAGCCCCCCCGCTACGACAAAGCGGGAACCCTTCGGGGGGGTGATTTTGTAGCCTAACCTAACCTAACCTAACCTAACCACATATATCTTTGTGCATTAGAGTCTTAAGCATTCCAAATTGCTTTTTTGTTGTAGCATTTGTTTAGTGTAATCGTTAGACAGTCATCCTGCGCCGCATTTAGGCCATTTCTAGTCTAGTTCTAATCAGTTATTTTTAGTTTCATAATTACGTAATTTTATTCCATTTGTAAAAATTTTCATTTCTTCGTTTTTCGTGCTGATTTTGTAGCTTACCTAACCTAACCTAACCTTTTTTTTTTTTTTTTTTTTAGCGTGGGGAAATGCCTACGCATACCGCCCCTGCGGGACGAGGGCGGTTATACCGGACTCGCACCGACTAAAACCCCACGGTGGTCGCCACCAACGCTCGCGAGGGTCGCGGGATCTCCGTTAGAACGCAACCGCAACCCCCTGCGCTTCGCTGGGATATTCGTCCCGGGTGTGCGTGAAGATCGCACCCCAGAACCCTCACGGAACTATCACGACGACACGGTACCACGTCGTGCCGTCGTCCTCCTCGGGTCGCTCATACTGGACGGTCGGAGCCCCCACTCGGGATCGTCAGCGACCCGTAGGGCCCCGTTTACGGTAGGGGATCACCGATAGAGGGCCGTGACGAGGCGCGCGAGCGCCGCCGCCCCGTCTCCGAGCAGGATCGGTCCTCTCTGTCCTGCTCGGCAGCCTCCTTTCGGACCATTACGGTCTCGCAGAAGGAGGCTACGGCCCTCCACGCCGATTCCCGCGCAGCATCGCCGACACGACTGCTGGCAGGGACAGGTTCCGTCTGATGTGACCGACCAAGACCCGCCGCTCGGCTTCCCACGCCGGGCAAGCGGCGAGCGTGTGCGATGCGGAGTCTTGGTCGTTGCCGCCACAGTGGAAGCAATTCGCCGTCGCCTCGCGACCGATCCTACACAGGTAATCACCGAAGCAACCGTGCCCGGTGATCACCTGCGTAAGTCTGTAGGTGAGTCTTCCTCCTCGTCGCTGCATCCAGGCTTCGAAGACCGGCAGGAATGCTCCGACGACGCGTTTGCGCGCATACTGCTCCTCGCGGAGCCTTGCGCGCCACGTCGCGAATGCGATACGTCGTTCTGCCGTTTTACCGCCTCGAGCGCCTCTTCTGGCTCGCCACCACCGCTCTGGCGTAGGATGCGAATCCGGTGATACACCCTCGCGTCCATGTCCGCCAGTATATCCAGAGGTGGAAAGCGAGCCAGGATCGTCGCCGCCTCAAACGATACCGTGCGGTATCCTTGTACGACCTGTATGGCCATCCTCCTCTGGACGCTGTAGATTTTCGTCCCATAACGTCGGATGGCCAGCCTCTTCGCCCAGATGTGGGCGCTCTGTACAAGGCTACGGATCGTACGACCCCAGCGTAGAGGCGGCGGATTCTCTCACTCGGTCCCCGAGATTGGGCAGCAGTCTGTGCATAGCACCCGCTACCCTCTCGATCCGGGGACCAGGCGCTCGAAATGCTCTTCGAAGCCCCAGCGATCGTCCAGAGTGAGGCCTAGGTACTTCATGTACCGCCCCACTCTGACTTCAGACTCACCTACTCGGACGCACGAGTCGGTGGTTCCCTGCTGCGCGGCAGCTTGTGGAACCATAGCGCCTCGGTCTTGTGAGGCGCTACCTCCAGTCCCAACTCGTGGACTTTGGCGACGACGATTTCCGCCCCAAGCTCGGCGAGCTCCTTTGGTCCTTCCGGAAGGAGTCCCCGCTGGCGACCACCAACGTGTCGTCAGCATAACAGACGACATTAACGCCAGCGGGAGCTCGACTCGCAGAACAGAGTCGTAGGCGAGATTCCACAGTAACGGGCCTAATACCGACCCCTGTGGAACCCCACACTGGATCTCCTCCGGATCCTCGTACCGTCTCGGTCCATGTACAAGATGTACCTGTCGCGCAAGTAGTCCGCGATCACGCTCTTGCAGGTAGGGGGAACACCATGGTGTACAAGTCCTCTAATCGCGTCCCAGGGCAGGAGTTAAAGGCGTTGACGATGTCAAGACTTATCGCCAACGCCACTCCGCCCGGGACACAGCCTGCTCCGACAGGAGCGGACGCGCAGGACCGCGTCGATGGTTGAACGCCCTGCCGGAAACCGAACTGGTTTTCGGCGAGATCGGGACCGACACGCGACAGATGCCCGTTGAGGCGGCCGGGCAGTTCCTCTGAATAACTTGCCAGCCTCGTCCAACAGGCATATGGGACGGTACGCAGAGGGAGAATCTGCGACTCTGTCTGCCTTCTTCAAGAGGACCATTCGGCCTCTTCAGGCCCTAGGGAACGAGGCGTTACGGAGGAAGCTGCGAATGCCGTCTCAGCCTGTCTCTCGGGAGGGTGGCAGCTGTGACCGCCACCCAGACCCGGCCGGGAATTCTGCCTTTTTCAGGTCCCGGCGCGGTGTTCCGGCCTCAAGCGGCCCACGGCTCGGTCCAGCTCCTGTGCGGTCACCCCATTTCTTCACTCCAATGACACGAAGATTGGGGTAGACTGAGGGATTGACTGACCCTCCGGAAAGAGCGAGCTAATCACTCTTCCCAAGAGGGCCGGATCGAGAGTTTCCGTCACCGGGGGCGTCCAAGGACGGAGCTTTCCTAGCACCATCCTGTACGGACGCCCCCACGGATCCTCGTTGAGTCCCTCCAGGAGCTCTCTCCAGGACCGAGACCTGGCGTTGCAGATAACTGCCTGCAACGCCTTCGTGGCCGCTCGATACGCCTCGTAGAGTCTGGCTATCTCCTCACTCGGAGCTCGCCTTCGCCTCCTTCGGAACCTAACCTAACCTAACCTAACCTAACCACATATATCTTTGTGCATTAGAGTCTTAAGTATTCCAAATTGGATTTTTGTTGTAGCATTTGTTTAGTGTAATCGTTAGACAGTCATTCTGCGCCGCATTTAGGCCATTTCTAGTCTAGTTCTAATCAGTTATTTTTAGTTTCATAATTACGTAATTTTATTCCATTTGTAAAATTTTCATTTCTTCTGTTTTTCGTGCTGGATTTTGTAGCCTAACCTAACTCTAACCTAACTCTAACCTAACCTAAATCCACATATATCTTTGTGCATTAGAGTCTTAAGCATTCCAAATTGGTTTTTTGTTGTAGCATTTGTTTAGTGTAATCGTTAGACAGTCATCCTGCATCGCATTTAGGCCATTTCTAGTCTAGTTCTAATCAGTTATTTTTAGTTTCATAATTACGTAATTTTATTTCATTTGTAAAAATTTTCATGTCTTCGTTTTTCGTGCTGATTTTGTAGCCTAACCTAACCTAACCTAACCACATATATCTTTGTGCATTAGAGTCTTAAGCATTCCAAATTGGTTTTTTGTTGTAGCATTTGTTCAGTGTAATCGTTAGACAGTCATCCTGCGCCGCATTTAAGCCATTTCTAGTCTAGTTGTAATCAGTTATTTTTAGTTTCATAATTACGTAATTTTATTCCATTTGTAAAATTTTCATGTCTTCGTTTTTCGTGCTGATTTTGTAACCTAACCTAATCCTAACCTAACCTATCCTAACCTAACCTAACCTAACCTAAATCCACATATATCTTTGTGTATTAGAGTCTTAAGCATTCCAAATTGGTTTTTGTTGTAGCATTTGTTCAGTGTAATCGTTAGACAGTCATCCTGCGCCGCATTTAGGCCATTTCTAGTCTAGTTCTAATCAGTTATTTTTAGTTTCATAATTACGTAATTTTATTCCATTTGTAAAATTTTCATTTCTTCTGTTTTTCAAAGGATTTTGTAGCTTACCTAACCTAACCCAACTCTAACCTAACCACATATATCTTTGTGTGCATTAGAGTCTTAAGCATTCAAATTGGTTTTTGTTGTAGCATTTGTTTAGTGTAATCGTTAGACAGTCATCCTGCGCTGCATTTAGGCCATTTCTAGTCTAGTTCTAATCAGTTATTTTTAGTTTCATAATTACGTAATTTTATTCCATTTGTAAAATTTTCATTTCTTCGTTTTTCGTGCTGATTTTGGAGCCTAACCTAACTCTAACTCTAACCTAACCTAACCACATATATCTTTGTGCATTAGAGTCTTAAGTATTCCAAATTGGTTTTTGTTGTAGCATTTGTTTAGTGTAACTGTTAGACAGTCATCCTGCGCCGCATTTAGTCCATTTCTAGTCTAGTTCTAACTGCTATTTTTAGTTTCCATAATTACGTAATTTTATTCCATTTGTAAAATTTTCATTTCTTCGTTTTTCAAAGGATTTTGTAGCCTAACCTAACTCTAACTCTAACCTAACTCTAACTCTAACCACATATATCTTTGTGCATTAGAGTCTTAAGCATTCCAAATTGGTTTTTGTTGTAGCATTTGTTCAGTGTAATCGTTAGACAGTCATCCTGCGCTGCATTTAGGCCATTTCTAGTCTAGTTCTTAATCAGTTATTTTTAGTTTCATAATTACGTAATTTTATTCCATTTGTAAAATTTTCATTTCTTCTGTTTTTCGTGCTGATTTTGTAGCCTAACTCTAACCTAACCTAACCTAACCTAACCACATATATCTTTGTGCATTAGAGTCTTAAGTATTCCAAATTGGTTTTTGTTGTAGCATTTGTTTAGTGTAATCGTTAGGACAGTCATCCTGCTGCATTTAGGCCATTTCTAGTCTAGTTGTAATCAGTTATTTTTAGTTACATAATTACGTAATTTTATTCCATATGTAAAAATTTTCATTTCTTCGTTTTTCGTGCTGGGATTTTGTAGCTTACCTAACCTAACCTAACCTAACCTAACCTAACCTAACCACATATATCTTTGTGTATTAGAGTCTTACATTCCAAATTGGTTTTTGTTGTAGCATTTGTTCAGTGTAATCGTTAGGACAGTCATCCTGCGCTGCATTTAGGCCATTTCTAGTCTAGTTCTTAATCAGTTATTTTTAGTTTCCATAATTACGTAATTTTATTCCATTTGTAAAATTTTCATGTCTTCGGTTTTCGTGCTGATTTTGTAGCCTAACCTAACCTAACCTTAACCTAACCTAACCTAACCACATATATATCTTTGTGTATTAGAGTCTTAAGCATTCCAAATTGGTTTTTGTTGTAGCATTTGTTTAGTGTGTAATCGTTAGACAGTCATCCTGCGCCGCATTTAGGCCATTTCAGTCTAGTTCTAATCAGTTATTTTTAGTTTCATAATTACGTAATTTTATTCCATTTGTAAAAATTTTCATTTCTTTGTTTTTCGTGCTGATTTTGTAGCTTACCTAACCTAACCTAACCTAACCTAACCACATATATCTTTGTGCATTAGAGTCTTAAGCATTCCAAATTGGTTTTTTGTTGTAGCATTTGTTCAGTGTAATCGTTAGACAGTCATCCTGCGCCGCATTTAAGCCATTTCTAGTCTAGTTGTAATCAGTTATTTTTAGTTTCATAATTACGTAATTTTATTCCATTTGTAAAATTTTCATGTCTTCGTTTTTCGTGCTGATTTTGTAGCCTAACTCTAACCTAACCTAACTCTAACCTAACCACATATATATCTTTGTGCATTAGAGTCTTACATTCCAAATTGGTTTTTGTTGTAGCATTTGTTTAGTGTGTAATCGTTAGACAGTCATCCTGCGCCGCATTTAGGCCATTTCTAGTCTAGTTGTAATCAGTTATTTTTAGTTACATAATTACGTAATTTTATTCCATATGTAAAATTTTCATTTCTTCGTTTTTCGTGCTGATTTTGTAGCTTACCTAACCTAACTCAACCTAACCTAACCTTAACCACATATCTTTGTGCATTAGAGTCTTACATTCCAAATTGGTTTTTGTTGTAGCATTTGTTTAGTGTAATCGTTAGACAGTCATCCTGCGCCGCATTTAAGCCATTTCTAGTCTTAGTTCTAATCAGTTATTTTTAGTTTCATAATTACGTAATTTTATTCCATTTGTAAAAATTTTCATTTCTTCTGTTTTTCGTGCTGATTTTGTAGCTTACCTAACCTAACTCAACCTAACCTAACCTAACCTAACCACATATATCTTTGTGCATTAGAGTCTTAAGCATTCCAAATTGGTTTTTGTTGTAGCATTTGTTTAGTGTGTAATCGTTAGACAGTCATCCTGCGCCGCATTTAGGCCATTTCTAGTCTTGTTGTAATCAGTTATTTTAGTTTCATAATTACGTAATTTTATTCCATTTGTAAAATTTTCATGTCTTCGTTTTTCGTGCTGGATTTTGTAGCCTAACCTAACTCTAACTCTAACCTAACCTAACCTTAACCTAACCTAACCTAACTCTAACCACATATATCTTTGTGCATTAGAGTCTTAAGCATTCCAAATTGGTTTTTGTTGTAGCATTGTTTAGTGTAATCGTTAGACAGTCATCCTGCCGCATTTAGGCCATTTCTAGTCTTAGTTCTAATCAGTTATTTTAGTTTCATAATTACGTAATTTTATTCCATATGTAAAAATTTTCATGTCTTCGTTTTTCGTGCTGATTTTGTAACCTAACCTAACCTAACCTAATCCTAACCTAACCTAACCTAACCACCTATATGTTTGTGTATTAGAGTCTTGGCATTCCAAATTGGTTTTTGTTGTAGCATTTGTTTAGTGTAATCGTTAGACAGTCATCCTGCGCCGCATTTAGGCCATTTCTAGTCTAGTTCTAATCAGTTATTTTAGTTTCATAATTACGTAATTTTATTCCATTTGTAAAATTTTCATTTCTTCTGTTTTTCGTGCTGATTTTGTAGCCTAACCTAACTAACCTAACCTAATCCTAACCTAACCTAACCACATATCTTTGTGCATTAGAGTCTTAAGCATTCCAAATTGGTTTTTTGTTGTAGCATTTGTTTAGTGTAACTGTTAGACAGTCATCCTGGTGCCGCATTTAGGCCATATTTCTAGTCTAGTTCTAATCAGTTATTTTAGTTTCATAATTACGCAATTTTATTCCATTTGTAAAATTTTCATTTCTTCTGTTTTTCGTGCTGATTTTGTAACCTAACCTAATCCTAACCTAACCTAATCCTAACCTAACCATATATCTTTGTGCATTAGGAGTCTTAAGCATTCCAAATTGGTTTTTGTTGTAGCATTTGTTTAGTGTGTAATCGTTAGACAGTCATCCTGCGCCGCATTTAGGCCATTTCTAGTCTAGTTCTAATCAGTTATTTTTAGTTTCCATAATTACGTAATTTTATTCCATTTGTAAAAATTTTCATTTCTTCTGTTTTTCGTGCTGATTTTGTAACCTAACCTAACTAACCTAACCTAACTCTAACCTAACCCAACCTAACCTAACCACATATATCTTTGTGCATTAGAGTCTTAAGCATTCCAAATTGGTTTTTGTTGTAGCATTTGTTCAGTGTAATCGTTAGACAGTCATCCTGCGCCGCATTTAGGCCATTTCAGTCTAGTTCTAATCAGTTATTTTTAGTTTCCATAATTACGTAATTTTATTCCATTTGTAAAAATTTTCATTTCTTCGTTTTTCGTGCTGATTTTGTAGCCTAACCTAACTCTAACCTAACCTATCCTAACCTAACCTAACCACATATATCTTTGTGCATTAGGAGTCTTAAGCATTCCAAATTGGTTTTTTGTTGTAGCATTTGTTTAGTGTAACTGTTAGACAGTCATCCTGCGCTGCATTTAGGCCATTTCTAGTCTAGTTCTTAATCAGTTATTTTTAGTTTCATAATTACGTAATTTTATTCCATTTGTAAAAATTTTCATGTCTTCGTTTTTCGTGCTGATTTTGTAACCTAACCTAACCATATATCTTTGTAAAAATTTTCATTTCTTCTGTTTTTCGTGCTGATTTTGTAGCCTAACCTAACTCTAACCTAACCTAACCTAACCACATATATCTTTGTGCATTAGAGTCTTAAGTATTCCAAATTGGTTTTTGTTGTAGCATTTGTTTAGTGTAATCGTTAGACAGTCATCCTGCGCCGCATTTAGCCATTTCTAGTCTAGTTTTAATCAGTTATTTTTAGTTTCATAATTACGTAATTTTATTCCATTTGTAAAAATTTTCATTTCTTCGTTTTTCGTGCTGGATTTTGTAGCCTAACCTAACTCTAACCTAACCTAACCTAACCACATATATCTTTGTGCATTAGAGTCTTACATTCCAAATTGCTTTTTGTTGTAGCATTTGTTTAGTGTAATCGTTAGACAGTCATCCTGCGCCGCATTTAAGCCATTTCTAGTCTAGTTCTAATCAGTTATTTTTAGTTTCATAATTACGTAATTTTATTCCATTTGTAAAAATTTTCATTTCTTCGTTTTTCGTGCTGATTTTGTAGCTTACCTAACCTAACCTAACCTAACCTAACCTAACCACATATATCTTTGTGCATTAGAGTCTTAAGCATTCCAAATTGGTTTTTTGTTGTAGCATTTGTTTAGTGTAATCGTTAGACAGTCATCCTGCGCCGCATTTAGGCCATTTCTAGTCTAGTTCTAATCAGTTATTTTTAGTTTCATAATTACGTAATTTTATTCCATTTGTAAAAATTTTCATTTCTTCGTTTTTCGTGCTGATTTTGTAGCCTAACCTAACCTAACCTAACCTAACTCTAACTCTAACCACATATATCTTTGTGCATTAGGAGTCTTAAGCATTCCAAATTGGTTTTTGTTGTAGCATTTGTTTAGTGTAATCGTTAGACAGTCATCCTGCATCGCATTTAGGCCATTTCTAGTCTAGTTCTTAATCAGTTATTTTTAGTTTCCATAATTACGTAATTTTATTCCATTTGTAAAAATTTTCATTTCTTCGTTTTTCGTGCTGATTTTGTAGCCTAACCTAACCTAACCTAACCACACATATATCTTTGTGCATTAGAGTCTTAAGCATTCCAAATTGGTTTTTTGTTGTAGCATTTGTTCAGTGTAATCGTTAGACAGTCATCCTGCATCGCATTTAGGCCATTTCTAGTCTAGTTGTAATCAGTTATTTTTAGTTTCATAATTACGTAATTTTATTCCATTTGTAAAAATTTTCATTTCTTCTGTTTTTCGTGCTGATTTTGTAACCTAACCTAACCTAACCTATCCTAACCTAACCTAACCTAACCACCTATATGTTTGTGTATTAGAGTCTTAAGTATTCCAAATTGGTTTTTGTTGTAGCATTTGTTTAGTGTAATCGTTAGACAGTCATCCCAAGTGCCGCATTTAGGCCATTTCTAGTCTAGTTCTAATCAGTTATTTTTAGTTTCATAATTACGTAATTTTATTCCATTTGTAAAAATTTTCATTTCTTCGTTTTTCGTGCTGATTTTGTAGCTTACCTAACCTAACCTAACCTAACCACATATATCTTTGTGCATTAGAGTCTTAAGCATTCCAAATTGGTTTTTTGTTGTAGCATTTGTTTAGTGTAATCGTTAGACAGTCATCCTGCGCCGCATTTAGGCCATTTCTAGTCTAGTTCTAATCAGTTATTTTTAGTTTCATAATTACGTAATTTTATTCCATTTGTAAAAATTTTCATTTCTTCGTTTTTCGTGCTGGATTTTGTAGCCTAACCTAACCTTAACCTAACCTAACCACATATATCTTTGTGCATTAGAGTCTTAAGCATTCCAAATTGGTTTTTGATGTAGCATTTGTTTAGTGTAACTGTTAGACAGTCATCCTGCGCCGCATTTAGCCATTTCTAGTCTAGTTCTAATCAGTTATTTTTAGTTTCATAATTACGTAATTTTATTCCATTTTGTAATAATTTTCATTTCTGTTTTTCAAAGGATTTTGTAGCCTAACCTAACCTAACCTAACTCTAACCTTAACCTAACCACATATATCTTTGTGCATTAGAGTCTTAAGCATTCCAAATTGGTTTTTGTTGTAGCATTTGTTCAGTGTAATCGTTAGACAGTCATCCTATGCCGCATTTAGGCCATTTCTAGTCTAGTTCTAATCAGTTATTTTTAGTTTCATAATTACGTAATTTTATTCCATTTGTAAAAATTTTCATTTCTTCGTTTTTCGTGCTGATTTTGTAGCCTTACCTACCCTAACCTAACCTAACCTAACCACATATATCTTTGTGCATTAGAGTCTTAAGCATTCCAAATTGGTTTTTTGTTGTAGCATTTGTTTAGTGTAATCGTTAGACAGTCATCCTGCATCGCATTTAGGCCATTTCTAGTCTAGTTCTAATCAGTTATTTTTAGTTTCATAATTACGTAATTTTATTTCATTTGTAAAAATTTTCATGTCTTCTGTTTTTCGTGCTGATTTTGTAGCCTAACCTTAACCTAACCTAACCATATATCTTTGTGCATTAGAGTCTTAAGCATTCCAAATTGGTTTTTGTTGTAGCATTTGTTCAGTGTAATCGTTAGACAGTCATCCTGCGCTGCATTTAGCCATTTCTAGTCTAGTTGTAATCAGTTATTTTTAGTTTCATAATTACGTAATTTTATTCCATTTGTAAAATTTTCATGTCTTCGTTTTTCGTGCTGATTTTGTAACCTAACCTAACCCTATCCTAACCTAACCTAACCACCTATATGTTTGTGTATTAGAGTCTTAAGCATTCCAAATTGGTTTTTGTTGTAGCATTTGTTTAGTGTAACTGTTAGACAGTCATCCTGCGCCGCATTTAGGCCATTTCTAGTCTAGTTCTAATCAGTTATTTTTAGTTTCATAATTACGTAATTTTATTCCATTTGTAAAAATTTTCATTTCTTCGTTTTTCGTGCTGATTTTGTAGCTTACCTAACCTAACCTAACCTAACCACATATATCTTTGTGCATTAGAGTCTTAAGCATTCCAAATTGGTTTTTTGTTGTAGCATTTGTTTAGTGTAATCGTTAGACAGTCATCCTGCGCTGCATTTAGGCCATTTCTAGTCTAGTTCTAATCAGTTATTTTTAGTTTCATAATTACGTAATTTTATTCCATTTGTAAAAATTTTCATTTCTTCGTTTTTCGTGCTGATTTTGTAGCCTAACCTAACCTAACCTAACCACATATATCTTTGTGCATTAGAGTCTTAAGCATTCCAAATTGGTTTTTGATGTAGCATTTGTTTAGTGTAACTGTTAGACAGTCATCCTGCGCCGCATTTAGCCATTTCTAGTCTAGTTCTAATCAGCTATTTTTAGTTTCATAATTACGTAATTTTATTCCATTTTGTAATAATTTTCATTTCTTCTGTTTTTCGTGCTGATTTTGTAGCCTAACCTAACCTAACCTAACCTAACCTAACCACATATCTTTGTGCATTAGAGTCTTAAGCATTCCAAATTGGTTTTTGTTGTAGCATTTGTTCAGTGTAATCGTTAGACAGTCATCCTATGCTGCATTTAGCCATTTCTAGTCTAGTTGTAATCAGTTATTTTTAGTTTCCATAATTACGTAATTTTATTCCATTTGTAAAAATTTTCATTTCTTCTGTTTTTCGTGCTGGATTTTGTAGCCTAACTCTAACTCTAACTCTAACTCTAACTCTAACCACATATATCTTTGTGCATTAGAGTCTTAAGCATTCCAAATTGGTTTTTTGTTGTAGCATTTGTTTAGTGTAATCGTTAGACAGTCATCCTGCGCCGCATTTAGGCCATTTCTAGTCTAGTTGTAATCAGTTATTTTAGTTACATAATTACGTAATTTTATTCCATATGTAAAAATTTTCATTTCTTCGTTTTTCGTGCTGATTTTGTAGCTTAACCTAACCTAACCTAACCTAACCTAACCACATATATCTTTGTGCATTAGAGTCTTAAGCATTCCAAATTGGTTTTTTGTTGTAGCATTTGTTCAGTGTAATCGTTAGACAGTCATCCTGCGCCGCATTTAAGCCATTTCTAGTCTAGTTGTAATCAGTTATTTTTAGTTTCATAATTACGCAATTTTATTCCATTTGTAAAAATTTTCATTTCTTCTGTTTTTCAAAGGATTTTGTAGCCTAACCTAACCTATCCTAACCTAACCTAACCACCTATATGTTTGTGTATTAGAGTCTTAAGCATTCCAAATTGGTTTTTGTTGTAGCATTTGTTTAGTGTAACTGTTAGACAGTCATCCTATGCCGCATTTAGCCATTTCTAGTCTAGTTCTAATCAGTTATTTTTAGTTTCATAATTACGTAATTTTATTCCATTTGTAAAAATTTTCATTTCTTCTGTTTTTCGTGCTGATTTTGTAGCTTACCTAACTCTAACCTAACCTTAACCTAACCACATATATCTTTGTGCATTAGAGTCTTAAGCATTCCAAATTGGTTTTTGTTGTAGCATTTGTTTAGTGTAATCGTTAGACAGTCATCCTGCGCCGCATTTAGCCATTTCTAGTCTAGTTCTTAATCAGTTATTTTTAGTTTCCATAATTACGTAATTTTATTCCATTTTGTAATAATTTTCATTTCTTCTTTTCGTGCTGATTTTGTAGCCTCACCTAACCTAACTCTAACCTAACCTAACCATATATCTTTGTGCATTAGAGTCTTAAGCATTCCAAATTGGTTTTTGTTGTAGCATTTGTTTAGTGTAATCGTTAGACAGTCATCCTGCGCCGCATTTAGGCCATTTCTAGTCTAGTTGTAATCAGTTATTTTTAGTTTCATAATTACGTAATTTTATTCCATTTGTAAAAATTTTCATTTCTTCGTTTTTCGTGCTGGATTTTGTAGCCTAACCTAACCTTAACCTAACCACATATATCTTTGTGCATTAGGAGTCTTAAGCATTCCAAATTGGTTTTTGATGTAGCATTTGTTTAGTGTAATCGTTAGGACAGTCATCCTATGCCGCATTTAGGCCATTTCTAGTCTAGTTCTAATCAGTTATTTTTAGTTTCATAATTACGTAATTTTATTCCATTTGTAAAAATTTTCATTTCTTCGTTTTTCGTGCTGGGATTTTGTAGCCTAACCTAACCTAACCTAACCACATATATCTTTGTGCATTAGGAGTCTTAAGCATTCCAAATTGCTTTTTGTTGTAGCATTTGTTTAGTGTAATCGTTAGACAGTCATCCTATGCCGCATTTAGGCCATTTCAGTCTAGTTCTTAATCAGTTATTTTTAGTTTCATAATTACGTAATTTTATTCCATTTGTAAAAATTTTCATTTCTTCGTTTTTCGTGCTGATTTTGTAGCTTAACCTAACCTAACCTAACCTTAACCTAACCTAACCACATATCTTTGTGCATTAGAGTCCTAAGCATTCCAAACTGGTTTTTGTTGTAGCATTTGTTCAGTGTAATCGTTAGACAGTCATCCTGCGCCGCATTTAAGCCATTTCTAGTCTAGTTGTAATCAGTTATTTTAGTTTCATAATTACGTAATTTTATTCCATTTGTAAAATTTTCATTTCTTCTGTTTTTCAAAGGATTTTGTAGCCTAACTCTAACCTAACCTAACCTAACCTAACCACCTATATGTTTGTGTATTAGAGTCTTAAGCATTCCAAATTGGTTTTTGTTGTAGCATTTGTTTAGTGTAATCGTTAGACAGTCATCCTGCGCCGCATTTAAGCCATTTCTAGTCTAGTTCTAATCAGTTATTTTTAGTTTCCATAATTACGTAATTTTATTCCATTTGTAAAATTTTCATTTCTTTGTTTTTCGTGCTGATTTTGTAGCTTAACCTAACCTAACCTAACCTAACCTAACTCTAACCACATATATCTTTGTGCATTAGAGTCTTAAGCATTCAAATTGGTTTTTGTTGTAGCATTTGTTTAGTGTAATCGTTAGACAGTCATCCTGCGCCGCATTTAGGCCATTTCTAGTCTAGTTCTAATCAGTTATTTTTAGTTTCATAATTACGTAATTTTATTCCATTTTGTAATAATTTTCATTTCTTCTGTTTTTCGTGCTGATTTTGTAGCCTCACCTAACCTAACCTAACCTAACTCTAACTCTAACCACATATATCTTGTGCATTAGAGTCTTAAGCATTCCAAATTGGTTTTTGTTGTAGCATTTGTTTAGTGTAATCGTTAGACAGTCATCCTGCGCTGCATTTAGGCCATTTCTAGTCTAGTTCTAATCAGTTATTTATAGTTTCATAATTACGTAATTTTATTCCATTTGTAAAAATTTTCATTTCTTTGTTTTTCGTGCTGGATTTTGTAGCTTACCTAACCTAACCTATCCTAACCTAACCTAACTCTAACCACATATCTTTGTGCATTAGGAGTCTTAAGCATTCCAAATTGGTTTTTGTTGTAGCATTTGTTTAGTGTAATCGTTAGACAGTCATCCTAAGTGCCGCATTTAGGCCATTTCAGTCTAGTTCTAATCAGTTATTTTAGTTTCATAATTACGTAATTTTATTCCATTTGTAAAAATTTTCATTTCTTCGTTTTTCGTGCTGATTTTGTAGCCTAACCTAACCTAACCTAACAACATATATCTTTGTGCATTAGAGTCTTAAGCATTCCAAATTGGTTTTTTGTTGTAGCATTTGTTTAGTGTAATCGTTAGACAGTCATCCTGCGCCGCATTTAGGCCATTTCTAGTCTAGTTGTAATCAGTTATTTTAGTTTCATAATTACGTAATTTTATTCCATTTGTAAAAATTTTCATTTCTTCGTTTTTCGTGCTGATTTTGTAGCCTAACCTAACTCTAACCTAACCTAACCTAACCTAACTCTAACCACATATATCTTTGTGCATTAGGAGTCTTAAGCATTCCAAATTGGTTTTTGATGTAGCATTTGTTTAGTGTAATCGTTAGACAGTCATCCTGCGCCGCATTTAGGCCATTTCTAGTCTAGTTCTAATCAGTTATTTTTAGTTTCATAATTACGTAATTTTATTCCATTTGTAAAAATTTTCATTTCTTCGTTTTTCGTGCTGATTTTGTAGCCTAACCTAACCTAACCTAACCACATATATCTTTGTGCATTAGAGTCTTAAGCATTCCAAATTGGTTTTTTGTTGTAGCATTTGTTTAGTGTAACTGTTAGACAGTCATCCTATGCTGCATTTAGGCCATATTTCTAGTCTAGTTCTAATCAGTTATTTTAGTTTCATAATAACGTAATTTTTTTCCATTTGTAAAAATTTTCATTTCTTCTGTTTTTCGTGCTGGATTTTGTAGCCTAACCTTAACCTAACCTAACCACATATATCTTTGTGCATTAGAGTCTTAAGCATTCCAAATTGGTTTTTGATGTAGCATTTGTTTAGTGTAATCGTTAGACAGTCATCCTGCGCCGCATTTAGGCCATTTCTAGTCTAGTTCTAATCAGTTATTTTAGTTTCATAATTACGTAATTTTATTCCATTTGTAAAAATTTTCATTTCTTCTGTTTTTCGTGCTGATTTTGTAGCCTAACCTAACCTAACCTAACTCTAACCTAACCACCTATATCTTTGTGTATTAGAGTCTTAAGCATTCCAAATTGGTTTTTGTTGTAGCATTTGTTTAGTGTAATCGTTAGACAGTCATCCTGCGCCGCATTTAGGCCATTTCTAGTCTAGTTCTAATCAGTTATTTTAGTTTCATAATTACGTACTTTATTCCATTTTGTAATAATTTTCATTTCTTTCTGTTTTTCAAAGTTGATTTTGTAGCTTACCTAACCTAACCTAACCTAACCTTAACCACATATATCTTTGTGCATTAGAGTCTTAAGCATTCCAAATTGGTTTTTTGTTGTAGCATTTGTTTAGTGTAATCGTTAGACAGTCATCCTGCGCCGCATTTAGCCATTTCTAGTCTAGTTCTAATCAGTTATTTTAGTTTCATAATTACGTAATTTTTATTCGATTTGTAAAAATTTTCATTTCTTCGTTTTTCGTGCTGGATTTTGTAGCCTAACCTAACCTTAACCTAACCTAACTCTAACTCTAACCACATATATCTTGTGCATTAGAGTCTTAAGCATTCCAAATTGGTTTTTGTTGTAGCATTTGTTCAGTGTAATCGTTAGACAGTCATCCTGCACCGCATTTAAGCCATTTCTAGTCTAGTTGTAATCAGTTATTTTAGTTTCATAATTACGTAATTTTATTCCATTTGTAAAATTTTCATTTCTTCTGTTTTTCGTGCTGATTTTGTAACCTAACCTAACCTAACCTAACCTATCCTAACCTAACCTAACTAACCACATATATCTTTGTGTATTAGAGTCTTAAGCATTCCAAATTGGTTTTTGTTGTAGCATTTGTTTAGTGTAATCGTTAGACAGTCATCCCAGCCGCATTTAGGCCATATTTCTAGTCTAGTTCTTAATCAGTTATTTTAGTTTCATAATTACGTAATTTTATTCCATTTGTAAAATTTTCTATTTCTTCGTTTTTCGTGCTGATTTTGTAGCCTAACCTAACCTAACAACATATATCTTTGTGCATTAGAGTCTTAAGCATTCCAAATTGGTTTTTTGTTGTAGCATTTGTTTAGTGTAATCGTTAGACAGTCATCCTGCGCCGCATTTAGGCCATTTCTAGTCTAGTTCTAATTAGTTATTTTAGTTTCATAATTACGTAATTTTATTCCATTTGTAAAAATTTTCATTTCTTCTGTTTTTCAAAGGATTTTGTAGCCTAACCTAACCTAACCTAACTCTAACCTAACCACATATATCTTTGTGCATTAGAGTCTTAAGCATTCCAAATTAGTTTTTGTTGTAGCATTTGTTTAGTGTAATCGTTAGACAGTCATCCTGCGCTGCATTTAGGCCATTTCTAGTCTAGTTCTAATCAGTTATTTTAGTTTCATAATTACGTAATTTTATTCCATTTGTAAAATTTTCATTTCTTCTGTTTTTCAAAGTTGATTTTGTAGCCTAACCTAACCTTAACCTAACCTAACCTAACCACCTATATGTTTGTGTATTAGAGTCTTAAGCATTCCAAATTGGTTTTTGTTGTAGCATTTGTTTAGGTGTAATCGTTAGACAGTCATCCTGCGCCGCATTTAGGCCATTTCTAGTCTAGTTTTAATCAGTTATTTTTAGTTTCATAATTACGTAATTTTATTCCATTTGTAAAAATTTTCATGTCTTCGTTTTTCGTGCTGATTTTGTAACCTAACCTAACCTTAACCTAACCTAACCTAACTCTAACTCTAACCTAACTCTAACCACATATATCTTTGTGTATTAGAGTCTTAAGCATTCCAAATTGGTTTTTGTTGTAGCATTTGTTCAGTGTAATTGTTAGACAGTCATCCTGCGCCGCATTTAGGCCATTTCTAGTCTTAGTTGTAATCAGTTATTTTAGTTTCATAATTACGTAATTTTATTCCATTTGTAAAAATTTTCATTTCTTCTGTTTTTCGTGCTGATTTTGTAGCCTAACCTAACTCTAACTCTAACCTAACCTAACCACATATATCTTTGTGCATTAGAGTCTTAAGCATTCCAAATTAGTTTTTGTTGTAGCATTTGTTTAGTGTAATCGTTAGACAGTCATCCTGGTGCCGCATTTAGCCATTTCTAGTCTAGTTCTAATCAGTTATTTTAGTTTCATAATTACGTTATTTTATTCCATTTGTAAAAATTTTCATGTCTTCGTTTTTCGTGCTGATTTTGTGTAGCCTAACTCTAACCTAACCTAACCACATATATCTTGTGCATTAGAGTCTTAAGCATTCCAAATTGGTTTTTTGTTGTAGCATTTGTTCAGTGTAATTGTTAGACAGTCATCCTGGTGCCGCATTTAGGCCATTTCTGGTCTAGTTCTAATCAGTTATTTTAGTTTCATAATTACGTAAGTTTATTCCATTTGTAAAAATTTTCATGTCTTCGTTTTTCGTGCTGGATTTTGTAACCTAACCTAACCTAACCTATCCTAACCTAACCTAACCTAACTTATCCTAACCTAACCTAACCTAACCACCTATATGTTTGTGTGTATTAGAGTCTTAAGCATTCCAAATTGGTTTTTGTTGTAGCATTTGTTCAGTGTAATCGTTAGACAGTCATCCTAAGCTGCATTTAGGCCATTTCAGTCTAGTTCTAATCAGTTATTTTTAGTTTTATAATTACGTAATTTTATTCCATTTTTAAAAATTTTCATGTCTTAGTTTTTCGTGCTGATTTTGTAGCTTACCTAACCTAACCTAACCACATATATCTTTGTGCATTAGAGTCTTAAGCATTCCAAATTGGTTTTTTGTTGTAGCATTTGTTTAGTGTAATCGGTAGACAGTCATCCTAAGCTGCATTTAGGCCATTTCCTAGTCTAGTTCTAATCAGTTATTTTTAGTTTCATAATTACGTAATTTTATTCCATTTGTAAAAATTTTCATTTCTTCTGTTTTTCGTGCTGATTTTGTAGCCTCACCTAACCTAACTCTAACCTAACCACATATCTTTGTGCATTAGAGTCTTAAGCATTCCAAATTGGTTTTTGTTGTAGCATTTGTTCAGTGTAATCGTTAGACAGTCATCCTGCGCCGCATTTAGGCCATTTCAGTCTAGTTCTAATCAGTTATTTTTAGTTTCATAATTACGTAAGTTTATTCCATTTGTAAAAATTTTCATGTCTTCGTTTTTCGTGCTGATTTTGTAGCTTACCTAACCTAACCTAACCTAACCTATCCTAACCTAACCTTAACCTAACCACCTATATCTTTGTGTATTAGAGTCTTAAGCATTCCAAATTGGTTTTTGTTGTAGCATTTGTTCAGTGTAATCGTTAGACAGTCATCCCAGCCGCATTTAGGCCATTTCTAGTCTAGTTGTAATCAGTTATTTTTAGTTTCCATAATTACGTAAGTTTATTCCATTTGTAAAAATTTTCATGTCTTCGTTTTTCGTGCTGGATTTTGTAACCTAACCTAACCTAACCTATCCTAACTCTAACCTAACCTAACCACCTATATCTTTGTGTATTAGAGTCTTAAGCATTCCAAATTGGTTTTTGTTGTAGCATTTGTTCAGTGTAATCGTTAGACAGTCATCCTAAGCTGCATTTAGGCCATTTCTAGTCTAATTTAATCAGTTATTTTTAGTTTCATAATTACGTTATTTTATTCCATTTGTAAAAATTTTCATTTCTTCTGTTTTTCGTGCTGATTTTGTAGCCTAACCTAACCTTAACCTAACCTAACCTAACCTAACCACATATCTTTGTGCATTAGAGTCTTAAGCATTCCAAATTGGTTTTTTGTTGTAGCATTTGTTTAGTGTAATCGTAAGACAGTCATCCTGCGCCGCATTTAGGCCATTTCTAGTCTAGTTCTAATCAGTTATTTTAGTTTCATAATTACGTAATTTTATTCCATTTGTAAAAATTTTCATTTCTTCGTTTTTCGTTCTGATTTTGTAGCCTAACCTAACCTAACCTAACCACATATATCTTTGTGCATTAGAGTCTTAAGCATTCCAAATTGGTTTTTTGTTGTAGCATTTGTTTAGTGTAATCGTAAGACAGTCATCCTGCGCCGCATTTAGGCCATTTCTAGTCTAGTTCTAATCAGTTATTTTTAGTTTCCATAATTACGTAATTTTATTCCATTTGTAAAAATTTTCATTTCTTCGTTTTTCGTTCTGATTTTGTAGCCTAACCTAACTCTAACCCTAACCACCTATATCTTTGTGCATTAGGAGTCTTAAGCATTCCAAATTGGTTTTTTGTTGTAGCATTTGTTCAGTGTAATCGTTAGACAGTCATCCTGCGCCGCATTTAGGCCATTTCTAGTCTAGTTCTAATCAGTTATTTTTAGTTTCATAATTACGTAATTTTATTCCATTTGTAAAAATTTTCATTTCTTCGTTTTTCGTGCTGATTTTGTAGCCTAACCTAACCTAACCTAACCACATATATCTTTGTGCATTAGAGTCTTAAGCATTCCAAATTGGTTTTTTGTTGTAGCATTTGTTCAGTGTAATCGTTAGACAGTCATCCTGCGCCGCATTTAGGCCATTTCTAGTCTAGTTGTAATCAGTTATTTTTAGTTTCATAATTACGTAAGTTTATTCCATTTGTAAAAATTTTCATGTCTTCGTTTTTCGTGCTGATTTTGTAACCTAACCTAACCTAACCTTAACCTAACCTAACCTAACCTTAACCTAACCACATATATCTTTGTGCATTAGAGTCTTAAGCATTCCAAATTGGTTTTTGTTGTAGCATTTGTTCAGTGTAATCGTTAGACAGTCATCCTGCCGCATTTAGGCCATTTCTAGTCTAGTTGTAATCAGTTATTTTTAGTTTTATAATTACGTAATTTTATTCCATTTGTAAAAATTTACATGTCTTTGTTTTTCGTGCTGATTTTGTAACCTATCCTAACCTAACCTAACCTAACCTAACCTAACCACATATATCTTTGTGCATTAGAGTCTTAAGCATTCCAAATTGGTTTTTTGTTGTAGCATTTGTTTAGTGTAATCGTTAGACAGTCATCCTGCGCCGCATTTAGGCCATTTCTAGTCTAGTTCTAATCAGTTATTTTTAGTTTTATAATTACGTAATTTTATTCCATTTTTAAAAATTTTCATGTCTTAGTTTTTCGTGCTGATTTTGTAGCTTACCTAACCTAACCTAACCACATATATCTTTGTGCATTAGAGTCTTAAGCATTCCAAATTGGTTTTTTGTTGTAGCATTTGTTTAGTGTAATCGTTAGACAGTCATCCCAGCCGCATTTAGCCATTTCTAGTCTAGTTGTAATCAGTTATTTTAGTTTCATAATTACGTAAGTTTATTCCATTTGTAAAAATTTTCATGTCTTCGTTTTTCGTGCTGATTTTGTAACCTAACCTAACCTAACCTAACTTATCCTAACCTAACCTAACTTATCCTAACCTAACCTAACCATATATCTTTGTGCATTAGAGTCTTAAGCATTCCAAATTGGTTTTTGTTGTAGCATTTGTTCAGTGTAATCGTTAGACAGTCATCCTGCGCCGCATTTAGGCCATTTCTAGTCTAGTTGTAATCAGTTATTTTAGTTTTATAATTACGTAATTTTATTCCATTTGTAAAAATTTACATGTCTTTGTTTTTCGTGCTGATTTTGTAACCTATCCTAACCTAACTCTAACCTAACCACCTATATCTTTGTGTATTAGAGTCTTAAGCATTCCAAATTGGTTTTTGCTGTAGCATTTGTTCAGTGTAATTGTTAGACAGTCATCCTGCGCCGCATTTAGGCCATTACTAGTCTAGTTCTAATCAGTTATTTTAGTTTTATAATTACGTAATTTTATTCCATTTTTAAAAATTTTCATGTCTTAGTTTTTCGTGCTGATTTTGTAGCTTACCTAACCTAACCTAACCTAACCTAACCACATATATCTTTGTGCATTAGAGTCTTAAGCATTCCAAATTGGTTTTTGTTGTAGCATTTGTTTAGTGTGTAATTGTTAGACAGTCATCCTGCCGCATTTAGGCCATTTCTAGTCTAGTTCTTAATCAGTTATTTTAGTTTCATAATTACGTAAGTTTATTCCATTTGTAAAAATTTTCATGTCTTCGTTTTTCGTGCTGATTCTGTAACCTAACCTAACCTTAACCTAACCTATCCTAACTCTAACCCTAACCACCTATATGTTTGTGTGTATTAGAGTCTTAAGCATTCCAAATTGGTTTTTGTTGTAGCATTTGTTCAGTGTAATCGTTAGACAGTCATCCTGCGCCGCATTTAGGCCATATTTCTAGTCTAGTTGTAATCAGTTATTTTAGTTTCATAATTACGTAATTTTATTCCATTTGTAAAAATTTTCATTTCTTCTGTTTTTCGTGCTGATTTTGTAGCCTAACCTAACCTAACCTAACTCTAACTCTAACCTAACCTAACCTAACTCTAACCACATATATCTTTGTGCATTAGAGTCTTAAGCATTCCAAATTGGTTTTTGTTGCAGCATTTGTTTAGTGTAATCGTTAGACAGTCATCCTGCGCCGCATTTAGGCCATTTCTAGTCTAGTTCTAATCAGTTATTTTAGTTTCCATAATTACGTAATTTTATTCCATTTGTAAAAATTTTCATTTCTTCTGTTTTTCGTGCTGGATTTTGTAGCTTAACCTTTTTTTTTTTTACATGGGGAAATGCCTACGCATAATTCTGCGGGGGGCAAGGATGGGTTATGTCGGACTCGCACCGACTAAAACCCCATGGTGTTCCACCTTCGTCGCGTATGGCGGGGCCACGGGAACGCTTTCGCACACCTCCGCGACCCTGCCTGCGCTGGCCGGCAAGCCGGCTCCTCCTTCGGGGAGGACATCCTCTCTCCACCTTCTGCAAGGCGCGCCGGAACACGGACGCGCCTTCCATCTCGGCCTCTGTAGGTGGGAAACGGACTCCCCGAGTCCGCCTCCCAGAGATCATGGGGCCAGGAAAGCCCAGCCCCTGCGGCGGATCTGGTCTGCGGCTCCACCGCCGACCGATGTTCGGCCGCGGAGGACAGGGAGAGCGGCAACGAAACACCGACACTCCTCTTCCCCGCGGCCCCACCACAGCCGCATCATGCGGTGCGACCCCTGCTTGAGTCGCGGAGGATAGGAGAGCGGCAACGCAACACCGACACTCCTCTCCCTCCACGACTCCGCCTCGGCTACTGAGGGCGGGAGACGGCCTCGCTCCGCCACATCCGCCCCCAGCAGTCCACCGACACGCATCCAAGGTAAGCTCATAAAGAGCCCACCTGAAAGTGGTTGACTCGGCCACCTCAGAGCACCTTAGGCCGGCCATTTGGGTTCCTCTTAGCTTCACCGTGGGTGACCAAGCCACGGTTACTAAGCCCCCCCGCTACGACAAAGCGAGAACCCTTTGGGGGGGTTGTAGCCTAACCTAACCTAACCTAACCACATATATCTTTGTGCATTAGAGTCTTAAGCATTCCAAATTGGTTTTTTGTTGTAGCATTTGTTCAGTGTAATCGTTAGACAGTCATCCTGCGCCGCATTTAGGCCATTTCTAGTCTAGTTGTAATCAGTTATTTTTAGTTTCATAATTACGTAAGTTTATTCCATTTGTAAAAATTTTCATGTCTTCGTTTTTCGTGCTGATTTTGTAACCTAACCTAACCAAACCTAACCACATATATCTTTGTGCATTAGAGTCTTAAGCATTCCAAATTGGTTTTTTGTTGTAGCATTTGTTCAGTGTAATCGTTAGACAGTCATCCTGCGCTGCATTTAGGCCATTTCAGTCTAGTTGTAATCAGTTATTTTTAGTTTCATAATTACGCAATTTTATTCCATTTGTAAAAATTTTCATTTCTTCGTTTTTCGTGCTGGATTTTGTAGCCTAACCTAACCTAACCTTAACCTAACCTAACTCTAACCACATATATCTTTGTGCATTAGAGTCTTACATTCCAAATTGGTTTTTGTTGTAGCATTTGTTCAGTGTAATCGTTAGACAGTCATCCTGCGCCGCATTTAGGCCATTTCTAGTCTAATTTAATCAGTTATTTTTAGTTTCATAATTACGTAAGTTTATTCCATTTGTAAAAATTTTCATGTCTTCGTTTTTCGTGCTGATTTTGTAACCTAATCTAACCTAACCTAACCTAACCACATATATCTTTGTGCATTAGAGTCTTAAGCATTCCAAATTGGTTTTTGTTGTAGCATTTGTTCAGTGTAATCGTTAGACAGTCATCCTGCGCTGCATTTAGGCCATATTTCTAGTCTAGTTGTAATCAGTTATTTTAGTTTCATAATTACGTAAGTTTATTCCATTTGTAAAAAATTTCATGTCTTCGTTTTTCGTGCTGATTTTGTAAACTATCCTAACCTAACCTTAACCTAACCTAACCTTAACCTAACCTAACCACATATATCTTTGTGTATTAGAGTCTTAAGCATTCCAATTATGTTTTTGTTGTAGCATTTGTTCAGTGTAATCGTTAGACAGTCATCCTAAGTGCCGCATTTAGGCCATTTCTAGTCTAGTTGTAATCAGTTATTTTCAGTTTCATAATTACGTAATTTTATTCCATTTGTAAAATTTTCATTTCTTCTGTTTTTCGTGCTGATTTTGTAGCCTGACCTAACCTAACCTAATCCTAACTCTAACCACATATATCTTGTGCATTAGAGTCTTAAGCATTCCAAATTGGTTTTTGTTGTAGCATTTGTTTAGTGTAATCGTTAGACAGTCATCCCAGCCGCATTTAGGCCATTTCAGTCTAGTTCTAATCAGTTATTTTAGTTTCATAATTACGTAATTTTATTCCATTTGTAAAAATTTTCATTTCTTCGTTTTTCGTGCTGATTTTGTAGCCTAACCTAACCTTACCGAACCTAACCTAACCACATATATCTTTGTGCATTAGAGTCTTAAGCATTCCAAATTGGTTTTTGTTGTAGCATTTGTTCAGTGTAATCGTTAGACAGTCATCCTATGCCGCATTTAGGCCATTTCTAGTCTAATTTAATCAGTTATTTTAGTTTCATAATTACGTAAGTTTATTCCATTTGTAAAATTTTCATGTCTTCGTTTTTCGTGCTGATTTTGTAAACTATCCTAACCTAACCTAACCTAACTCTAACCACATATATCTTTGTGCATTAGAGTCTGAGGCATTCCAAATTAGTTTTTGTTGTAGCATTTGTTTAGTGTAATCGTTAGACAGTCATCCTAAGTGCCGCATTTAGGCCATTTCTAGTCTAGTTCTAATCAGTTATTTTAGTTTCATAATTACGTAATTTTATTCCATTTGTAAAATTTTCATTTCTTCTGTTTTTCGTGCTGATTTTGTAGCCTAACCTAACTCTAACCTAACCTAACATAACCACATATATCTTTGTGCATTAGAGTCTTAAGCATTCCAAATTGGTTTTTGTTGTAGCATTTGTTCAGTGTAATCGTTAGACAGTCATCCTGCGCTGCATTTAGGCCATTTCTAGTCTAGTTGTAATCAGTTATTTTAGTTTCATAATTACGTAATTTTATTCCATTTGTAAAATTTTCATGTCTTCGTTTTTCGTGCTGATTTTGTAACCTAACCTAACCTTAACCTAACCTATCCTTACCTAACCTAACCACCTATATCTTTGTGTATTAGAGTCTTAAGCATTCCAAATTGGTTTTTGTTGTAGCATTTGTTTAGTGTAATCGTTAGACAGTCATCCTGCGCCGCATTTAGCCATTTCTAGTCTAGTTGTAATCAGTTATTTTAGTTTCATAATTACGTAATTTTATTCCATTTGTAAAATTTTCATTTCTTTTCTGTTTTTCGTGCTGGATTTTGTAGTTACCTAACCTAACCTAACCTAACCTAACTCTAACCTAACCACATATATCTTTGTGCATTAGAGTCTTAAGCATTCCAAATTGGTTTTTGTTGTAGCATTTGTTTAGTGTAACTGTTAGACAGTCATCCTAAGTGCCGCATTTAGCCATTTCTAGTCTAGTTCTTAATCAGTTATTTTAGTTTCATAATTACGTAATTTTATTCCATTTGTAAAAATTCTCATTTCTTCTGTTTTTCGTGCTGATTTTGTAGCCTAACCTAACTCTAACCTAACCTAACCTAACAACATATATCTTTGTGCATTAGAGTCTTAAGCATTCCAAATTGGTTTTTTGTTGTAGCATTTGTTTAGTGTAATCGTTAGACAGTCATCCTGCGCCGCATTTAGGCCATTTCTAGTCTAGTTCTAATTAGTTATTTTTAGTTACATAATTACGTAATTTTATTCCATTTGTAAAAATTTTCATTTCTTCGTTTTTCGTGCTGATTTTGTAGCCTAACCTAACCTTACCTAACCTAACCTAACCACATATATCTTTGTGCATTAGAGTCTTAAGCATTCAAATTGGTTTTGTTGTAGCATTTGTTTAGTGTAATCGTTAGACAGTCATCCTGCGCCGCATTTAGCCATTTCTAGTCTAGTTGTAATCAGTTATTTTTAGTTTCCATAATTACGTAATTTTATTCCATTTGTAAAAATTTTCATTTCTTCGTTTTTCGTGCTGATTTTGTAGCCTAACCTAACCTACCCTAACCTAACCCTAACCACCTATATGTTTGTGTATTAGAGTCTTAAGCATTCCAAATTGGTTTTTTGTTGTAGCATTTGTTCAGTGTAATCGTTAGACAGTCATCCTGCGCCGCATTTAGGCCATTTCTAGTCTAGTTGTAATCAGTTATTTTTAGTTTCATAATTACGTAAGTTTATTCCATTTGTAAAAATTTTAATGTCTTCGTTTTTCGTGCTGATTTTGTAACCTAACCTAACCTAACCTATCCTAACCTAACCCTAACCACCTATATGTTTGTGTATTAGAGTCTTAAGCATTCCAAATTGGTTTTTTGTTGTAGCATTTGTTCAGTGTAATTGTTAGACAGTCATCCTGCGCCGCATTTAGGCCATTTCTAGTCTAGTTCTAATCAGTTATTTTTAGTTTCATAATTACGTAATTTTATTCCATTTGTAAAAATTTTCATTTCTTCGTTTTTCGTGCTGATTTTGTAGCCTAACCTAACCTAACCTAACCTAACTCTAACTCTAACCACATATATCTTTGTGCATTAGAGTCTTAAGCATTCCAAATTAGTTTTTGTTGTAGCATTTGTTTAGTGTAATCGTTAGACAGTCATCCTGCCGCATTTAGGCCATTTCAGTCTAGTTCTAATCAGTTATTTTTAGTTTTATAATTACGTAATTTTATTCCATTTGTAAAAAATTTTCATTTCTTCGTTTTTCGTGCTGATTTTGTAGTAACCTAACCTAACCTAACCTAACCTAACCACATATATCTTTGTGCATTAGAGTCTTAAGCATTCCAAATTGGTTTTTTGTTGTAGCATTTGTTCAGTGTAATCGTTAGACAGTCATCCTGCGCCGCATTTAGGCCATTTCTAGTCTAGTTGTAATCAGTTATTTTAGTTTCATAATTACGTAATTTTATTCCATTTGTAAAAATTTTCATTTCTTTCTGTTTTTCGTGCTGATTTTGTAGCTTACCTAACCTAACTTATCCTAACCTAACCTAACCACCTATATGTTTGTGTATTAGAGTCTGAGGCATTCCAAATTGGTTTTTTGTTGTAGCATTTGTTCAGTGTAATCGTTAGACAGTCATCCTGCGCCGCATTTAGGCCATTTCTAGTCTAGTTCTAATCAGTTATTTTAGTTTTATAATTACGTAATTTTATTCCATTTTTAAAAATTTTCATGTCTTAGTTTTCGTGCTGATTTTGTAACCTAACCTAACCTAACCTAACCTAACCATATATCTTTGTGCATTAGAGTCTTAAGCATTCCAAATTGGTTTTTGTTGTAGCATTTGTTTAGTGTAATCGGTAGACAGTCATCCTGCGCTGCATTTAGGCCATTTCAGTCTAGTTCTAATCAGTTATTTTTAGTTTCCATAATTACGTAAGTTTATTCCATTTGTAAAAATTTTAATGTCTTCGTTTTTCGTGCTGATTTTGTAACCTAACCTAACCTAACCTATCCTAACCTAACCTAACCACCTATATGTTTGTGTATTAGAGTCTTAAGCATTCAAATTGGTTTTTGTTGTAGCATTTGTTCAGTGTAATTGTTAGACAGTCATCCCAGCCGCATTTAGGCCATTTCTAGTCTAGTACTAATCAGTTATTTTTAGTTTCATAATTACGTAATTTTATTCCATTTGTAAAAATTTTCATTTCTTCGTTTTTCGTGCTGATTTTGTAGCCTAACTCTAACCTAACCTATCCTAACCTAACCACATATATCTTGTGCATTAGAGTCTTAAGCATTCAAATTGGTTTTTGTTGTAGCATTTGTTCAGTGTAATTGTTAGACAGTCATCCTGCGCCGCATTTAGGCCATTTCTAGTCTAGTTCTAACTAGTTATTTTTAGTTTTATAATTACGTAATTTTATTCCATTTGTAAAAATTTTCATTTCTTCGTTTTTCGTTCTGATTTTGTAGCCTAACCTAACCTAACCTAACCACATATATCTTTGTGCATTAGAGTCTTAAGCATTCCAAATTGGTTTTTTGTTGTAGCATTTGTTCAGTGTAATCGTTAGACAGTCATCCTGCGCCGCATTTAGCCATTTCTAGTCTAGTTCTAACTAGTTATTTTTAGTTTCATAATTACGTAATTTTATTCCATTTGTAAAATTTTCATTTCTTCGTTTTTCGTGCTGATTTTGTAGCCTAACCTAACCTTAACCTAACCTAACCTAACCACATATATCTTTGTGCATTAGAGTCTTAAGCATTCCAAATTGGTTTTTGTTGTAGCATTTGTTTAGTGTAATCGTTAGACAGTCATCCTGGTGCCGCATTTAGGCCATTTCTAGTCTAGTACTAATCAGTTATTTTTAGTTTCATAATTACGCAATTTTATTCCATTTGTAAAAATTTTCATTTCTTCTGTTTTTCGTGCTGATTTTGTAGCCTAACTCTAACCTAACCTAACATAACCACATATATCTTGTGCATTAGAGTCTTAAGCATTCCAAATTGGTTTTTGTTGTAGCATTTGTTCAGTGTAATTGTTAGACAGTCATCCTGCACCGCATTTAAGCCATATTTCTAGTCTAGTTGTAATCAGTTATTTTTAGTTTCCATAATTACGTAATTTTATTCCATTTGTAAAATTTTCATGTCTTCGTTTTTCGTGCTGGATTTTGTAGCCTAACCTAACTCTAACTCTAACCTAACCTATCCTAACCTAACCTTAACCACCTATATCTTTGTGTATTAGAGTCTTAAGCATTCCAAATTGGTTTTTGTTGTAGCATTTGTTTAGTGTAATCGTTAGACAGTCATCCTATGCCGCATTTAGGCCATTTCTAGTCTAGTTGTAATCAGTTATTTTTAGTTTCATAATTACGTAATTTTATTCCATTTGTAAAATTTTCTATTTCTTCGTTTTTCGTGTTGATTTTGTAGCCTAACCTAACCTAACCTAACCTTAACCTAACCACATATATCTTTGTGCATTAGAGTCTTAAGCATTCCAAATTGGTTTTTTGTTGTAGCATTTGTTTAGTGTAATCGTTAGACAGTCATCCTGCGCCGCATTTAGGCCATTTCTAGTCTAGTTTTAATCAGTTATTTTTAGTTTCATAATTACGTAATTTTATTCCATTTGTAAAAATTATCATTTCTTCGTTTTTCGTGCTGATTTTGTAGCCTAACCTAACCTAACCTAACCTAACCACATATATCTTTGTGCATTAGAGTCTTAAGCATTCCAAATTGCTTTTTTGTTGTAGCATTTGTTTAGTGTAATCGTTAGACAGTCATCCTGCGCCGCATTTAGGCCATTTCTAGTCTAGTTCTAATCAGTTATTTTTAGTTTCATAATTACGTAATTTTATTCCATTTGTAAAAATTTTCATTTCTTCGTTTTTCGTGCTGATTTTGTAGCTTACCTAACCTAACCTAACCTAACCTAACCTAACCACATATATCTTTGTGCATTAGAGTCTTAAGTATTCCAAATTGGATTTTTGTTGTAGCATTTGTTTAGTGTAATCGTTAGACAGTCATCCTGCGCCGCATTTAGGCCATTTCTAGTCTAGTTCTAATCAGTTATTTTTAGTTTCATAATTACGTAATTTTATTCCATTTGTAAAAATTTTCATTTCTTCGTTTTTCGTGCTGATTTTGTAGCCTTACCTACCCTAACCTAACCTAACCTAACCACATATATCTTTGTGCATTAGAGTCTTAAGCATTCCAAATTGGTTTTTTGTTGTAGCATTTGTTTAGTGTAACTGTTAGACAGTCATCCTGCACCGCATTTAGGCCATTTCTAGTCTAGTTCTAATCAGTTATTTTTAGTTTTATAATTACGTAATTTTATTTCATTTGTAAAATTTTCATGTCTTCGTTTTTCGTTCTGATTTTGTAGCCTAACCTAACCTAACCTAACCACATATATCTTTGTGCATTAGAGTCTTAAGCATTCCAAATTGGTTTTTGTTGTAGCATTTGTTTAGTGTAACTGTTAGACAGTCATCCTGCCGCATTTAGGCCATTTCTAGTCTAGTTGTAATCAGTTATTTTTAGTTTCATAATTACGTAAGTTTATTCCATTTGTAAAAATTTTCATGTCTTCGTTTTTCGTGCTGATTTTGTAACCTAACCTAACCTTAACCTAACCTAACTCTAACCTAACCACATATATCTTTGTGTATTAGAGTCTTAAGCATTCCAAATTGGTTTTTGTTGTGCATTTGTTTAGTGTAATCGTTAGACAGTCATCCTGCGCCGCATTTAGGCCATTTCTGAATCTAGTTCTAATCAGTTATTTTTAGTTTCATAATTACGTAATTTTATTCCATTTGTAAAATTTTCATTTCTTCGTTTTTCGTGCTGATTTTGTAGCCTAACCTAACCTAACCTAACCTATCCTAACCTAACCTTAACCTAACCACATATATCTTTGTGCATTAGGAGTCTTAAGCATTCCAAATTGGTTTTTGTTGTAGCATTTGTTTAGTGTAATCGTTAGACAGTCATCCTGCGCCGCATTTAGGCCATTTCTGAATCTAGTTCTAATCAGTTATTTTTAGTTTCATAATTACGCAATTTTATTCCATTTGTAAAAATTTTCATTTCTTCGTTTTTCGTGCTGATTTTGTAGCTTACCTAACCTAACCTAACCTAACCACCTATATCTTTGTGCATTAGAGTCTTAAGCATTCCAAATTGGTTTTTGTTGTAGCATTTGTTCAGTGTAATCGTTAGACAGTCATCCTGCGCTGCATTTAGGCCATTTCTAGTCTAGTTCTAATCAGTTATTTTTAGTTTCATAATTACGTAATTTTATTCCATTTGTAAAAATTTTCATTTCTTCGTTTTTCGTGCTGATTTTGTAGCCTAACCTAACCTTACCTAACCTAACCTAACCACATATATCTTTGTGCATTAGAGTCTTAAGCATTCCAAATTGGTTTTTTGTTGTAGCATTTGTTTAGTGTAATCGTTAGACAGTCATCCTGCGCCGCATTTAGGCCATTTCTAGTCTAGTTCTAATCAGTTATTTTTAGTTTCATAATTACGTAATTTTATTCCATTTGTAAAATTTTCATTTCTTCGTTTTTCGTGCTGGATTTTGTAGCCTAACCTAACCTAACCTAACCTAACCTAACCTAACATAACCACATATATCTTTGTGCATTAGAGTCTTAAGCATTCCAAATTGGTTTTTTGTTGTAGCATTTGTTCAGTGTAATCGTTAGACAGTCATCCTGCACCGCATTTAAGCCATTTCTAGTCTAGTTGTAATCAGTTATTTTTAGTTTCATAATTACGTAATTTTATTCCATTTGTAAAATTTTCATGTCTTCGTTTTTCGTGCTGATTTTGTAACCTAACCTAACTCTAACCTAACCTATCCTAACCTAACCTAACCTAACCACCTATATCTTTGTGTATTAGAGTCTTAAGCATTCCAAATTGGTTTTTGTTGTAGCATTTGTTTAGTGTAATCGTTAGACAGTCATCCTGCGCCGCATTTAGGCCATTTCTAGTCTAGTTGTAATCAGTTATTTTAGTTTCATAATTACGTAATTTTATTCCATTTGTAAAATTTTCATTTCTTCTGTTTTTCGTGCTGATTTTTGTAGTTACCTAACCTAACCTAACCTAACCTAACTCTAACCACATATATCTTTGTGCATTAGGAGTCTTAAGCATTCCAAATTGGTTTTTGTTGTAGCATTTGTTTAGTGTAATCGTTAGACAGTCATCCTGCGCCGCATTTAGGCCATTTCTAGTCTAGTTCTAATCAGTTATTTTTAGTTTCATAATTACGTAATTTTATTCCATATGTAAAAATTTTCATTTCTTCGTTTTTCGTGCTGATTTTGTAGCCTAACCTAACCTAACCTAACCTAACCTAACAACATATATCTTTGTGCATTAGAGTCTTAAGCATTCCAAATTGGTTTTTTGTTGTAGCATTTGTTTAGTGTAATCGTTAGACAGTCATCCTGCGCCGCATTTAGGCCATTTCTAGTCTAGTTCTAATTAGTTATTTTTAGTTACATAATTACGTAATTTTATTACATTTGTAAAAATTTTCATTTCTTCGTTTTTCGTGCTGATTTTGTAGCCTAACCTAACCTTACCTAACCTAACCTAACCACATATATCTTTGTGCATTAGAGTCTTAAGCATTCCAAATTGGTTTTTTGTTGTAGCATTTGTTTAGTGTAATCGTTAGACAGTCATCCTGCGCCGCATTTAGGCCATTTCTAGTCTAGTTCTAATCAGTTATTTTTAGTTTCATAATTACGTAATTTTATTCCATTTGTAAAAATTTTCATGTCTTCGTTTTTCGTGCTGATTTTGTAGCCTAACCTAACCTAACCTAACCTAACCCTAACCACCTATATGTTTGTGTATTAGAGTCTTAAGCATTCCAAATTGGTTTTTTGTTGTAGCATTTGTGCAGTGTTATCGTTAGACAGTCATCCTGCGCCGCATTTAGGCCATTTCTAGTCTAGTTGTAATCAGTTATTTTAGTTTCATAATTACGTAAGTTTATTCCATTTGTAAAAATTTTTATGTCTTTCGTTTTTCGTGCTGATTTTGTAACCTAACCTAACCTAACCTAACCTATCCTAACCTAACCCTAACCACCTATATGTTTGTGTATTAGAGTCTTAAGCATTCCAAATTGGTTTTTTGTTGTAGCATTTGTTCAGTGTAATCGTTAGACAGTCATCCTGCGCCGCATTTAGGCCATTTCTAGTCTAGTTCTAATCAGTTATTTTTAGTTTCATAATTACGTAATTTTATTCCATTTGTAAAAATTTTCATTTCTTCGTTTTTCGTGCTGATTTTGTAGCCTAACCTAACCTTACCGAACCTAACCTAACCACATATATCTTTGTGCATTAGAGTCTTAAGCATTCCAAATTAGTTTTTTGTTGTAGCATTTGTTTAGTGTAATCGTTAGACAGTCATCCTGCGCCGCATTTAGGCCATTTCTAGTCTAGTTCTAATCAGTTATTTTTAGTTTTATAATTACGTAATTTTATTCCATTTGTAAAATTTTCATTTCTTCGTTTTTCGTGCTGATTTTGTAGCCTAACCTAACTCTAACCTAACCTAACCACATATATCTTTGTGCATTAGAGTCTTACATTCCAAATTGGTTTTTTGTTGTAGCATTTGTTCAGTGTAATCGTTAGACAGTCATCCTATGCCGCATTTAGGCCATTTCTAGTCTAGTTGTAATCAGTTATTTTTAGTTTCCATAATTACGTAAGTTTATTCCATTTGTAAAATTTTCATGTCTTCGTTTTTCGTGCTGATTTTGTAGCCTAACCTAACCTTAACCTAACCTAACCTAACCTAACCTAACCTAACCTAACTCTAACCACATATATCTTTGTGCATTAGAGTCTGAGGCATTCCAAATTGGTTTTTGTTGTAGCATTTTGTTCCAGTGTAATCGTTAGACAGTCATCCTGCGCCGCATTTAGGCCATTTCTAGTCTAGTTCCTAATCAGTTATTTTTAGTTTTATAATTACGTAATTTTATTCCATTTTTAAAAATTTTCATGTCTTCGTTTTTCGTGCTGGATTTTGTAGCCTAACCTAACTCTAACCTAACCTAACCTAAATCCACATATATCTTTGTGCATTAGAGTCTTAAGCATTCCAAATTGGTTTTTGTTGTAGCATTTGTTTAGTGTAATCGGTAGACAGTCATCCCAAGTGCCGCATTTAGGCCATTTCTAGTCTAGTTGTAATCAGTTATTTTAGCTTCATAATTACGTAAGTTTATTCCATTTGTAAAAATTTTAATGTCTTCGTTTTTCGTGCTGATTTTGTCACCTAACCTAACCTAACCTAACCTAACTAACCTAACCTAAATCCACATATATCTTTGTGCATTAGAGTCTTAAGCATTCCAAATTGGTTTTTGTTGTAGCATTTGTTTAGTGTAATCGTTAGACAGTCATCCCAGCCGCATTTAGGCCATTTCAGTCTAGTTCTAATCAGTTATTTTTAGTTTTATAATTACGTAATTTTATTCCATTTGTAAAAATTTTCATGTCTTAGTTTTTCGTGCTGATTTTGTAGCTTACCTAACCTAACCTAACTACATATATCTTTGTGCATTAGAGTCTTAAGCATTCCAAATTGGTTTTTTGTTGTAGCATTTGTTTAGTGTAATCGGTAGACAGTCATCCTGCGCCGCATTTAGGCCATTTCTAGTCTAGTTGTAATCAGTTATTTTTAGTTTCATAATTACGTAAGTTTATTCCATTTGTAAAAATTTTAATGTCTTCGTTTTTCGTGCTGATTTTGTCACCTAACCTAACCTAACCTAACCTAACCTAACCTAACCACATATATCTTTGTGCATTAGAGTCTTAAGCATTCCAAATTGGTTTTTGTTGTAGCATTTGTTTAGTGTAATCGTTAGGACAGTCATCCTGCGCCGCATTTAGGCCATTTCTAGTCTAGTTCTTAATCAGTTATTTTTAGTTTCCATAATTACGTAATTTTATTCCATTTGTAAAAATTTTCATTTCTTCGTTTTTTCGTTCTGATTTTGTAGCCTAACCTAACCTAACCTAACCACATATATCTTTGTGCATTAGAGTCTTAAGCATTCCAAATTGGTTTTTGTTGTAGCATTTGTTCAGTGTAATCGTTAGACAGTCATCCCAGCCGCATTTAGGCCATTTCTAGTCTAGTTCTAATCAGTTATTTTTAGTTTCCATAATTACGTAATTTTATTCCATTTGTAAAAATTTTCATTTCTTCTGTTTTTCGTGCTGATTTTGTAGCCTAACCTAACCTAACTCTAACCACATATATCTTTGTGTATTAGAGTCTTAAGCATTCCAAATTGGTTTTTGTTGTAGCATTTGTTCAGTGTAATCGTTAGACAGTCATCCCAAGTGCCGCATTTAGCCATTTCTAGTCTAGTTGTAATCAGTTATTTTTAGTTTCATAATTACGTAAGTTTATTCCATTTGTAAAAATTTTCATGTCTTCGTTTTTCGTGCTGATTTTGTAATCTAACCTAACCTAACCTAACCACATATATCTTTGTGCATTAGAGTCTTAAGCATTCCAAATTGGTTTTTTGTTGTAGCATTTGTTCAGTGTAATCGTTAGACAGTCATCCTGCGCCGCATTTAGGCCATTTCTAGTCTAGTTGTAATCAGTTATTTTTAGTTTCATAATTACGTAAGTTTATTCCATTTGTAAAAATTTTCATGTCTTCGTTTTTCGTGCTGATTTTGTAACCTAACCTAACCTAACTCTAACCTAACCTAACCTAACCTAACCACCTATATGTTTGTGTATTAGAGTCTTAAGCATTCCAAATTGGTTTTTTGTTGTAGCATTTGTTCAGTGTAATCGTTAGACAGTCATCCTGCGCCGCATTTAGGCCATTTCTAGTCTAGTTGTAATCAGTTATTTTTAGTTTTATAATTACGTAATTTTATTCCATTTGTAAAAATTTTCATGTCTTTGTTTTTCGAGCTGATTTTGTAACCTATCCTAACCTAACCTAACCTAACCTAACCCTAACCACCTATATCTTTGTGTATTAGAGTCTTAAGCATTCCAAATTGGTTTTTTGTTGTAGCATTTGTTCAGTGTAATCGTTAGACAGTCATCCTGCGCCGCATTTAGGCCATTACTAGTCTAGTTCTAATCAGTTATTTTTAGTTTTATAATTACGTAATTTTATTCCATTTTTAAAAATTTTCATGTCTTAGTTTTTCGTGCTGATTTTGTAACCTAACCTAACCTAACTTATCCTAACCTAACCACATATATCTTTGTGCATTAGAGTCTTAAGCATTCCAAATTGGTTTTTGTTGTAGCATTTGTTCAGTGTAATCGTTAGACAGTCATCCCAAGTGCCGCATTTAGGCCATTTCTAGTCTAGTTCTAATCAGTTATTTTTAGTTTCATAATTACGTAAGTTTATTCCATTTGTAAAAATTTTCATGTCTTCGTTTTTCGTGCTGATTCTGTAACCTAACCTAACCTTACCTATCCTAACCTAACCCTAACCACCTATATGTTTGTGTATTAGAGTCTTAAGCATTCCAAATTGGTTTTTTGTTTTAGCATTTGTTCAGTGTAATCGTTAGACAGTCATCCTGCGCCGCATTTAGGCCATTTCTAGTCTAATTCTAATCAGTTATTTTTAGTTTCATAATTACGTAATTTTATTCCATTTGTAAAAATTTTCATGTCTTCGTTTTTCGTGCTGATTTTGTAACCTAACCTAACCTAACCTAACTTATCCTAACCTAACCCTAACCACCTATATGTTTGTGTATTAGAGTCTTAAGCATTCCAAATTGGTTTTTTGTTGTAGCATTTGTTCAGTGTAATCGTTAGACAGTCATCCTGCGCCGCATTTAGGCCATTTCTAGTCTAATTCTAATCAGTTATTTTTAGTTTCATAATTACGTAATTTTATTCCATTTGTAAAAATTTTCATTTCTTCGTTTTTCGTGCTGATTTTGTAACCTAACCTAACCTTTTTTTTTTTTTTTTTTTACATGGGGAAATGCCTACGCATACCCACCCCTGCGGGGGCAAGGATGGGTTATGTCGGACTCGCACCGACTAAAACCCCATGGTGTTCCACCTTCGTCGCGCATGGCGGGGCCACGGGAACGCTTTCGCACACCTCCGCGACCCCGCCTGCGCTGGCCGGCAAGCCGGCCCCTCCTTCGGGGGGAGGACATCCCCCTCTCCACCCCTCTCCTGCAAGGCGCGCCGGAACACGGACGCGCCTTCCATCTCGGCCTCCTCTGTAGGTGGGAAACGGACTCCCCCGAGTCCGCCTCCCAGAGGCCATGGGGGCCAGGAAAGCCCAGCCCCCTGCGGCGGATCTGGTCTGCGGCTCCACCGCCGACCGATGTTCGGCCGCGGAGGACAGGGAGAGCGGCAACGAAACACCGACACTCCTCTTCCCCCGCGGCCCCACCACAGCCGCATCATGCGGTGCGACCCCCGCTTGAGTCGCGGAGGATAGGGAGAGCGGCAACGCAACACCGACACTCCTCTCCCTCCACGACTCCGCCTCGGCTACTGAGGGCGGGGAGACGGCCTCGCTCCGCCACATCCGCCCCCAGCAGTCCACCGACACGCATCCAAGGTAAGCTCATAAAGAGCCCACCCGGAGCGGCCACCTCGGGCCGGCCTCAGAGCACCTTAGGCCAGCCATTTGGGTTCCCCTTAGCTTCACCGTGGGTGACCAAGCCACGGTTACTAAGCCCCCCCGCTACGACAAAGCGAGAACCCTTTGGGGGGGTTGTAGCCTAACCTAACCTAACCTAACCACATATATCTTTGTGCATTAGAGTCTTAAGCATTCCAAATTGGTTTTTTGTTGTAGCATTTGTTCAGTGTAATCGTTAGACAGTCATCCTGCGCCGCATTTAGGCCATTTCTAGTCTAGTTGTAATCAGTTATTTTTAGTTTCATAATTACGTAAGTTTATTCCATTTGTAAAAATTTTCATGTCTTCGTTTTTCGTGCTGGATTTTGTAGCCTAACCTAACTCTAACTCTAACCTAACCTTAACCACATATATCTTGTGCATTAGGAGTCTTAAGCATTCCAAATTGGTTTTTGTTGTAGCATTTGTTCAGTGTAATCGTTAGACAGTCATCCTGCGCCGCATTTAGGCCATTTCTAGTCTAATTCTAATCAGTTATTTTTAGTTTCATAATTACGTAATTTTATTCCATTTGTAAAAATTTTCATTTCTTCGTTTTTCGTGCTGATTTTGTAGCTTAACCTTTTTTTTTTTTTACATGGGAAATGCCTACGCATACCCACCTGCGGGGCAAGGATGGAGTTATGTCGGACTCGCACCGACTAAAACCCCATGGTGTTCCACCTTCGTCGCGCATGGCGGGGCCACGGGAACGCTTTCGCACACCTCCGCGACCCCGCCTGCGCTGGCCGGCAAGCCGGCCCCTCCTTCGGGGGGAGGACATCCCCCTCTCCATCCCTCTCCTGCAAGGCGCGCCGGAACACGGACGCGCCTTCCATCTCGGCCTCCTCTGTAGGTGGGAAACGGACTCCCCCGAGTCCGCCTCCCAGAGGCCATGGGGGCCAGGAAAGCCCAGCCCCCTGCGGCGGATCTGGTCTGCGGCTCCACCGCCGACCGATGTTCGGCCGCGGAGGACAGGAGAGCGGCAACGAAACACCGACACTCCTCTTCCCCCGCGGCCCCACCACAGCCGCATCATGCGGTGCGACCCCCGCTTGAGTCGCGGAGGATAGGGAGAGCGGCAACGCAACACCGACACTCCTCTCCCTCCACGACTCCGCCTCGGCTACTGAGGGCGGGGAGACGGCCTCGCTCCGCCACATCCGCCCCCAGCAGTCCACCGACACGCATCCAAGGTAAGCTCATAAAGAGCCCACCCGGAGCGGCCACCTCGGGCCGGCCTCAGAGCACCTTAGGCCAGCCATTTGGGTTCCCCTTAGCTTCACCGTGGGTGACCAAGCCACGGTTACTAAGCCCCCCCGCTACGACAAAGCGAGAACCCTTTGGGGGGGTTGTAGCCTAACCTAACCTAACCTAACCACATATATCTTTGTGCATTAGAGTCTTAAGCATTCCAAATTGGTTTTTGTTGTAGCATTTGTTCAGTGTAATCGTTAGACAGTCATCCTGCGCCGCATTTAGGCCATTTCTGAATCTAGTTGTAATCAGTTATTTTAGTTTCATAATTACGTAAGTTTATTCCATTTGTAAAAATTTTCATGTCTTCGTTTTTCGTGCTGGATTTTGTAATCTAACCTAGCCTAACCTAACCACATATATCTTTGTGCATTAGAGTCTTAAGCATTCCAAATTGGTTTTGTTGTAGCATTTGTTCAGTGTAATCGTTAGACAGTCATCCTGCGCCGCATTTAGGCCATTTCTGAATCTAGTTGTAATCAGTTATTTTAGTTTCATAATTACGTAAGTTTATTCCATTTGTAAAAATTTTCATGTCTTCGTTTTTCGTGCTGATTTTGTAACCTAACCTAACCTAACCTATCCTAACCTAACCTAACCACATATATCTTTGTGCATTAGAGTCTGAGGCATTCCAAATTGGTTTTTTGTTGTAGCATTTGTTCAGTGTAATCGTTAGACAGTCATCCTGCGCCGCATTTAGGCCATTTCTAGTCTAGTTGTAATCAGTTATTTTTAGTTTCATAATTACGTAAGTTTATTCCATTTGTAAAAATTTTCATGTCTTCGTTTTTCGTGCTGATTTTGTAAACTAACCTAACCTAACCTAACCTATCCTAACCTAACCCTAACCACCTATATGTTTGTGTATTAGAGTCTTAAGCATTCCAAATTGGTTTTTTGTTGTAGCATTTGTTCAGTGTAATCGTTAGACAGTCATCCTGCGCCGCATTTAGGCCATTTCTAGTCTAGTTGTAATCAGTTATTTTCAGTTTCATAATTACGTAATTTTATTCCATTTGTAAAAATTTTCATTTCTTCGTTTTTCGTGCTGATTTTGTAGCCTGACCTAACCTAACCTTTTTTTTTTTTTTACATGGGGAAATGCCTACGCATACCCACCTGCTGAGAGACAAGGGTGGAGTTATGTCGGACTTGCACCGACTAAAACCCCATGGTGTTCCACCTTCGTCGCGTATAGCGGGTTACGGGAACGCTTTCGCACACCTCCGCGACCCCGCCTGCGCTGGCCGGCAAGCCGGCCCCTCCTTCGGGGAGGACATCCCCTCTCCACCCTCCAGGCAGGGAGCGCCGGAACACGGACGCGCCCTCCAACTCGGCCTCCTCTGTAGGTGGGAAGCGGACTCCCCCGAGTCCGCCCCCCAGAGGCCATGGGGGCCAGGAAAACCCCAGCCCCCTGCGGCGGATCTGGTGATAGGCTCCGCCGCCAGCCAATGTTCGGCCGCGGAGGACAGGGAGAGCGGCAGGATCAACCACACTCCACTGAACCCGCGGCCCCACCACGGCCGCATCAGCGGTGCGACCCCCGCTTGAGTCGCGGAGGAAAGGGAGATACACTACCCTCCCTCCGCGACTCCGCCTCGGCTACTGATGGTGCGTAAGGCGGCCTCGCTCCGCCACATCCGCCCCCAGCAGTCCACCGACACGCATCCGGGGCGGGCCCAGCTCCAGCCCGCCCGGAGCGGCCTCCCGGGCCGGCCTCAGAGCACCTTAGGCCAGCCATTTGGGTTCCTTCTTCTTAGCTTCACCGTGGTTAACTCCAAACCACGGTTACTAAGCCCCCGCTACGACAAAGCGAGAACCCTTTGGGGGTTGTAGCCTAACCTAACCTTTTTTTTTTTTACATGGGGAAATGCCTACGCATACCCGCCCTCGCGGGGGCAAAGGGGGCAGGTTATGTCGGACTTGCACCGACTAAAACCCCACGGTGGTCGCCACCAACGCTCGCGAGGGGTCGCGGGATCTCCGTTAGGAACGCAGCCACCAGCCCCTGCGCTTCGCTGGGATAGCCCGTCCCGGGGCGTGCGTGAAGATCGCACCCCCAGAACCCTCACGGAACTATCACGACGACACGGTACCACGTCGTGCCGTCGTCCTCCTCGGGGTCGCTATTACTGGACGGTCGGAGCCCCCACTCCGATCGTCAGCGACCCGTAGGGCCCCGTTTACGGTAGGGGATCACCGATAGGAGGGCCGTGACGAGGCGCGCGAGCGCCGCGTCGGCCCCGTCTCCGAGCAGGATCGGTCCTTTCTCTGTCCCGCTCGGCAGCCTCCTTTCGGACCATTACGGTCTCGCAGAAGGAGGCTACGGCCCTCCACGCCGATTCCCCGCGCAGCATCGCCGACACGACTGCTGGCAGGGACAGGTTCCGTCCTATGTGACCGACCAAGACCCGCCGCTCGGCTTCCCACGCCGGGCAAGCGGCGAGCGTGTGCGATGCGGAGTCTTGGTCGTTGCCGCCACAGTGGAAGCAATTCGCCGTCGCCTCGCGACCGATCTTACACAGGTAATCACCGAAGCAACCGTGCCCGGTGATCACCTGCGTAAGTCTGTAGGTGAGTCTTCCTCCTCGTCGCTGCATCCAGGCTTCGAAGACCGGCAGGAATGCTCCGACGACGCGTTTGCGCGCATTCTGCTCCTCGCGGAGCCTGGCGCGCCACGTCGCGAATGCGATACGTCGTTCCTGCCGTTTTACCGCCTCGAGCGCCTCTTCTGGCTCGCCACCACCGCTCTGGCGTAGGACGCGAATCCGGTGATACACCCTCGCGTCCATGTCCGCCAGTATATCCAGAGGTGGAAAGCGAGCCAGGATCGTCGCCGCCTCAAACGATACCGTGCGGTATCCTCGTACGACCCTTATGGCCATCCTCCTCTGGACGCTGTAGATTTTCGTCCTACAGCGTCGGATGGCCAGCCTCTTCGCCCAGATGGGCGCCCCGTACAAGGCTACGGATCGTACGACCCCAGCGTAGAGGCGGCGGACTTCCTCGGTCCCCGAGATTGGGCAGCAGTCTGTGCATAGCACCCGCTACCCTCTCGATCCGGGGGACCAGGCGCTCGAAATGCTCTTCGAAGCCCCAGCGACTGTCCAGAGTGAGGCCTAGGTACTTCATGTACCGCCCCACTCTGACTTCAGACTCACCTACTCGGACGCACGAGTCGGGTGGTTCCCTGCTGCGCGGCAGCTTGTGGAACCATAGCGCCTCGGTCTTGTGAGGCGCTACCTCCAGTCCCAACTCGTGGACTTTGGCGACGACGATTCCCGCCCCAAGCTCGGCGAGCTCTTGGTCCTCGAAGGAGTCCCCGCTGGCGACCACCAACGTGTCGTCAGCATAACAGACGACATTAACGCCAGCGGGCTCGACTCGCAGAACAGAGTCGTAGGCGAGATTCCACAGTAACGGGCCTAATACCGACCCTGGAACCCCGCACTGGATCTCCTCCGGATCCTCGTACCGTCTCGGTCCATGTACAAGATGTACCTGTCGCGCAAGTAGTCCGCGATCACGCCTTGCAGGTAGGGGGAACACCATGGTGTACGAGTCCCCTAATCGCGTCCCAGGGCAGGAGTTAAAGGCGTTGACGATGTCAAGACTTATCGCCAACGCCACTCCGCCCGGACACAGCCTGCTCCGACAGGGAGCGGACGCGCAGGACCGCGTCGATGGTTGAACGCTCCCGTCGGAAACCGAACTGGTTTTCGGCGAGATCGGGACCGACACGCGACAGATGCCCGCTGAGACGGGCGGCAAGAATTCTCTCGAATAACTTGCCAGCCTCGTCCAACAGGCATATGGGACGGTACGCAGAGGAGAATCTGCGACTCTGTCTGCCTTTTCAAGAGGACCATTCGGGCCTCCTTCCAGGCCCTAGGGAACGAGGAGTAACGGAGGCAGCTGGTGAACAGCTGCCTCAGCCTGTTCGAGGGTAGCCAGACTCAACAGACCCGGCCGGGAATTCCGTCAGGTCCCGGCGCGGTGTTCCGGCCTCTCAAGCGGCCCGGCTCGGTCCAGCTCCTGTGCGGTCACCCCATCTCGTCTCTCCACTCACGAAAATGGGGAATTGGGCTGAGGACTTGACCAGCCCTCCGGAAAGAGCGAGCTAATCACTCTTCCCAAGAGGGCCGGATCGAGAGTTTCCGTCACCGGGGTCGGGGGGGGACCTAACCTAACCTAACCTAACCTAACCACATATATCTTTGTGCATTAGAGTCTTAAGCATTCCAAATTGGTTTTTTGTTGTAGCATTTGTTTAGTGTAATCGTTAGACAGTCATCCTGCGCCGCATTTAGGCCATTTCTAGTCTAGTTATAATCAGTTATTTTTAGTTTCATAATTACGTAATTTTATTCCATTTGTAAAAATTTTCATTTCTTCGTTTTTCGTGCTGATTTTGTAGCCTAACCTAACCTTACCGAACCTAACCTAACCACATATATCTTTGTGCATTAGAGTCTTAAGCATTCCAAATTGGTTTTTTGTTGTAGCATTTGTTCAGTGTAATCGTTAGACAGTCATCCTGCGCCGCATTTAGGCCATTTCTAGTCTAATTCTAATCAGTTATTTTTAGTTTCATAATTACGTAATTTTATTCCATTTGTAAAAATTTTCATTTCTTCTGTTTTCGTGCTGATTTTGTAGCCTAACCTAACCTAACCTTAACCTAACCTAACCTAACTCTAACCTAACCTAACATAACCACATATATCTTTGTGCATTAGAGTCTTAAGCATTCCAAATTGGTTTTTGTTGTAGCATTTGTTTAGTGTAATCGTTAGACAGTCATCCTGCGCCGCATTTAGGCCATTTCTAGTCTAGTTCTAATCAGTTATTTTAGTTTCATAATTACGTAATTTTATTCCATTTGTAAAAATTTTCATTTCTTCGTTTTTCGTGCTGATTTTGTAGCCTAACCTAACCTAACCTAACCTAACATAACCACATATATCTTTGTGCATTAGAGTCTTAAGCATTCCAAATTGGTTTTTTGTTGTAGCATTTGTTCAGTGTAATCGTTAGACAGTCATCCTGCACCGCATTTAAGCCATTTCTAGTCTAGTTGTAATCAGTTATTTTTAGTTTCATAATTACGTAATTTTATTCCATTTGTAAAATTTTCATGTCTTCGTTTTTCGTGCTGATTTTGTAACCTAACCTAACCTAACCTAACCTATCCTTACCTAACCCTAACCACCTATATCTTTGTGTATTAGAGTCTTAAGCATTCCAAATTGGTTTTTTGTTGTAGCATTTGTTTAGTGTAATCGTTAGACAGTCATCCTGCGCCGCATTTAGGCCATTTCTAGTCTAGTTCTAATCAGTTATTTTTAGTTTCATAATTACGTAATTTTATTCCATTTGTAAAAATTTTCATTTCTTCGTTTTTCGTGCTGATTTTGTAGCTTACCTAACCTAACCTAACCTAACCTAACCACATATATCTTTGTGCATTAGAGTCTTAAGCATTCCAAATTGGTTTTTTGTTGTAGCATTTGTTTAGTGTAATCGTTAGACAGTCATCCTGCGCCGCATTTAGGCCATTTCTAGTCTAGTTCTAATTAGTTATTTTTAGTTTCATAATTACGTAATTTTATTCCATTTGTAAAAATTTTCATTTCTTTGTTTTTCGTGCTGATTTTGTAGCTTACCTAACCTAACCTAACCTAACCTAACCACATATATCTTTGTGCATTAGAGTCCTAAGCATTCCAAATTGGTTTTTTGTTGTAGCATTTGTTTAGTGTAATCGTTAGACAGTCATCCTGCGCCGCATTTAGGCCATTTCTAGTCTAGTTCTAATCAGTTATTTTTAGTTTCATAATTACGTAATTTTATTCCATTTGTAAAAATTTTCATTTCTTCGTTTTTCGTGCTGATTTTGTAGCCTAACCTAACCTAACCTAACTAACCTAACCTAACATAACCACATATATCTTTGTGCATTAGAGTCTTAAGCATTCAAATTGGTTTTTGTTGTAGCATTTGTTTAGTGTAATCGTTAGACAGTCATCCTGCGCCGCATTTAGGCCATTTCTAGTCTAATTCTAATCAGTTATTTTTAGTTTCATAATTACGTTATTTTATTCCATTTGTAAAAATTTTCATTTCTTCGTTTATCGTGCTGATTTTGTAGCCTAACCTAACCTTACCTTTTTTTTTTTTTTACATGGGGAAATGCCTACGCATACCCACCCCTGCGGGGGCAAGGGTGGGTTATGTCGGACTTGCACCGACTAAAACCCCATGGTGTTCCACCTTCGTCGCGTATGGCGGGGTTACGGGAACGCTTTCGCACACCTCCGCAACCCCGCCTGCGCTGGCCGGCAAGCTGGCCCCTCCTTCGGGGGGAGGACATCCCCCTCTCCACCCCTCTCCTGCAAGGCGCGCCGGAACACGGACGCGCCTTCCATCTCGGCCTCCTCTGTAGGTGGGAAACGGACTCCCCCGAGTCCGCCCCCCAGAGGCCATGGGGGCCAGGAAAACCCCAGCCCCCATCGGCGGATCTGGTGATAGGCTCCGCCGCCGACCAATGTTCGGCCGCGGAGGACAGGGAGAGCGGCAGGATCAACCACACTCCACTGAACCCGCGGCCCCACCACGGCCGCATCAGCGGTGCGACCCCCGCTTGAGTCGCGGAGGATAGGGAGATACACTACCCTCCCTCCGCGACTCCGTCTCGGATGCGGAGGGTGGGGGTGACGATGCGCGGTACCGGTGCTAACAGTCCCCGCACCGCCACCCCCTTCCCCCGACTCCACCGCGGCTGCGGATGGTGCGGAGGACGGCCTCGCTCCGTCCATCCACTCCCCACAGCCCAACGACACGCATCCGGGGCGAGCTCAACTCTAACTCGCCCGGAGCGGCCTCCTCGGGCCGGCCTTTAAACGCCTTAGGCCGGCCATTTGGGTTCCTCTTAGCTTCACCGTGGTTAACTCCACACCACGAGTACTAAGCCCCCCGCTACGACAGAGCGGGAACCCATCGGGGGGGAACCTAACCTTACCTAACCTAACCTAACCACATATATCTTTGTGCATTAGAGTCTTAAGCATTCCAAATTGGTTTTTTGTTGTAGCATTTGTTTAGTGTAATCGTTAGACAGTCATCCTGCGCCGCATTTAGGCCATTTCTAGTCTAGTTCTAATTAGTTATTTTTAGTTTCATATTTACGTAATTTTATTCCATTTTTAAAATTTTCATTTCTTCGTTTTTCGTGCTGATTTTGTAGCCTAACCTAACCTAACCTAACCACATATATCTTTGTGCATTAGAGTCTTAAGCATTCCAAATTGGTTTTGTTGTAGCATTTGTTCAGTGTAATCGTTAGACAGTCATCCTGCGCCGCATTTAGGCCATTTCTAGTCTAATTCTAATCAGTTATTTTAGTTTCATAATTACGTAATTTTATTCCATTTGTAAAATTTTCATTTCTTCGTTTTCGTTCTGATTTTGTAGCCTAACCTAACCTAACCTAACCTAACCACATATATCTTTGTGCATTAGAGTCTTAAGCATTCCAAATTGGTTTTTGTTGTAGCATTTGTTCAGTGTAATCGTTAGACAGTCATCCTGCGCCGCATTTAGGCCATTTCTGAATCTAGTTGTAATCAGTTATTTTAGTTTCATAATTACGTAAGTTTATTCCATTTGTAAAATTTTCATGTCTTCGTTTTTCGTGCTGATTTTGTAACCTAACCTAACCTAACCTAACCTAACCTAACCTTACCTAACCTAACCTAACCACCTATATGTTTGTGTATTAGAGTCTTAAGCATTCCAAATTGGTTTTGTTGTAGCATTTGTTCAGTGTAATCGTTAGACAGTCATCCTGCGCCGCATTTAGGCCATTTCTGAATCTAGTTGTAATCAGTTATTTTTAGTTTTATAATTACGTAATTTTATTCCATTTGTAAAATTTTCATGTCTTCGTTTTTCGTGCTGATTTTGTAACCTATCCTAACCTTTTTTTTTTTTTTTACATGGGGAAATGCCTACGCATACCCACCCTGCGGGGGCAAGGGTGGAGTTATGTCGGACTCGCACCGACTAAAACCCCACGGTGGTCGCCACCAACGCTCGCGAGGGGTCGCGGGATCTCCGTTAGGAACGCAACCGCAACCCCCCTGCGCTTCGCTGGGATAGCCCGTCCCGGGGGCGTGCGTGAAGATCGCACCCCCAGAACCCTCACGGAACTATCACGACGACACGGTACCATGTCGTGCAGTCGTCCTCCTCGGGGTCGCTATTACTGGACGGTCGGAGCCCCCACTCCGATCGTCAGCGACCCGTAGGGCCCCGTTTACGGTAGGGGATCACCGAAAGGAGGGCCGTGACGAGTTGGCCCCGTCTCCGAGCAGGATCGGTCCTCTCTCTATCCCGCTCGGCAGCCTCCTTTCGGACCATTACGGTCTCGCAGAAGGAGGCTACGGCCCTCCACGCCGATTCCCCGCGCAGCATCGCCGACACGACTGCTGGCAGGGACAGGTTCCGTCCTATGTGACCGACCAAGACCCGCCGCTCGGCTTCCCACGCCGGGCAAGCAGCGAGCGTGTGCGATGCGGAGTCTTGGTCGTTGCCGCCACAACCTAACCTAACCTAACCTAACCCTAACCACCTATATCTTTGTGTATTAGAGTCTTAAGCATTCCAAATTGGTTTTTTGTTGTAGCATTTGTTCAGTGTAATCGTAAGACAGTCATCCTGCGCCGCATTTAGGCCATTACTAGTCTAGTTCTAATCAGTTATTTTTAGTTTTATAATTACGTAATTTTATTCCATTTTTAAAAATTTTCATGTCTTAGTTTTTCGTGCTGATTTTGTAGCTTACCTTTTTTTTTTTTTTTTTTTTTTACATGGGGAAATGCCTACGCATACCCACCCCTGCGGGGGCAAGGGTGGGTTATGTCGGACTCGCACCGACTAAAACCCCATGGTGTTCCACCTTCGTCGCGTATGGCGGGGCCACGGGAACGCTTTCGCACACCTCCGCGACCCCGCCTACGCTGGCCGGCAAGCCGGCCCCTCCTTCGGGGGGAGGACATCCCCCTCTCCACCCCTCTCCTGCAAGGCGCGCCGGAACACGGACGCGCCTTCCATCTCGGCCTCCTCTGTAGGTGGGAAACGGACTCCCCGAGTCCGCCCCCAGAGGCCATGGGGCCAGGAAAGCACTAAGCCAACTCCAGCCCCTGCGGTGGATCTGGTCTGCGGCTCCACCGCCGACCGATGTTCGGCCGCGGAGGACAGGGAGAGCGGCAACGAAACACCGACACTCCTCTTCCCCCGCGGCCCCACCACAGCCGCATCATGCGGTGCGACCCCCGCTTGAGTCGCGGAGGATAGGAGAGCGGCAACGAAACACCGACACTCCTCTCCCTCCGCGACTCCGCCTCGGCTACTGAGGGCGGGGAAGGCGGCCTCGCTCCGCCACATCCGCCCCCAGCAGTCCACCGACACGCATCCGAGGTTAGCTCATAAAGAGCTCACCCGGAGCGGCCACCTCGGGCCGGCCTCAGAGCGCCTTAGGCCGGCCATTTGGGTTCCTCTTAGCTTCACCGTGGGTGACCAAGCCACGGTTACTAAGCCCCCCCGCTACGACAAAGCGAGAACCCTTCGGGGGGGTTTGTAGCTTACCTAACCTAACCTAACCACATATATCTTTGTGCATTAGAGTCTTAAGCATTCCAAATTGGTTTTTTGTTGTAGCATTTGTTTAGTGTAATCGTTAGACAGTCATCCTGCGCCGCATTTAGGCCATTTCTAGTCTAGTTCTAATCAGTTATTTTTAGTTTCATAATTACGTAAGTTTATTCCATTTGTAAAATTTTCATGTCTTCGTTTTTCGTGCTGATTCTGTAACCTAACCTAACCTAACCTAACCTATCCTAACCTAACCTTAACCTAACCTAACCACCTATATGTTTGTGTATTAGAGTCTTAAGCATTCCAAATTGGTTTTTTGTTGTAGCATTTGTTCAGTGTAATCGTTAGACAGTCATCCTGCGACGCATTTAGGCCATTTCTAGTCTAGTTCTAATCAGTTATTTTTAGTTTCATAATTACGTAAGTTTATTCCATTTGTAAAAATTTTCATGTCTTCGTTTTTCGTGCTGATTTTGTAACCTAACCTAACCTAACCTATCCTAACCTAACCCTTACCACCTATATGTTTGTGTATTAGAGTCTTAAGCATTCCAAATTGGTTTTTTGTTGTAGCATTTGTTTAGTGTAATCGTTAGACAGTCATCCTGCGCCGCATTTAGGCCATTTCTAGTCTAGTTCTAATCAGTTATTTTTAGTTTCATAATTACGTAAGTTTATTCCATTTGTAAAAATTTTCATGTCTTCGTTTTTCGTGCTGATTTTGTAACCTAACCTAACCTAACCTATCCTAACCTAACCTAACCCTAACCACCTATATCTTTGTGTATTAGAGTCTTAAGCATTCCAAATTGGTTTTTTGTTGTAGCATTTGTTCAGTGTAATCGTTAGACAGTCATCCTGCGCCGCATTTAAGCCATTTCTAGTCTAGTTGTAATCAGTTATTTTTAGTTTCATAATTACGTAAGTTTATTCCATTTGTAAAAATTTTCATGTCTTCGTTTTTCGTGCTGATTTTGTAACCTAACCTAACCTTATTCAACCTATCCTAACCTAACCCTAACCACCTATATCTTTGTGTATTAGAGTCTTAAGCATTCCAAATTGGTTTTTTGTTGTAGCATTTGTTCAGTGTAATCGTTAGACAGTCATCCTGCGCCGCATTTAGGCCATTTCTAGTCTAATTCTAATCAGTTATTTTTAGTTTCATAATTACGTTATTTTATTCCATTTGTAAAAATTTTCATTTCTTCGTTTATCGTGCTGATTTTGTAGCCTAACCTAACCTAACCTAACCTTACCTTTTTTTTCTTTTTTTACGTGGGAAATGCCTACGCATACCCGCCCTTGCGGGGGCAGAGGGTGAGTTGTAATCAGACTCGCACCGACTAAAACCCACGGTGGTCGCCACCAACGCTCGCGAGGGGTCGCGGGATCTCCGTAAGGAACGCAACCGCAACCCCCTGCGCTTCGCTGGGATAGCCCGTCCCGGGGCATGCGTGAAGATCGCACCCCAGAACCCTCGCGGAACTATCACGACGACACGGTACCACGTCGTGCCGTCGTCCTCCTCGGGGTCGCTATTACTGGACGGTCGGAGCCCCACTCCGATCGTCAGCGACCCGTAGGCCCCGTTTACGGTAGGGGATCACCGGGAGGGCCGTGAAGAGGCGCGCGAGCGCCGCGTCGGCCCCGTCTCCGAGCAGGATCGGTCCTCTCTTTCCGCTCGGCAGCCTCCTTTCGGACCATTACGGTCTCGCAGAAGGAGGCTACGGCCCTCCACGCCGATTCCCCGCGCAGCATCGCCGACGACTGCTGGCAGGGACAGGTTCCGTCCGATGTGGCCGACCAAGACCCGCCGCTCGTCTTCCCACGCCGGGCAAGCAGCGAGCGTGTGCGATGCGGAGTCTTGGTCGTTGCCGCCACAGTGGAAGCAATTCGCCGTCGCCTCGCGACCGATCTTACACAGGTAATCACCGAAGCATCCATGCCCGGTGATCACCTGCGTAAGTCTGTAGGTGAGTCTTCCTCCTCGTCGCTGCATCCAGGCTTCGAAGACCGGCAGGAATGCTTCGACGACGCGTTTGCGCGCATACCGCTCCTCACCGAGCCGTGCGCGCCACGTCGTGAACGCGATACGTCGTTCCTGCCGTTTCACCGCCTCGAGCGCCTCTTCTGGCTCGCCACCACCGCTCTGGCGTAGGACGCGAATCCGGTGATACACCCTCGCGTCCATGTCCGCCAGTATATCCAGAGGTGGAAAGCGAGCCAGGATTGTCGCCGCCTCAAACGATACCGTCCGGTATCCTCGTACGACCCGTATGGCCATCCTACGCTGGACGCTGTAGATCTTAGTCCTACAGCGTCGGATGGCCAGCCTCTTCGCCCAGACGGGCGCCCGTACAGGGCTACGGATCGTACGACCCCGGCATAGAGGCGGCGAACTTCCTCCTCGGTCCCCGAGATTGGGCAGCAGTCTGTGCATAGCACCCGCTACCCTCTCGATCCGGGGACCAGGCGCTCGAAGTGCTCTTCGAAGCCCCAGCGACTGTCAGAGTGAGGCCCAGGTACTTCATGTACCGCCCCACTCTGACTTCAGACCACCTACTCGGACGCACGAGTCGGGTGGTTCCTGCTCCGCGGCAGTTTGTGGAACCATAGCGCCTCGGTCTTGTGAGGCGCTACCTCCAGTCCCAACTCGTGGACTTTGGCGACGACGATTTCCGCCCCAAGCTCGGCGAGCTCCTTGGTCCTCTCGAAGGAGTCCCCGCTGGCGACCACCAACGTGTCGTCCGCGTAGCAAACGACAAAACGCCAGCGGGAGCTCGACTCGCAGGACAGAGTCGTAGGCGAGATTCCACAGTAACGGGCCCAACACCGACCCCTGTGGAACCCCACGCTGGATCTCCTCGGATCCTCGTACCGTCTCGGTCCATGTACAAGATGTACCTGTCGCGCAAGTAGTCCGCGATCACGCCGTGCAGGTAGGGAACACCATGGTGTACGAATGCCCCCTAATCGCGTCCCAGGGCAGGAGTTAAAGGCGTTGACGATGTCTAGACTTATCGCCAACGCCACGCCGCCCAGGACACAGCCTGCTCCGACAGGGAGCGGACGCGCATAACTGCGTCGATGGTGGAACGCTCCCGTCGGAAACCGAACTGGTTATCGGCGAGATCGGGACCGACACGCGACAGATGCCCGTTGAGACGGGCGGCAAGAATTCTCTCGAATAACTTGCCGGCCTCGTCCAACAGGCATATGGGACGGTACGCAGAGGGAGAATCTGCGACTCTGTCTGCCTTCTTCAAGAGGACCAGTCGGGCCTCTTTCCAGGCCCTAGGGAACGAGGAGTTACGGAGGCAGCTGGTGAACAGCTGCCTCAACCTGTTCCCTAGGGTAGCCAGACTCAACACCCAGACCCGACCGGGAATTCCGTCGGGTCCTGGCGCGGTGTTCCTGCCTTTCAAGCGGCTCACGGCTCGGTCCAGCTCCTGCTCGGTCACCCCCCATCTCGTCTCTCCACTCCCACGAAGATTGGGGGTGGACTGAGGGACTTGACCGGCCCTCCGGAAAGAGCGAACTGATCACTCCTTCCAAAAAGGCCGGATCGAGAGTTTCCGTCACCGGGGGCATCCAGGGACGGAGCTTACCTAGCACCATCCTGTACGGACGCCCCCACGGATCCTCGTTGAGTCCCTCCAGGAGCTGTTCCCAGGACCGAGACCTGGCGTTGCAGACGGCTACCTGCAACGCCTTCGTGGCCGCTCGATACGCCTCGTAGAGTCTGGCTATTTCCTCAATTGGAGCTCGCCTTCGCTTCTTTCGGGCTCTGGTGTACTGGCGGCGGCTCCGCAAGCAGATCGCTCGGAGCTCCGCGATCTCTGCTGACCACCAGTACACCGCCCCGCGCTTGGGGCGACCGGTCCGGGGCATCGACGCGTCACAAATACGCGTCATTGTGTCCCGGAACCAGTTCGCTTCCACATCCGGATCGGACGGAACCTCTTCGGCGCTTTCTGGCCATATCGCGACGTTGGCGGCGGCCCCGAGCAAGTCTCGGTCTAGCCGCTTGAGACACCAGCGTCGCGTGTGGCTGCCTTCTCGGTGGCTGGATTCGGCGTCGGGGCGGCGGATTGCAAGATCGAACACAATATGGCGGTGGTCGGATAGCGTGACCACCTCCTCTGCAACCCGCCAGCCCGACAGCATGCGCATCGCAGCGGGAGTCGCCCATGTAAGGTCCACGACCGACTCCCCCTGCCACCGCACGCGTTCTTACGGACCCCGATTAGCCAATCGGAGGTCCAATCCAGCCGCCCACTCCATCACCGTCTCTCCCCTCGGACTGTCTCTGGGATTCCCCCACGCCCTGGAATGGGCGTTGAAGTCTCCCAGGACAATCGACGGACGAGGGAGGCACCTGCGAACGCAAAGCGCCACCTCGTCCAGGTACACCTCGTAGTCGGCGAGGGACCTCGCGGGAGAAACGTAGCAGCCGACTATGGCCAGGGTGCCCCATTGCACTGCAACGAAGCCCTGACCCCTTCTCAATAGGGAGCAGGGTGGGACACCCTCACCACCCCCCCAGTAGATCGCCACGGAACCCAGCTCATCGCCGAACCAGCGAGGGTGGTTTGGCACGGCATAGGGCTCCGCCACTACTGCCAGAGCAACCCCCCACTCCGCAACTGTCTGCATAAACAAATGCTGAGCATTGCGGCAGTGGTTTAGGTTGCTCTGGAGGACCTTGAGGGGTGAGAAGAGGTTTAATTAACCTCCATGCCCGAGCTAGAGCTCGGGGTTGTGGCGGGTGCCGCTGGGACTGCTGCTGCGCTTGTGGAGGCAGGAGGAGATGGTATTCTCCTGCTCTTCTTTGACGGTGGGGCGCACCTCCTACCATTAAGGCGATGGTTTGAGGGACGCCCCAGGTCCGAGCACAATGGACATTTGAGTGCAGGTGCTTTGCACTCTTTGGCCCTGTGCCCGGTCTCTCCACAAGCGTAGCAGCGCGCGCTCCGGTTCACCTGGTTGGGGCACCTGCTGCCAGCGTGCCCCTTTTCCAGGCACCGGAAGCAATGCATGGGCCTGGGATCAATAGCTGCACCTAACAGATCCCCAGCCCACGCATATGCGCCCAGCGGCTACCAGTTTACGCACTGCCGTAGCGGGGCACCGCACCCAGCACGTGCCCATACGTGTAGGTGTCCGGTGGACCTCCCCAACCTTCACATTGTCCACCGAACACCCTCCGCCTCAGCCACCGCCGCCGCCGCCACCTCACTCGGACTGACGGCATCGTCGAGGTCTCTCAGCCGAACGTCGCCCGATTTGATCGGGCGACCAATAACTAGGTTTAGATTACAGGGGACCTCCCGCAATTTTGCCGCCAACCGGTCCGCCTTTGGGTTGCATTCGGGACCAGATATCTCTAATAGGAGACCTCCAGTGACTGCCCGTTTCTGGCGGACCGTTTCAATGCCCAGGTCAGCCAGGCGAATCTTGGACTTGGCCACCTCCATTACTTTGGCATAGGAGATGGAGGTGCCAGTCGGCAAGGTAACCGTTACGGCAGCGGTGGATGGAGTGCGTGTGACCTTCCCCTTCTTTGCTTTACCCTTAGTGGGCTTAGGGGAGGTCATCGCAACGGGAGCCGCTTGCTGTTGGGCCTTGGCCTTCCTCGGCTTTTTAGCCACCTGTGCCCATGTGCTCGCGGGCAGCTCTACCGACATTAGTGGTATCGGCGCAGCCACCGGAGGCAGCTGCGCCACTGGCGGGTGGGATGGCTTCTTGGTCTTTTTTGTCTTCCGCGAGTGGGGCGGTGACGGCTGCACTGCCTGTGACAGCGGATGGGCTTCACTTGCGGAAGGCAGCTCTGGCTGACCTACCAAGGGGGGCCGAGTTGCCCTCCCTCCAAAGGATTTTCGCCTCAAAGGCAACCAGCCTTGCCTCCACAAGAGCTCCCAAGCGCTCCATGAGCCCTTCCTCTGTGCTCCCGGACTTCCGGGCACTAGAATTGCCAGAAGGAGGCGTGGTTGCCCGAGGCTCTCCCCGTTCCGGAGAGCACTGAGCTCCTCCGACAGTCCCCACCTTGATCGAGAGCTCGGCTAACTGCGAGCGAAGCTCCGCGTTCTCGCGCTCGAGCTTCTCGACGTTGGGGGGCTGAGAAACCCTCCGTGCCAGTTCTGTGGTAGCTGCCTCTACCATTCTGGTTGCCACCCTCAGGCTGTGGACAAAGTGCCTTTGAGGTTGCCGGACTTGTCGGCAACCTTGTCCACCGCCAGTAAGGACGACCGGATGCAAGCACCCAGGTCCGCAATTGACTTGCCCTCCATATCCCGTTCCAACTCTTCGGATTTTGGGAGGCAAGCCTTCGCCCGAGTTGATGTTTGGGCCACTGTCGGGTCCCAAATTCCCACATCATCAATGACCTCAACATCCGAGGCTGCGGCTGGAACTGCCTGGAATTTAGCAGCCGCAACGTTCGGTGCCTTAGTCCGCCTCTTCCGCGTCATCCTTGTGGACACGTCGGATGTGGCCGATGTAAGCGACGCATCCGAAATTACTCCGTCGCTCTCACCACCCAAGCTCGCTGGCGTGTTCGGGCGCAAAAATCGTCCACGCCTATCACGTGCCGGGACCACTGGTCCCCCCGACACGGCTTCTCCCTCGTTTTGGTCCCTGGATGTTGTGGGACCGGCGGTTGCAGTTGCATCACCGCGCAGCAGCTGGTTGCCCCCCTCAGATACGATGGGGCTGCCCGGGCTAGGCCCGGGGGTGGACTCTCCGGCATCGCCGGTACCACACTGAGGTAGATTTTTGTTACCTACTGCTTTCATATTTTTCCTTTTTAAGGGTATGGTCCTGCCCTCAGCTAACGACTGGACTCCCCAGTCATTCATCCCATCGGCACTGGAGACCTTGGGATTGGGGTTATTTTTAGAGAGGCTTTCTTCCTCGCGGCTCCATGGCGCGTACGTCCATAGAGCCCCCGGGCCCTACTGGGCTTGCGGGTTGTCCGGTGTCGGCTTTCGCCGAAGTGCACCTGGCACAGCACCGCACGCGTTGCCTCCCCTGTCCCCTCACAAGAGTGAAGGGTACTGGGAGCAACCTCAGGCCTCAAAGAGGCCCGCCTCGTCGGGCACATAGCCCTTGGCCGTTTCTCGGTCCCGTGAGGGACTGAGGGTACGCCCCAAACCCAGCCAGTTTTGGTCCGCGCCGGTTTCCCGGTACCGCCCATATCTGGGCAGCGATCCCCTATCCGCCACCTGGGGGACGCGCCCGATAGAAGGTCTGGCAACTCCCACGGGAACCTAACCTTACCTTTTTTTTTTTTACATGGGGAAATGCCTACGCATACCCACCCCTGCGGGGGCAAGGATGGGTTATGTCGGACTCGCACCGACTAAAACCCCATGGTGTTCCACCTTCGTCGCGTATGGCGGGGCCACGGGAACGCTTTCGCACACCTCCGCGACCCCGCCTGCGCTGGCCGGCAAACCGGCCCCTTCTCCGGGGGAGGACATCTCCCTCTCCACCCTCTCAGGCAAGGCGCGCCGGAACACGGACGCGCCTTCCATCTCGGCCTCCTCTGTAGGTGGAAGCGGACTCCCCGAGTCCGCCCCCAGAGGCCATGGGGCCAGGAAAGCACTAAGCCAACCCAGCCCCTGCGGTGGATCTGGTCTGCGGCTCCACCGCCGACCGATGTTCGGCCGCGGAGGATAGGAGAGCGGCAACGAAACACCGACACTCCTCTTCCCCCGCGGCCCCACCACAGCCGCATCACGCGGTGCGACCCCGCTTGAGTCGCGGAGGATAGCGAGAGCGGCAACGAAACACCGACACTCCTCTCCCTCCGCGACTCCGCCTCGGCTACTGAGGGCGGGAAAGGCGGCCCTGCTCCGCCACATCCGCCCCCAGCAGTCCACCGACACGCATCCGAGGTTAGCTCACAAAGAGCCCACCCGGGCGGCCACCTCGGGCCGGCCTCAGAGCGCCTTAGGCCGGCCATTTGGGTTCCTCTTAGCTTCACCGTGGGTGACCAAGCCACGGTTACTAAGCCCCCCCGCTACGACAAAGCGGGAACCCTTCGGGGGGGAACCTTTTTTTTTTTTTACATGGGGAAATGCCTACGCATACCCACCCCTGCGGGGGCAAGGGTGGGTTATGTCGGACTCGCACCGACTAAAACCCCATGGTGTTCCACCTTCGTCGCGTATGGCGGGGTTACGGGAACGCTTTCGCACACCTCCGCGACCCCGCCTGCGCTGGCCGGCAAACCGGCCCCTTCTCCGGGGGAGGACATCTCCCTCTCCACCCCTCCAGGCAGGGCGCGCCGGAACACGGACGCGCCTTCCATCTCGGCCTCCTCTGTAGGTGGAAGCGGACTCCCCGAGTCCGCCCCCAGAGGCCATGGGGCCAGGAAAACACCAGCCCCTGCGGTGGATCTGGTCTGCGGCTCCACCGCCGACCGATGTTCGGCCGCGGAGGACAGGGAGAGTGGCAGGATCAACCACACTCCACTGAACCCGCGGCCCCACCACAGCCGCATCACGCGGTGCGACCCCGCTTGAGTCGCGGAGGATAGCGAGAGCGGCAACGAAACACCGACACTCCTCTCCCTCCGCGACTCCGCCTCGGCTACTGAGGGCGGGAAAGGCGGCCTCGCTCCGCCACATCCGCCCCCAGCAGTCCACCGACACGCATCCGAGGTTAGCTCACAAAGAGCCCACCCGGAGCGGCCACCTCGGGCCGGCCTCAGAGCGCCTTAGGCCGGCCATTTGGGTTCCTCTTAGCTTCACCGTGGGTGACCAAGCCACGGTTACTAAGCCCCCCCGCTACGACAAAGCGAGAACCCTTCGGGGACCTTTTTTTTTTTTTACATGGGGAAATGCCTACGCATACCCACCCCTGCGGGGGCAAGGGTGGGTTATGTCGGACTCGCACCGACTAAAACCCCATGGTGTTCCACCTTCGTCGCGTATGGCGGGGTTACGGGAACGCTTTCGCACACCTCCGCGACCCCGCCTGCGCTGGCCGGCAAGCCGGCCCCTCCTCCGGGGGGAGGACATCCCCCTCTCCACCCCTCCAGGCAGGGCGCGCCGGAACACGGACGCGCCTTCCATCTCGGCCTCCTCTGTAGGTGGGAAACGGACTCCCCCGAGTCCGCCCCCAGAGGCCATGGGGCCAGGAAAACACCAGCCCCTGCGGCGGATCTGGTGATAGGCTCCGCTGCCAACCAATGTTCGGCCGCGGAGGACAGGGAGAGTGGCAGGATCAACCACACTCCACTGAACCCGCGGCCCCACCACAGCCGCATCACGCGGTGCGACCCCGCTTGAGTCGCGGAGGATAGGAGATACACTACCCTCCCTCCGCGACTCCGCCTCGGCTGCGGATGGTGCGGAGGACGGCCTCGCTCCGTCCATCCACTCCCCGCAGCCCACCGACACGCATCCGAGGTTAGCTCACAAAGAGCCCACCCGGGCGGCCACCTCGGGCCGGCCTCAGAGCGCCTTAGGCCGGCCATTTGGGTTCCTCTTAGCTTCACCGTGGTTAACTCCACACCACGGTTACTAAGCCCCCCCGCTACGACAAAGCGGGAACCCTTCGGGGGGGTTCGGGGGGGACCTAACCTTACCTAACCTAACCTAACCACATATATCTTTGTGCATTAGAGTCTTAAGCATTCCAAATTGGTTTTTTGTTGTAGCATTTGTTTAGTGTAATCGTTAGACAGTCATCCTGCGCCGCATTTAGGCCATTTCTAGTCTAGTTCTAATCAGTTATTTTTAGTTTCATAATTACGTAAGTTTATTCCATTTGTAAAAATTTTCATGTCTTCGTTTTTCGTGCTGATTCTGTAACCTAACCTAACCTAACCTATCCTAACCTAACCCTAACCACCTATATGTTTGTGCATTAGAGTCTTAAGCATTCCAAATTGGTTTTTTGTTGTAGCATTTGTTTAGTGTAATCGTTAGACAGTCATCCTGCGCCGCATTTAGGCCATTTCTAGTCTAGTTCTTAATCAGTTATTTTAGTTTCCATAATTACGTAAGTTTATTCCATTTGTAAAAATTTTCATGTCTTCGTTTTTCGTGCTGATTCTGTAACCTAACCTAACCTAACCTAACCTAACCTAACCTATCCTAACCTAACCTAACCACCTATATGTTTGTGCATTAGAGTCTTAAGCATTCCAAATTGGTTTTTTGTTGTAGCATTTGTTTAGTGTAATCGTTAGACAGTCATCCTGCGCCGCATTTAGGCCATTTCTAGTCTAGTTCTAATCAGTTATTTTTAGTTTCATAATTACGTAAGTTTATTCCATTTGTAAAAATTTTCATGTCTTCGTTTTTCGTGCTGATTCTGTAACCTAACCTAACCTAACCTATCCTAACCTAACCCTAACCACCTATATGTTTGTGCATTAGAGTCTTAAGCATTCCAAATTGGTTTTTTGTTGTAGCATTTGTTTAGTGTAATCGTTAGACAGTCATCCTGCGCCGCATTTAGGCCATTTCTAGTCTAGTTCTAATCAGTTATTTTTAGTTTCATAATTACGTAAGTTTATTCCATTTGTAAAAATTTTCATGTCTTCGTTTTTCGTGCTGATTTTGTAACCTAACCTAACCTAACCTATCCTAACCTTTTTTTTTTTTTTTTTTACATGGGGAAATGCCTACGCATACCCACCTGCGGGGCAAGGGTGGGTTATGTCGGACTCGCACCGACTAAAACCCCATGGTGTTCCACCTTCGTCGCGTATGGCGGGGTTACGGGAACGCTTTCGCACACCTCCGCGACCCGCCTGCGCTGGCCGGCAAGCCGGCCCTCCTTCGGGGAGGACATCCCCTCTCCACCCTCTCCAGGCAGGGCGCGCCGGAACACGGACGCGCCTTCCATCTCGGCCTCCTCTGTAGGTGGGAAACGGACTCCCCGAGTCCGCCCCCAGAGGCCATGGGGGCCAGGAAAACACCAGCCCCTGCGGCGGATCTGGTGATAGGCTCCGCTGCCAACCAATGTTCGGCCGCGGAGGACAGGGAGAGCGGCAACGCAACACCGACACTCCTCTTCCCCGCGGCCCCACCACAGCCGCATCATGCGGTGCGACCCCGCTTGAGTCGCGGAGGATAGGAGAGCGGCAACGAAACACCGACACTCCTCTCCCTCCGCGACTCCGCCTCGGCTGCGGATGGTGCGGAGGACGGCCTCGCTCCGCCACTTCCGCCCCCAGCAGTCCACCGACACGCATCCGGGGCGAGCTCAACTCTAACTCGCCCGGGCGGCCTCCTCGGGCCGGCCTCAGAGCGCCTTAGGCCGGCCATTTGGGTTCCTCTTAGCTTCACCGTGGTTAACTCCACACCACGGTTACTAAGCCCCCGCTACGACAAAGCGAGAACCCTTCGGGGGTTCGGGGGACCTAACCTTACCTAACCTAACCTAACCACCTATATGTTTGTGCATTAGAGTCTTAAGCATTCAAATTGGTTTTTGTTGTAGCATTTGTTTAGTGTAATCGTTAGACAGTCATCCTGCGCTGCATTTAGGCCATTTCTAGTCTAGTTCTAATCAGTTATTTTTAGTTTCATAATTACGTAAGTTTATTCCATTTGTAAAAATTTTCATGTCTTCGTTTTTCATGCTGATTTTGTAACCTAACCTAACCTAACCTATCCTAACCTAACCCTAACCACCTATATGTTTGTGCATTAGAGTCTTAAGCATTCCAAATTGGTTTTTTGTTGTAGCATTTGTTTAGTGTAATCGTTAGACAGTCATCCTGCGCCGCATTTAGGCCATTTCTAGTCTAGTTCTAATCAGTTATTTTTAGTTTCATAATTACGTAATTTTATTCCATTTGTAAAAAATTTCATTTCTTCGTTTTTCGTGCTGATTTTGTAACCTAACCTAACCTAACCTAACCTATCCTAACCTTTTTTTTTTTTTTTTACATGGGGAAATGCCTACGCATACCCACCTGCGGGGCAAGGGTGGAGTTATGTCGGACTCGCACCGACTAAAACCCCATGGTGTTCCTCCATCGTCGCGTATGGCGGGGTTACGGGAACGCTTTCGCGCACCTCCGCGACCCGCCTGCGCTGGCCGGCAAGCCGGCCCTCCTTCGGGGAGGACATCCCTCTCCACCCTCTCCTGCAAGGCGCGCCGGAACACGGACGCGCCTTCCATCTCGGCCTCCTCTGTAGGTGGGAAACGGACTCCCCGAGTCCGCCCCCAGAGGCCATGGGGGCCAGGAAAGCACTAAGCAAACCCAGCCCCTGCGGTGGATCTGGTCTGCGGCTCCACCGCCGACCGATGTTCGGCCGCGGAGGACAGGGAGAGCGGCAACGAAACACCGACACTCCTCTTCCCCGCGGCCCCACCACAGCCGCATCATGCGGTGCGACCCCGCTTGAGTCGCGGAGGATAGGAGAGCGGCAACGCAACACCGACACTCCTCTCCCTCCGCGACTCCGCCTCGGCTACTGAGGGCGGGAAGGCGGCCTCGCTCCGCCACATCCGCCCCCAGCAGTCCACCGACACGCTTCCGAGGAGGCAGGCTCGTTGCAGGCCCACCCGGAGCGGCCACCTCGGGCCGGCCTCAGAGCGCCTTAGGCCGGCCATTTGGGTTCCTCTTAGCTTCACCGTGGGTGACCAAGCCACGGTTACTAAGCCCCCCCGCTACGACAAAGCGAGAACCCTTCGGGGGGGGGGGAACCTATCCTAACCTAACCTAACCTAACCTAACCACCTATATCTTTGTGTATTAGAGTCTTAAGCATTCCAAGTGGGTTTTTGTTGTAGCATTTGGTTAGTGGAAACGGTAGACCGGCATCCCTGCGCCCATTTAAGCCATTTCTAGTCTAGTTGTAATCAGTTATTTTTAGTTTCCATAATTACGTAAGTTTATTCCATTTGTAAAAATTTTCATTTCTTCGTTTTTCGTGCTGATTTTGTAGCCTAACCTAACCTAACCTAACCTTAACCTAACCTAACCTTAACCTAACCTAACCACCTATATCTTTGTGTATTAGAGTCTTAAGCATTCCAAATTGGTTTTTGTTGTAGCATTTGTTCAGTGTAATCGTTAGACAGTCATCCTGCGCCGCATTTAGGCCATTTCTAGTCTAATTCTAATCAGTTATTTTTAGTTTCATAATTACGTTATTTTATTCCATTTGTAAAAATTTTCATGTCTTCGTTTTTCGTGCTGATTTTGTAACCTAACCTAACCTAACCTAACCACATATATCTTTGTGCATTAGAGTCTTAAGCATTCCAAATTGGTTTTTTGTTGTAGCATTTGTTCAGTGTAATCGTTAGACAGTCATCCTGCGCCGCATTTAGGCCATTTCTAGTCTAGTTCTAATCAGTTATTTTTAGTTTCATAATTACGTAAGTTTATTCCATTTGTAAAAATTTTCATGTCTTCGTTTTTCGTGCTGATTCTGTAACCTAACCTAACCTAACCTATCCTAACCTAACCCTAACCACCTATATGTTTGTGTATTAGAGTCTTAAGCATTCCAAATTGGTTTTTTGTTGTAGCATTTGTTCAGTGTAATCGTTAGACAGTCATCCTGCGCCGCATTTAGCCATTTCTAGTCTAATTCTAATCAGTTATTTTTAGTTTCATAATTACGTAATTTTATTCCATTTGTAAAAATTTTCATTTCTTCGTTTTTCGTGCTGATTTTGTAGCCTTTTTTTTTTTTTTACATGGGAAATGCCTACGCATACCCACCCCTGCGGGGGCAAGGGTTGGTTATGTCGGACTCGCACCGACTAAAACCCCATGGTGTTCCACCTTCTTCGCGTATGACGGGGCCACGGGAACGCTTTCGCACACCTCCGCGACCCCGCCTGCGCTGGCCGGCAAGCCGGCCCCTCCTTCGGGGGGAGGACATCCCCTCTCCACCCCTCTCTGGCAAGGCGCGCCGGAACACGGACGCGCCTTCCAACTCAGCCTTCTCTGTCGGTGGGAAGCAGACTCCCCCGAGTCCGCCCCCCAGAGGCCATGGGGGCCAGGAAAGCCCAGCCCCCTGCGGTGGATCTGGTCTGCGGCTCCACCGCCGACCGATGTTCGGCCGCGGGGACAGGGAGAGCGGCAACGAAACACCGACACTCCTCTTCCCCGCGGCCCCACCACAGCCGCATCATGCGGTGCGACCCCGCTTGAGTCGCGGAGGATAGGAGAGCGGCAACGCTACACCGACACTCCTCTCCTCCGCGACTCCGCCTCGGCTACTGAGGGTGGGAAGGCGGCCTCGCTCCGCCACATTCACCCCAGCAGTCCACCGACACGCTTCCGAGGTGAGCTCATTATGAGCCCTCCCGGGCAGCCCTCGGAGCCAGCCATGTAGAGCGCCTTAGGCCGGCCATTTGGGTTCCTCTTAGCTTCACCGTGGGTGACCAAGCCACGGTTACTAAATTTGCTGACAAAGCGAGAACCCTTCGGGGTTTGTAACCTAACCTAACCTAACCTAACTTATCCTAACCTAACCCTAACCACCTATATGTTTGTGTATTAGAGTCTTAAGCATTCCAAATTGGTTTTTTGTTGTAGCATTTGTTCAGTGTAATCGTTAGACAGTCATCCTGCGCCGCATTTAGGCCATTTCTAGTCTAGTTCTAATCAGTTATTTTTAGTTTTATAATTACGTAATTTTATTCCATTTTTAAAAATTTTCATGTCTTAGTTTTTCGTGCTGATTTTGTAGCTTACCTAACCTAACCTAACCACATATATCTTTGTGCATTAGAGTCTTAAGCATTCCAAATTGGTTTTTTGTTGTAGCATTTGTTTAGTGTAATCGGTAGACAGTCATCCTGCGCCGCATGTAGGCCATTTCTAGTCTAGTTCTAATCAGTTATTTTTAGTTTCATAATTACGTAATTTTATTCCATTTGTAATAATTTTCATTTCTTCGTTTTTCGTGCTGATTTTGTAGCCTCACCTAACCTAACCTAACCTAACCACATATATCTTTGTGCATTAGAGTCTTAAGCATTCCAAATTGGTTTTTTGTTGTAGCATTTGTTCAGTGTAATCGTTAGACAGTCATCCTGCGCCGCATTTAGGCCATTTCTAGTCTAGTTGTAATCAGTTATTTTTAGTTTTATAATTACGTAATTTTATTCCATTTTTAAAAATTTTCATGACTTAGTTTTTCGTGCTGATTTTGTAGCTTACCTAACCTAACCTAACTAACCTAACCTAACCATATATCTTTGTGCATTAGAGTCTTAAGCATTCCAAATTGGTTTTGTTGTAGCATTTGTTCAGTGTAATCGTTAGACAGTCATCCCAGCCGCATTTAGGCCATTTCTAGTCTAGTTCTAATCAGTTATTTTAGTTTCATAATTACGTAAGTTTATTCCATTTGTAAAAATTTTCATGTCTTCGTTTTTCGTGCTGATTTTGTAACCTAACCTAACCTAACCTATCCTAACCTAACCTAACCTAACCACCTATATCTTTGTGTATTAGAGTCTTAAGCATTCCAAATTGGTTTTTGTTGTAGCATTTTGTTCCAGTGTAATCGTTAGACAGTCATCCTGCGCTGCATTTAGGCCATTTCTAGTCTAGTTGTAATCAGTTATTTTAGTTTCATAATTACGTAAGTTTATTCCATTTGTAAAAATTTTCATGTCTTCGTTTTTCGTGCTGATTTTGTAACCTAACCTAACCTAACCTAACCTATCCTAACCTAACCTAACCACCTATATCTTTGTGTATTAGAGTCTTAAGCATTCCAAATTGGTTTTTGTTGTAGCATTTGTTCAGTGTAATCGTTAGACAGTCATCCCAGCCGCATTTAGGCCATTTCTAGTCTAATTCTAATCATTTATTTTAGTTTCATAATTACGTTATTTTATTCCATTTGTAAAAATTTTCATTTCTTCGTTTATCGTGCTGATTTTGTAGCCTAACCTAACCTTAACCTAACCTAACCTTTTTTTTTTTTTTTTTACATGGGAAATGCCTACGCATACCCACCCCTGCGGGGCAAGGGTGGGTTATGTCGGACTCGCACCGACTAAAACCCCATGGTGTTCCACCTTCGTCGCGTATGGCGGGGTTACGGGAACGCTTTCGCACACCTCCGCGACCCCGCCTGCGCTGGCCGGCAAGCCGGCCCTCCTTCGGGGAGGACATCCCCTCTCCACCCCTCTCCTGCAAGGCGCGCCGGAAAACGGACGCGCCTTCCATCTCGGCCTCCTCTGTAGGTGGGAAACGGACTCCCCCGAGTCCGCCCCCCAGAGGCCATGGGGGCCAGGAAAACCCCAGCCCCCATCGGCGGATCTGGTGATAGGCTCCGCCGCCGACCAATGTTCGGCCGCGGAGGACAGGGAGAGCGGCAGGATCAACCACACTCCACTGAACCCGCGGCCCCACCACGGCCGCATCAGCGGTGCGACCCCCGCTTGAGTCGCGGAGGATAGGGAGATACACTACCCTCCCTCCGCGACTCCGTCTCGGATGCGGAGGGTGGGGGTGACGATGCGCGGTACCGGTGCTAACAGTCCCCGCACCGCCACCCCCTTCCCCCGACTCCACCGCGGCTGCGGATGGTGCGGAGGACGGCCTCGCTCCGTCCATCCACTCCCCACAGCCCAACGACACGCATCCGGGCGAGCTCAACTCTAACTCTAACTCTAACCTAACCTAACCTTAACCTAACCTAACCTAGCCTAACCTAACCTTAACCTAACCTAACCACATATATCTTTGTGCATTAGAGTCTTAAGCATTCCGAATTGGTTTTTGTTGTAGCATTTTGTTCCAGTGTAATCGTTAGACAGTCATCCTGCGCCGCATTTAGGCCATTTCTAGTCTAGTTCTAATCAGTTATTTTAGTTTCATAATAACGTAATTTTTTCCATTTGTAAAAATTTTCATGTCTTCGTTTTTCGTGCTGATTTTGGAGCCTAACCTAACCACATATCTTTGTGCATTAGAGTCTTAAGCATTCAAATTGGTTTTTGTTGTAGCATTTTGTTCCAGTGTAATCGTTAGACAGTCATCCTGCGCCGCATTTAGGCCATTTCTAGTCTAGTTCTAATCAGTTATTTTAGTTTCATAATTACGTAAGTTTATTCCATTTGTAAAAATTTTCATTTCTTCGTTTTTCGTACTGATTTTGGAGCCTAACCTAACCTAACCTAACCACCTATATCTTTGTGTATTAGAGTCTTAAGCATTCCGAATTGGTTTTTGTTGTAGCATTTGTTTAGTGTAATCGTTAGACAGTCATCCTGCGCCGCATTTAGCCATTTCTAGTCTAGTTGTAATCAGTTATTTTAGTTTCATAATTACGTAAGTTTATTCCATTTGTAAAAATTTTCATGTCTTCGTTTTTCGTGCTGATTTTGTAACCTAACCTAACCACCTATATGTTTGTGTATTAGAGTCTTAAGCATTCAAATTGGTTTTTGTTGTAGCATTTGTTCAGTGTAATCGTTAGACAGTCATCCTGCGCCGCATTTAGCCATTTCTAGTCTAGTTCTAATCAGTTATTTTAGTTTCATAATTACGTAAGTTTATTCCATTTGTAAAAATTTTCATGTCTTCGTTTTTCGTGCTGATTTTGGAGCCTAACCTAACCTAACTCTAACCTAACCTATCCTAACCTAACCTAGCCTAACCTAACCTAACCACATATATCTTTGTGCATTAGAGTCTTAAGCATTCCAAATTGGTTTTTGTTGTAGCATTTGTTCAGTGTAATCGTTAGACAGTCATCCTGCGCCGCATTTAGGCCATTTCTAGTCTAGTTCTAATCAGTTATTTTAGTTTCATAATAACGTAATTTTTTCCATTTGTAAAAATTTTCATGTCTTCGTTTTTCGTGCTGATTTTGGAGCCTAACCTAACCACATATATCTTGTGCATTAGAGTCTTAAGCATTCAAATTGGTTTTTGTTGTAGCATTTGTTCAGTGTAATCGTTAGACAGTCATCCTGCGCCGCATTTAGGCCATTTCTAGTCTAGTTGTAATCAGTTATTTTAGTTTCATAATTACGTAATTTTATTCCATTTGTAAAAATTTTCATTTCTTCGTTTTTCGTGCTGATTTTGGAGCCTAACCTAACCTAACCACATATATCTTTGTGCATTAAGTCTTAAGCATTCCAAATTGGTTTTGTTGTAGCATTTGTTCAGTGTAATCGTTAGACAGTCATCCTGCGCCGCATTTAGGCCATTTCTAGTCTAGTTCTAATCCAGTTATTTTAGTTTCATAATAACGTAATTTTTTCCATTTGTAAAATTTTCATGTCTTCGTTTTTCGTGCTGATTTTGGAGCCTAACCTAACCTAACCACATATATCTTGTGCATTAGAGTCTTAAGCATTCAAATTGGTTTTGTTGTAGCATTTGTTCAGTGTAATCGTTAGACAGTCATCCTGCGCCGCATTTAGGCCATTTCTAGTCTAGTTGTAATCAGTTATTTTAGTTTCATAATTGCGTAATTTTATTCCATTTGTAAAATTTTCATTTCTTCGTTTTTCGTGCTGATTTTGTAGCCTAACCTAACCTATCCTAACCTAACCTAGCCTAACCTAACCTAGCCTAACCTAACCTAACCACATATCTTTGTGCATTAGAGTCTTAAGCATTCCGAATTGGTTTTGTTGTAGCATTTTGTTCCAGTGTAATCGTTGAACAGTCATCCTGCGCCGCATTTAGGCCATTTCTAGTCTAGTTCTAATCCAGTTATTTTAGTTTCATAATAACGTAATTTTTTCCATTTGTAAAATTTTCATGTCTTCGTTTTTCGTGCTGATTTTGTAGCCTAACCTAACCTAACCTAGCCTAACCTAACCTAACCTAACCTTACCTAACCTAACCTAACCTAACCTAACCTATCTAACCTAACCTAACCACATATCTTTGTGCATTAGAGTCTTAAGCATTCCAAATTGGTTTTTGTTGTAGCATTTTGTTCCAGTGTAATCGTTAGACAGTCATCCTGCGCCGCATTTAGGCCATTTCTAGTCTAGTTCTAATCCAGTTATTTTAGTTTCATAATTGCGTAATTTTATTCCATTTGTAAAATTTTCATGTCTTCGTTTTTCGTGCTGATTTTGTAACCTAACCTAACCTAACCTAACCTAACCTAACCTAACCACATATATCTTTGTGCATTAGAGTCTTAAGCATTCCAAATTGGTTTTGTTGTAGCATTTGTTTAGTGTAATCGTTAGACAGTCATCCTGCGCCGCATTTAGGCCATTTCTGAATCTAGTTGTAATCAGTTATTTTAGTTTCATAATTACGTAATTTTATTCCATTTGTAAAATTTTCATTTCTTCGTTTTTCGTGCTGATTTTGTAGCCTAACCTAACTAACCTAACCTATCTAACCTAACCTAACCACATATATCTTTGTGCATTAGAGTCTTAAGCATTCAAATTGGTTTTGTTGTAGCATTTGTTTGAGTGTAATCGTTAGACAGTCATCCTGCGCCGCATTTAGGCCATTTCTAGTCTAGTTCTAATCAGTTATTTTAGTTTCATAATTGCGTAATTTTATTCCATTTGTAAAATTTTCATTTCTTCGTTTTTCGTGCTGATTTTGTAACCTAACCTAACCTATCCTAACCTAACCACATATATATCTTTGTGCATTAGAGTCTTAAGCATTCAAATTGGTTTTGTTGTAGCATTTGTTCAGTGTAATCGTTAGACAGTCATCCTGCGCCGCATTTAGGCCATTTCTAGTCTAGTTCTAATCAGTTATTTTTGGTTTCATAATTACGTAATTTTATTCCATTTGTAAAATTTTCATTTCTTCGTTTTTCGTGCTGATTTTGTAGCCTAACCTAACTAACCTAACCACATATATCTTTGTGCATTAGAGTCTTAAGCATTCCAAATTGGTTTTTGTTGTAGCATTTGTTCAGTGTAATCGTTAGACAGTCATCCTGCGCCGCATTTAGGCCATTTCTGAATCTAGTTGTAATCAGTTATTTTAGTTTCATAATTGCGTAATTTTATTCCATTTGTAAAATTTTCATGTCTTCGTTTTTCGTGCTGATTTTGTAACCTAACCTAACCTAGCCTAACCTAACCACATATATCTTTGTGCATTAGAGTCTTAAGCATTCCAAATTGGTTTTTGTTTAGCATTTTGTTCCAGTGTAATCGTTAGACCAGTCATCCTGCGCCGCATTTAGCCATTTCTAGTCTAGTTGTAATCAGTTATTTTAGTTTCCTTAATTACGTAATTTTATTCCATTTGTAAAAATTTTCATGTCTTCGTTTTTCGTGCTGATTTTGTAACCTAACCTAACCTAACCTAACTCTAACCTAACCTAACCTAACCACCTATATGTTTGTGTATTAGAGTCTTAAGCATTCCAAATTGGTTTTTGTTGTAGCATTTGTTCAGTGTAATCGTTAGACAGTCATCCTGCTGCGCCGCATTTAGCCATTTCTAGTCTAGTTGTAATCAGTTATTTTTAGTTTTATAATTACGTAATTTTATTCCATTTGTAAAAATTTTCATGTCTTCGTTTTTCGTGCTGATTTTGTAACCTATCCTAACCTAACCTAACCTAACCTAACCTAAACCTAACCACCTATATCTTTGTGTATTAGAGTCTAAAGCATTCCAAATTGGTTTTTTGTTGTAGCATTTGTCCAGTGTAATCGTTAGACAGTCATCCTGCGCCGCATTTAGGCCATTTCTAGTCTAGTTGTAATCAGTTATTTTAGTTTTATAATTACGTAATTTTATTCCATTTGTAAAATTTTCATTTCTTCGTTTTTCGTGCTGATTTTGTAGCCTAACCTAACCTTACCTAACCTAACCTAACCACATATATCTTTGTGCATTAGAGTCTTAAGCATTCCAAATTGGTTTTGTTGTAGCATTTGTTTGAGTGTAATCGTTAGACAGTCATCCTGCGCCGCATTTAGGCCATTTCTGAATCTAGTTCTAATCAGTTATTTTAGTTTCATAATTGCGTAATTTTATTCCATTTGTAAAATTTTCATTTCTTCGTTTTTCATTACTGATTTTGGAGCCTAACCTAACCTAACCTAACCACATATATCTTTGTGCATTAGGAGTCTTAAGCATTCCAAATTGGTTTTTGTTGTAGCATTTGTTCAGTGTAATCGTTAGACAGTCATCCTGCGCCGCATTTAAGGCCATTTCTAGTCTAGTCCTAATCAGTTATTTTAGTTTCATAATTACGTAATTTTATTCCATTTGTAAAATTTTCATTTCTTCGTTTTTCGTGCTGATTTTGTAGCCTAACCTAACCTAGCCTAACCTAACCTAACCTAACCACATATATCTTTGTGCATTAGAGTCTTAAGCATTCCAAATTGGTTTTTTGTTGTAGCATTTGTTTAGTGTAATCGTTAGACAGTCATCCTGCGCCGCATTTAGGCCATTTCTAGTCTAGTTCTAATCAGTTATTTTAGTTTCCTTAATTACGTAATTTTATTCCATTTGTAAAATTTTCATTTCTTCGTTTTTCGTGCTGATTTTGTAGCCTAACCTAACCTAACCTAACCACATATATCTTTGTGCATTAGAGTCTTAAGCATTCCAAATTGGTTTTTTGTTGTAGCATTTGTTTAGTGTAATCGTTAGACAGTCATCCTGCGCCGCATTTAGGCCATTTCTAGTCTAGTTCTAATCAGTTATTTTTAGTTTCATAATTACGTAAGTTTATTCCATTTGTAAAAATTTTCATTTTCTTCTGTTTTTCGTGCTGATTTTGTAGCCTAACCTAACCTAACCTAACCACATATATCTTTGTGCATTAAGTCTTAAGCATTCAAATTGGTTTTTGTTGTAGCATTTGTTTAGTGTAATCGTTAGACAGTCATCCTGCGCCGCATTTAGGCCATTTCTGAATCTAGTTCTAATCCAGTTATTTTTAGTTTCCTTAATTACGTAATTTTATTCCATTTGTAAAATTTTCATGTCTTCGTTTTTCGTGCTGATTTTGTAACCAAACCTAACCTAACCTAACCTAACCTAACCTAACCTAACCTAACCTAACCTAACCACCTATATGTTTGTGTATTAGAGTCTTAAGCATTCCAAATTGGTTTTTTGTTGTAGCATTTGTGCAGTGTTATCGTTAGACAGTCATCCTGCGCCGCATTTAGGCCATTTCTAGTCTAGTTGTAATCAGTTATTTTTAGTTTCATAATTACGTAAGTTTATTCCATTTGTAAAATTTTCATGTCTTCGTTTTTCGTGCTGATTTTGTAACCTAACCTAACCTAACCTAACCTATCCTAACCTAACCTTACCTAACCTAACCACATATCTTTGTGCATTAGAGTCTTAAGCATTCCAAATTGGTTTTTGTTGTAGCATTTGTTCAGTGTAATCGTTGAACAGTCATCCTGCGCCGCATTTAGGCCATTTCTAGTCTAGTTGTAATCAGTTATTTTTAGTTTCATAATTACGTAATTTTATTCCATTTGTAAAATTTTCATTTCTTCGTTTTTCGTGCTGATTTTGTAGCCTAACCTAACTCTAACCTAACCTAACCTAACCACATATATCTTGTGCATTAGAGTCTTAAGCATTCCAAATTGGTTTTTGTTGTAGCATTTGTTTAGTGTAATCGTTAGACAGTCATCCTGCGCCGCATTTAGGCCATTTCTAGTCTAGTTGTAATCAGTTATTTTAGTTTCATAATTACGTAATTTTATTCCATTTGTAAAATTTTCATTTCTTCGTTTTTCATTACTGATTTTGGAGCCTAACCTAACTCTAACCTAACCTAACCTAACCACATATATCTTTGTGCATTAGAGTCTTAAGCATTCCAAATTGGTTTTTGTTGTAGCATTTGTTTAGTGTAATCGTTAGACAGTCATCCTGCGCCGCATTTAGGCCATTTCTAGTCTAGTCCTAATCAGTTATTTTAGTTTCATAATTACGTAATTTTATTCCATTTGTAAAATTTTCATTTCTTCGTTTTTCGTGCTGATTTTGTAACCTAACCTAACCTAACCTAACCTAACCTAACCCTAACCTAACCACCTATATGTTTGTGTATTAGAGTCTTAAGCATTCAAATTGGTTTTTGTTGTAGCATTTGTTCAGTGTAATCGTTGAACAGTCATCCTGCGCCGCATTTAGGCCATTTCTGAATCTAGTTGTAATCAGTTATTTTAGTTTTATAATTACGTAATTTTATTCCATTTGTAAAATTTTCATTTCTTCGTTTTTCGTGCTGATTTTGGAGCCTAACCTAACCTATCTAACCTAACCTAACCTTACCTAACCTAACCTTAACCTAACCTAACCATATATCTTTGTGCATTAGAGTCTTAAGCATTCCAAATTGGTTTTTGTTGTAGCATTTGTTTAGTGTAATCGTTGAACAGTCATCCTGCGCCGCATTTAGGCCATTTCTAGTCTAGTTCTAATCAGTTATTTTAGTTTCATAATTACGTAATTTTATTCCATTTGTAAAAATTTTCATTTCTTCGTTTTTCGTGCTGATTTTGTAGCCTAACCTAACCTTAACCTAACCTAACCACATATATCTTTGTGCATTAGAGTCTTAAGCATTCCAAATTGGTTTTTGTTGTAGCATTTTGTTTGAGTGTAATCGTTAGACAGTCATCCCAGCCGCATTTAGGCCATTTCTAGTCTAGTTCTAATCAGTTATTTTAGTTTCATAATTACGTAAGTTTATTCCATTTGTAAAATTTTCATTTCTTCGTTTTTCGTGCTGATTTTGTAACCTAACCTAACCTAACCTATCCTAACCTAACCTAACCTAACCACCTATATGTTTGTGTATTAGAGTCTTAAGCATTCCAAATTGGTTTTTGTTGTAGCATTTGTTCAGTGTAATCGTTAGACAGTCATCCCAGCCGCATTTAGGCCATTTCTAGTCTAGTTCTAATCAGTTATTTTAGTTTCATAATTACGTAATTTTATTCCATTTGTAAAATTTTCATTTCTTCGTTTTTCGTGCTGATTTTGTAGCCTAACCTAACCTAACCTTACCTAACCTAACCTAACCACATATATCTTTGTGCATTAGAGTCTTAAGCATTCAAATTGGTTTTGTTGTAGCATTTGTTTAGTGTAATCGTTAGACAGTCATCCTGCGCCGCATTTAGGCCATTTCTAGTCTAGTTCTAATCAGTTATTTTAGTTTCATAATTACGTAATTTTATTCCATTTGTAAAAATTTTCATTTCTTCGTTTTTCGTGCTGATTTTGTAGCCTAACCTAACCTAACCTAACCACATATATCTTTGTGCATTAGAGTCTTAAGCATTCCAAATTGGTTTTTTGTTGTAGCATTTGTTTAGTGTAATCGTTAGACAGTCATCCTGCGCCGCATTTAGGCCATTTCTAGTCTAGTCCTAATCAGTTATTTTTAGTTTCATAATTACGTAATTTTATTCCATTTGTAAAAATTTTCATTTCTTCGTTTTTCGTGCTGATTTTGTAGCCTAACCTAACTAACCTAACCTAACCTAACCTAACCACATATCTTTGTGCATTAGAGTCTTAAGCATTCCAAATTGGTTTTGTTGTAGCATTTGTTTAGTGTAATCGTTAGACAGTCATCCTGCGCCGCATTTAGGCCATTTCTAGTCTAGTTCTAATCAGTTATTTTAGTTTCATAATTACGTAAGTTTATTCCATTTGTAAAATTTTCATTTCTTCGTTTTTCGTGCTGATTTTGGAGCCTAACCTAACCTAACCTAACCCTAACCACATATATCTTTGTGCATTAGAGTCTTAAGCATTCAAATTGGTTTTGTTGTAGCATTTGTTTAGTGTAATCGTTAGACAGTCATCCTGCGCCGCATTTAGGCCATTTCTAGTCTAGTTGTAATCAGTTAGACAGTCATCCTGCGCCGCATTTAGGCCATTTCTAGTCTAGTTGTAATCAGTTATTTTTAGTTTCATAATTACGTAAGTTTATTCCATTTGTAAAAATTTTCATGTCTTCGTTTTTCGTGCTGATTTTGTAACCTATCCTAACCTAACCTAACCTAACCTTACCTAACCTAACCCTAACCACCTATATGTTTGTGTATTAGAGTCTTAAGCATTCCAAATTGGTTTTTTGTTGTAGCATTTGTTCAGTGTAATCGTTAGACAGTCATCCTGCGCCGCATTTAGGCCATTTCTAGTCTAGTTGTAATCAGTTATTTTAATTTTCATAATTACGTAAGTTTATTCCATTTGTAAAATTTTCATGTCTTCGTTTTTCGTGCTGATTTTGTAACCTAACCTAACCTAACCTAACCTATCCTAACCTAACCCTAACCACCTATATGTTTGTGTATTAGAGTCTTAAGCATTCCAAATTGGTTTTTTGTTGTAGCATTTGTGCAGTGTTATCGTTAGACAGTCATCCTGCGCCGCATTTAGGCCATTTCTAGTCTAGTTGTAATCAGTTATTTTAGTTTCATAATTACGTAATTTTATTCCATTTGTAAAATTTTCATTTCTTCGTTTTTCGATGCTGATTTTGTAGCCTAACCTAACCTAACCTAACTAACCTAACCTAACCACATATATCTTTGTGCATTAGAGTCTTAAGCATTCCAAATTGGTTTTGTTGTAGCATTTGTTTAGTGTAATCGTTAGACAGTCATCCTGCGCCGCATTTAGGCCATTTCTAGTCTAGTTGTAATCCAGTTATTTTAGTTTCATAATTACGTAATTTTATTCCATTTGTAAAAATTTTCATGTCTTCGTTTTTCGTGCTGATTTTGTAACCTAACCTAACCTAACCTAACCTAACCTAACCACATATATCTTTGTGCATTAGAGTCTTAAGCATTCAAATTGGTTTTTGTTGTAGCATTTGTTTAGTGTAATCGTTAGACAGTCATCCTGCGCCGCATTTAGGCCATTTCTAGTCTAGTTCTAATCAGTTATTTTAGTTTCATAATTACGTAATTTTATTCCATTTGTAAAATTTTCATGTCTTCGTTTTTCGTGCTGATTTTGTAGCCTAACCTAACCTAACCTAACCTAACCTAACCACATATATCTTTGTGCATTAGAGTCTTAAGCATTCCAAATTGGTTTTTTGTTGTAGCATTTGTTTAGTGTAATCGTTAGACAGTCATCCTGCGCCGCATTTAGGCCATTTCTAGTCTAGTTGTAATCAGTTATTTTAGTTACATAATTACGTAATTTTATTCCATATGTAAAAATTTTCATTTCTTCGTTTTTCGTGCTGATTTTGTAGCCTAACCTAACCTAACTCTAACCTAACCTAACTAACCACATATATCTTGTGCATTAGAGTCTTAAGCATTCCAAATTGGTTTTGTTGTAGCATTTGTTTAGTGTAATCGTAAGACAGTCATCCTGCGCCGCATTTAGGCCATTTCTAGTCTAGTTCTAATCAGTTATTTTAGTTTCATAATTACGTAATTTTATTCCATTGTAAAATTTTCATTTCTTCGTTTTTCGTGCTGATTTTGTAGCCTAACCTAACCTATCTAACCTAACCTAACTAACCACATATATCTTTGTGCATTAGAGTCTTAAGCATTCCAAATTGGTTTTGTTGTAGCATTTGTTTAGTGTAATCGTTAGACAGTCATCCTGCGCCGCATTTAGGCCATTTCTAGTCTAGTTCTAATCCAGTTATTTTAGTTTCATAATTACGTAATTTTATTCCATTTGTAAAATTTTCATTTCTTCGTTTTTCGTGCTGATTTTGTAGCCTAACCTAACTAACCTAACCACATATATCTTTGTGCATTAGAGTCTTAAGCATTCAAATTGGTTTTGTTGTAGCATTTGTTTAGTGTAATCGTTAGACGGTCATCCTGCGCCGCATTTAGGCCATTTCTAGTCTAGTTCTAATCCAGTTATTTTTAGTTTCATAATTACGTAATTTTATTCCATTTGTAAAATTTTCATTTCTTCGTTTTTCGTGCTGATTTTGTAACCTAACCTAACCTAACCTAACCACATATATCTTTGTGCATTAGAGTCTTAAGCATTCCAAATTGGTTTTGTTGTAGCATTTGTTTAGTGTAATCGTTAGACAGTCATCCTGCGCCGCATTTAGGCCATTTCTAGTCTAGTTCTAATCAGTTATTTTAGTTTCATAATTACGTAATTTTATTCCATTTGTAAAATTTTCATTTCTTCGTTTTTCGTGCTGATTTTGTAACCTAACCTAACCTAACCTAACCACATATATCTTTGTGCATTAGAGTCTTAAGCATTCCAAATTGGTTTTGTTGTAGCATTTGTTTAGTGTAATCGTTAGACAGTCATCCTGCGCTGCATTTAGGCCATTTCTAGTCTAGTTCTAATCAGTTATTTTAGTTTCCATAATTACGTAAGTTTATTCCATTTGTAAAATTTTCATTTCTTCGTTTTTCATGCTGATTTTGTAACCTAACCTAACCTAACCTAACCTATCCTAACCTAACCTAACCACCTATATATGTTTGTGTATTAGAGTCTTAAGCATTCCAAATTGGTTTTTGTTGTAGCATTTGTTTAGTGTAATCGTTAGACAGTCATCCTGCGCCGCATTTAGCCATTTCTAGTCTAGTTCTAATCAGTTATTTTAGTTTCCATAATTACGTAATTTTATTCCATTTGTAAAATTTTCATTTCTTCGTTTTTCGTGCTGATTTTGTAGCTTACCTAACCTAACCTAACCTAACCACATATATCTTTGTGCATTAGAGTCTTAAGCATTCCAAATTGGTTTTGTTGTAGCATTTGTTTAGTGTAATCGTTAGACAGTCATCCTGCGCTGCATTTAGGCCATTTCTAGTCTAGTTCTAATCAGTTATTTTAGTTTCATAATTACGTAATTTTATTCCATTTGTAAAATTTTCATTTCTTCGTTTTTCGTGCTGATTTTGTAACCTAACCTAACCACATATATCTTTGTGCATTAGAGTCTTAAGCATTCAAATTGGTTTTTGTTGTAGCATTTGTTTAGTGTAATCGTAAGACAGTCATCCTGCGCCGCATTTAGCCATTTCTAGTCTAATTCTAATCAGTTATTTTAGTTTCATAATAACGTAATTTTTTCCATTTGTAAAATTTTCATGTCTTCGTTTTTCATGCTGATTTTGTAACCTAACCTAACCATATATCTTTGTGCATTAGAGTCTTAAGCATTCAAATTGGTTTTGTTGTAGCATTTGTTCAGTGTAATCGTTAGACAGTCATCCTGCGCCGCATTTAGGCCATTTCTAGTCTAGTTGTAATCAGTTATTTTAGTTTCATAATTACGTAAGTTTATTCCATTTGTAAAATTTTCATGTCTTCGTTTTTCATGCTGATTTTGTAGCCTAACCTAACCTATCTAACCTAACCTAACCTATCCTAACCTAACCTAACCTAACCACCTATATGTTTGTGTATTAGAGTCTTAAGCATTCAAATTGGTTTTTGTTGTAGCATTTTGTTTAGTGTAATCGTTAGACAGTCATCCTGCGCCGCATTTAGGCCATTTCTAGTCTAGTTCTAATCCAGTTATTTTAGTTTCATAATTACGTAAGTTTATTCCATTTGTAAAATTTTCATGTCTTCGTTTTTCGTGCTGATTTTGTAACCTAACCTAACCTAACCTATCCTAACCTAACCTAACCTAACCTAACCATATATCTTTGTGTATTAGAGTCTTAAGCATTCCAAATTGGTTTTTGTTGTAGCATTTGTTCAGTGTAATCGTTAGACAGTCATCCTGCGCCGCATTTAGGCCATTTCTGAATCTAGTTGTAATCAGTTATTTTAGTTTCATAATTACGTAATTTTATTCCATTTGTAAAAATTTTCATTTCTTCGTTTTTCGTGCTGATTTTGTAGCCTAACCTAACCTTACCTAACCTAACCTAACCACATATATCTTTGTGCATTAGAGTCTTAAGCATTCCAAATTGGTTTTTTGTTGTAGCATTTGTTTAGTGTAATCGTTAGACAGTCATCCTGCGCTGCATTTAGGCCATTTCTAGTCTAGTTCTAATCAGTTATTTTTAGTTTCATAATTACGTAAGTTTATTCCATTTGTAAAAATTTTCATGTCTTCGTTTTTCATGCTGATTTTGTAACCTAACCTAACCTAACCTATCCTAACCTAACCCTAACCACCTATATGTTTGTGCATTAGAGTCTTAAGCATTCCAAATTGGTTTTTGTTGTAGCATTTTGTTTAGTGTAATCGTTAGACAGTCATCCTGCGCCGCATTTAGGCCATTTCTAGTCTAGTTCTAATCCAGTTATTTTAGTTTCATAATTACGTAATTTTATTCCATTTGTAAAATTTTCATGTCTTCGTTTTTCGTGCTGATTTTGTAGCTTACCTAACCTAACCATATATCTTTGTGCATTAGAGTCTTAAGCATTCCAAATTGGTTTTGTTGTAGCATTTGTTCAGTGTAATCGTTAGACAGTCATCCTGCGCTGCATTTAGGCCATTTCTAGTCTAATTCTAATCAGTTATTTTAGTTTCATAATTGCGTAATTTTATTCCATTTGTAAAAATTTTCATTTCTTCGTTTTTCGTGCTGATTTTGTAACCTAACCTAACCTAACCTAATACATATATCTTTGTGCATTAGAGTCTTAAGCATTCCAAATTGGTTTTGTTGTAGCATTTGTTTAGTGTAATCGTTAGACAGTCATCCTGCGCCGCATTTAGGCCATTTCTAGTCTAATTCTAATCAGTTATTTTAGTTTCATAATTACGTAATTTTATTCCATTTGTAAAATTTTCATTTCTTCGTTTTTCGTGCTGATTTTGTAGCCTAACCTAACTCTAACCTAACCTAACTCTAACCTAACCTAACCATATATCTTTGTGCATTAGGAGTCTTAAGCATTCCAAATTGGTTTTGTTGTAGCATTTGTTTAGTGTAATCGTTAGACAGTCATCCTGCGCCGCATTTAGCCATTTCTAGTCTAGTTCTAATCAGTTATTTTAGTTTCCATAATTACGTAATTTTATTCCATTTGTAAAATTTTCATTTCTTCGTTTTTCGTGCTGATTTTGTAGCCTAACCTAACCTAGCCTAACCTAACCTAACCACATATATCTTTGTGCATTAGAGTCTTAAGCATTCCAAATTGGTTTTGTTGTAGCATTTGTTTAGTGTAATCGTTAGACAGTCATCCTGCGCCGCATTTAGGCCATTTCTGAATCTAGTTGTAATCAGTTATTTTAGTTTCATAATTACGTAAGTTTATTCCATTTGTAAAATTTTCATGTCTTCGTTTTTCGTGCTGATTTTGTAACCTAACCTAACCTAACCTAACCTATCTAACCTAACCTAACCTAACCACCTATATGTTTGTGTATTAGAGTCTTAAGCATTCCAAATTGGTTTTGTTGTAGCATTTGTTCAGTGTAATCGTTAGACAGTCATCCTGCGCCGCATTTAGGCCATTTCTAGTCTAGTTGTAATCAGTTATTTTAGTTTCATAATTACGTAAGTTTATTCCATTTGTAAAATTTTCATGTCTTCGTTTTTCGTGCTGATTTTGTAACCTAACCTAACCTAACCTAACCTATCTAACCTAACCTAACCTAACCACCTATATGTTTGTGTATTAGAGTCTTAAGCATTCCAAATTGGTTTTGTTGTAGCATTTGTTCAGTGTAATCGTTAGACAGTCATCCTGCGCCGCATTTAGGCCATTTCTAGTCTAGTTGTAATCAGTTATTTTAGTTTCATAATTACGTAAGTTTATTCCATTTGTAAAATTTTCATGTCTTCGTTTTTCGTGCTGATTTTGTAACCTAACCTAACTAACCTAACCTATCCTAACCTAACCTAACCACCTATATGTTTGTGTATTAGAGTCTTAAGCATTCCAAATTGGTTTTGTTGTAGCATTTTGTTCCAGTGTAATCGTTAGACAGTCATCCTGCGCCGCATTTAGGCCATTTCTGAATCTAGTTGTAATCAGTTATTTTAGTTTCATAATAACGTAATTTTTTCCATTTGTAAAATTTTCATGTCTTCGTTTTTCGTGCTGATTTTGTAACCTAACCTAACCATATATCTTTGTGCATTAGAGTCTTAAGCATTCAAATTGGTTTTTGTTGTAGCATTTTGTTTAGTGTAATCGTTAGACAGTCATCCTGCGCCGCATTTAGGCCATTTCTAGTCTAATTCTAATCAGTTATTTTAGTTTCATAATAACGTAATTTTTTCCATTTGTAAAATTTTCATGTCTTCGTTTTTCGTGCTGATTTTGGAGCCTAACCTAACCTAACCACCTATATGTTTGTGTATTAGAGTCTTAAGCATTCAAATTGGTTTTGTTGTAGCATTTGTTCAGTGTAATCGTTAGACAGTCATCCTGCGCCGCATTTAGGCCATTTCTGAATCTAGTTGTAATCAGTTATTTTAGTTTCATAATTACGTAATTTTATTCCATTTGTAAAATTTTCATTTTCTTCTGTTTTTCGTGCTGATTTTGTAGCTTACCTAACCTAACCTAACTCTAACCTAACCTAACCTAACCACATATATCTTTGTGCATTAGAGTCTTAAGCATTCCAAATTGGTTTTTTGTTGTAGCATTTGTTTAGTGTAATCGTTAGACAGTCATCCTGCGCCGCATTTAGGCCATTTCTAGTCTAGTTCTAATCAGTTATTTTAGTTTCATAATAACGTAATTTTTTTCCATTTGTAAAAATTTTCATTTCTTCGTTTTTCGTGCTGATTTTGGAGCCTAACCTAACCTAACCTAACCTAACCTAACCTAACCACATATATCTTTGTGCATTAGAGTCTTAAGCATTCCGAATTGGTTTTTTGTTGTAGCATTTGTTTAGTGTAATCGTTAGACAGTCATCCTGCGCCGCATTTAGGCCATTTCTAGTCTAGTTCTAATCCAGTTATTTTAGTTTCATAATTACGTAATTTTATTCCATTTGTAAAATTTTCATTTTCTTCTGTTTTTCGTGCTGGATTTTGTAGCCTAACCTAACCTAACCTAACCACATATATCTTTGTGCATTAGAGTCTTAAGCATTCCAAATTGGTTTTTTGTTGTAGCATTTGTTTAGTGTAATCGTTAGACAGTCATCCTGCGCCGCATTTAGGCCATTTCTAGTCTAGTTCTAATCAGTTATTTTAGTTTCATAATTACGTAATTTTATTCCATTTGTAAAAATTTTCATTTCTTCGTTTTTCGTGCTGATTTTGTAGCTTACCTAACCTAACCTTAACCTAACCTAACCTAACCACATATATCTTTGTGCATTAGGAGTCTTAAGCATTCCAAATTGGTTTTGTTGTAGCATTTGTTTGAGTGTAATCGTTAGACAGTCATCCTGCGCCGCATTTAGCCATTTCTAGTCTAGTTGTAATCAGTTATTTTAGTTTCAATAATTACGTAATTTTATCCATTTGTAAAATTTTCATGTCTTCGTTTTTCGTGCTGATTTTGTAACCTAACCTAACCTAACCTAACCTAACCTAACCTAACCTAACCTAACCACCTATATGTTTGTGTATTAGAGTCTTAAGCATTCCAAATTGGTTTTTTGTTGTAGCATTTGTTCAGTGTAATCGTTAGACAGTCATCCTGCGCTGCATTTAGGCCATTTCTAGTCTAGTTCACAATCAGTTATTTTAGTTTCATAATAACGTAATTTTTTTCCATTTGTAAAATTTTCATTTCTTCGTTTTCATTACTGATTTTGGAGCCTAACCTAACCTAACTCTAACCTAACCTAACCTAGCCTAACCTAACCTAGCCTAACCTAACCACATATATCTTTGTGCATTAGAGTCTTAAGCATTCCAAATTGGTTTTTGTTGTAGCATTTGTTTAGTGTAATCGTTAGACAGTCATCCTGCGCCGCATTTAGGCCATTTCTAGTCTAGTTCTAATCAGTTATTTTAGTTTCATAATTACGTAATTTTATTCCATTTGTAAAAATTTTCATTTTCTTCTGTTTTTCGTGCTGATTTTGTAACCTAACCTAACTAACCTAACCTATCTAACCTAACCTAACCATATATCTTTGTGCATTAGAGTCTTAAGCATTCAAATTGGTTTTTTGTTGTAGCATTTGTTTAGTGTAATCGTAAGACAGTCATCCTGCGCCGCATTTAGGCCATTTCTAGTCTAGTTCTAATCAGTTATTTTTAGTTTCATAATTACGTAATTTTATTCCATTTGTAAAATTTTCATTTTCTTCTGTTTTTCGTGCTGATTTTGTAGCCTAACCTAACCTTACCTAACCTAACCACATATATCTTTGTGCATTAGGAGTCTTAAGCATTCCAAATTGGTTTTGTTGTAGCATTTGTTTAGTGTAATCGTTAGACAGTCATCTGCGCCGCATTTAGGCCATTTCTAGTCTAGTTCTAATCAGTTATTTTAGTTTCATAATTACGTAATTTTATTCCATTTGTAAAATTTTCATTTCTTCGTTTTTCGTGCTGATTTTGTAGCTTACCTAACCTAACCTAACCTAACCTAACCACATATATCTTTGTGCATTAAGTCTTAAGCATTCCAAATTGGTTTTTTGTTGTAGCATTTGTTTAGTGTAATCGTTAGACAGTCATCCTGCGCCGCATTTAGGCCATTTCTAGTCTAGTTCTAATCAGTTATTTTTAGTTTCATAATTACGTAATTTTATTCCATTTGTAAAAATTTTCATTTCTTCGTTTTTCGTGCTGATTTTGTAGCCTAACCTAACCTAACCTAACCACATATATCTTTGTGTATTAGAGTCTTAAGCATTCCAAATTGGTTTTTTGTTGTAGCATTTGTTTAGTGTAATCGTTAGACTGTCATCCTGCGCCGCATTTAGGCCATTTCTAGTCTAGTTCTAATCAGTTATTTTTAGTTTCATAATTACGTAATTTTATTCCATTTGTAAAATTTTCATTTCTTCGTTTTTCGTGCTGATTTTGTAGCTTACCTAACCTAACCTAACCTAACCACATATATCTTTGTGCATTAAGTCTTAAGCATTCAAATTGGTTTTGTTGTAGCATTTGTTTAGTGTAATCGTTAGACAGTCATCCTGCGCCGCATTTAGGCCATTTCTAGTCTAGTTCTAATCCAGTTATTTTAGTTTCATAATTACGTAAGTTTATTCCATTTGTAAAATTTTCATTTCTTCGTTTTTCATGCTGATTTTGTAACCTAACCTAACCTAGCCTAACCTAACCTAACCTAACCTAACCACCTATATGTTTGTGTATTAGAGTCTTAAGCATTCCAAATTGGTTTTGTTGTAGCATTTGTTTGAGTGTAATCGTTAGACAGTCATCCTGCGCCGCATTTAGGCCATTTCTAGTCTAGTTCTAATCAGTTATTTTAGTTTCATAATTACGTAATTTTATTCCATTTGTAAAATTTTCATTTCTTCGTTTTTCATGCTGATTTTGTAACCTAACCTAACCTATCTAACCTAACCTAACCTAACCTAACCTAACCACATATATCTTTGTGCATTAGGAGTCTTAAGCATTCCAAATTGGTTTTGTTGTAGCATTTGTTTGAGTGTAATCGTTAGACAGTCATCCTGCGCTGCATTTAGGCCATTTCTAGTCTAGTTCTAATCAGTTATTTTAGTTTCATAATTACGTAATTTTATTCCATTTGTAAAATTTTCATTTCTTCTGTTTTTCGTGCTGATTTTGTAGCTTACCTAACCTAACTCTAACCTAACCTAACCATATATCTTTGTGCATTAGAGTCTTAAGCATTCCAAATTGGTTTTTGTTGTAGCATTTGTTTAGTGTAATCGTTAGACAGTCATCCTGCGCCGCATTTAGGCCATTTCTGAATCTAGTTGTAATCAGTTATTTTAGTTTCCATAATTACGTAATTTTATTCCATTTGTAAAATTTTCATTTCTTCTGTTTTTCGTGCTGATTTTGTAGCCTAACCTAACTAACCTAACCTAACCTTAACCTAACCTAACTAACCTAACCACATATATCTTTGTGCATTAGAGTCTTAAGCATTCCAAATTGGTTTTTGTTGTAGCATTTGTTTAGTGTAATCGTTAGACAGTCATCCTGCGCTGCATTTAGGCCATTTCTAGTCTAGTTGTAATCAGTTATTTTAGTTTCATAATTACGTAAGTTTATTCCATTTGTAAAATTTTCATGTCTTCGTTTTTCGTGCTGATTTTGTAACCTAACCTAACTAACCTAACCTAACCTATCCTAACCTAACCTAACCTAACCTAACCACCTATATGTTTGTGTATTAGAGTCTTAAGCGTTCCAAATTGGTTTTTGTTGTAGCATTTGTTCAGTGTAATCGTTAGACAGTCATCCTGCGCCGCATTTAAGGCCATTTCTAGTCTAGTTCTAATCAGTTATTTTAGTTTCATAATTACGTAATTTTATTCCATTTGTAAATATTTTCATTTCTTCGTTTTTCGTGCTGATTTTGTAGCCTAACCTAACCTAACCTTACCTAACCTAACCTAACCACATATATCTTTGTGCATTAGAGTCTTAAGCATTCCAAATTGGTTTTTGTTGTAGCATTTTGTTTAGTGTAATCGTTAGACAGTCATCCTGCGCTGCATTTAGGCCATTTCTAGTCTAGTTCTAATCAGTTATTTTAGTTTCATAATTACGTAATTTTATTCCATTTGTAAAATTTTCATTTCTTCGTTTTTCGTGCTGATTTTGTAGCCTAACCTAACCTAACTAACCTAACCTAACTAACCACATATATCTTTGTGCATTAGAGTCTTAAGCATTCAAATTGGTTTTTGTTGTAGCATTTGTTTAGTGTAATCGTTAGACAGTCATCCTGCGCCGCATTTAGCCATTTCTAGTCTAGTTCTTAATCAGTTATTTTAGTTTCATAATTACGTAATTTTATTCCATTTGTAAAATTTTCATTTCTTCGTTTTTCGTGCTGATTTTGTAGCCTAACCTAACTAACCTAACCTAACCTAACCACATATATCTTTGTGCATTAGAGTCTTAAGCATTCCAAATTGGTTTTTGTTGTAGCATTTGTTTAGTGTAATCGTTAGACAGTCATCCTGCGCTGCATTTAGGCCATTTCTAGTCTAGTTCTAATCAGTTATTTTAGTTTCATAATTACGTAATTTTATTCCATTTGTAAAATTTTTCATTTCTTCGTTTTTCGTGCTGATTTTGTAGCTTACCTAACCTAACCTAACCTAACCTAACCTAACCTAACCACATATATCTTTGTGCATTAGAGTCTTAAGCATTCCAAATTGGTTTTTTGTTGTAGCATTTGTTCAGTGTAATCGTTAGACAGTCATCCTGCGCCGCATTTAGGCCATTTCTAGTCTAGTTCTAATCAGTTATTTTTAGTTTCATAATTACGTAATTTTATTCCATTTGTAAAAAATTTCATTTCTTCGTTTTTCGTGCTGATTTTGTAGCTTACCTAACCTAACCTAACCACATATATCTTTGTGCATTAGAGTCTTAAGCATTCCAAATTGGTTTTTTGTTGTAGCATTTGTTTAGTGTAATCGTTAGACAGTCATCCTGCGCCGCATTTAGGCCATTTCTAGTCTAGTTCTAATCAGTTATTTTTAGTTTCATAATTACGTAATTTTATTCCATTTGTAAAATTTTCATTTCTTCGTTTTTCGTGCTGATTTTGTAGCCTAACCTAACCTAACTAACCTAACCTAACCATATATCTTTGTGCATTAGAGTCTTAAGCATTCCAAATTGGTTTTGTTGTAGCATTTTGTTTGAGTGTAATCGTTAGACAGTCATCCTGCGCTGCATTTAGGCCATTTCTAGTCTAGTTCTAATCAGTTATTTTAGTTTCATAATTGCGTAATTTTATTCCATTTGTAAAAATTTTCATTTCTTCGTTTTTCGTGCTGATTTTGTAGCCTAACCTAACCTAACCTAACCACATATATCTTTGTGCATTAGAGTCTTAAGCATTCCAAATTGGTTTTTTGTTGTAGCATTTGTTTAGTGTAATCGTTAGACAGTCATCCTGCGCCGCATTTAGGCCATTTCTAGTCTAGTTCTAATCAGTTATTTTAGTTTCATAATTACGTAATTTTATTCCATTTGTAAAATTTTCATTTCTTCGTTTTTCGTGCTGATTTTGTAGCCTAACCTAACCTAACCTAACCTAACCACATATATCTTTGTGCATTAGAGTCTTAAGCATTCCAAATTGGTTTTTTGTTGTAGCATTTGTTCAGTGTAATCGTTAGACAGTCATCCTGCACCGCATTTAGGCCATTTCTAGTCTAGTTGTAATCAGTTATTTTAGTTTCATAATTACGTAAGTTTATTCCATTTGTAAAATTTTCATTTCTTCGTTTTTCGTGCTGATTTTGTAACCTAACCTAACCTAACCTAACCTATCCTAACCTAACCTAACCACCTATATGTTTGTGTATTAGAGTCTTAAGCATTCCAAATTGGTTTTTGTTGTAGCATTTGTTCAGTGTAATCGTTAGACAGTCATCCTGCGCCGCATTTAGGCCATTTCTAGTCTAGTTCACAATCAGTTATTTTAGTTTCATAATTACGTAATTTTATTCCATTTGTAAAATTTTCATTTCTTCGTTTTTCGTGCTGATTTTGTATCCTAACCTAACCTAACCTAACCTATCCTAACCTAACCTAACCACCTATATGTTTGTGTATTAGAGTCTTAAGCATTCCAAATTGGTTTTGTTGTAGCATTTGTTCAGTGTAATCGTTAGACAGTCATCCTGCGCCGCATTTAGGCCATTTCTAGTCTAGTTCACAATCAGTTATTTTAGTTTCATAATTACGTAATTTTATTCCATTTGTAAAATTTTCATTTCTTCGTTTTTCGTGCTGATTTTGTAGCTTACCTAACCTAACCTAACCTAACCTAACCTAACCACATATATCTTTGTGCATTAGAGTCTTAAGCATTCAAATTGGTTTTGTTGTAGCATTTGTTTAGTGTAATCGTTAGACAGTCATCCTGCGCCGCATTTAGGCCATTTCTAGTCTAGTTCTAATCAGTTATTTTAGTTTCATAATTACGTAATTTTATTCCATTTGTAAAATTTTCATTTCTTCGTTTTTCATGCTGATTTTGTAGCTTACCTAACCTAACCTAACCTAACCATATATCTTTGTGCATTAGAGTCTTAAGCATTCCAAATTGGTTTTTTGTTGTAGCATTTGTTTAGTGTAATCGTTAGACAGTCATCCTGCGCCGCATTTAGGCCATTTCTAGTCTAGTTCTTAATCAGTTATTTTAGTTTCATAATTACGTAATTTTATTCCATTTGTAAAATTTTCATTTCTTCGTTTTTCATGCTGATTTTGTAACCTAACCTAACCTAACCTATCCTAACCTAACCTAACCACATATCTTTGTGCATTAGAGTCTTAAGCATTCCAAATTGGTTTTGTTGTAGCATTTGTTTGAGTGTAATCGTTAGACAGTCATCCTGCGCCGCATTTAGGCCATTTCTAGTCTAGTTCTAATCAGTTATTTTTAGTTTCATAATTACGTAATTTTATTCCATTTGTAAAAATTTTCATTTCTTCGTTTTTCGTGCTGATTTTGTAGCCTAACCTAACCTAACCTAACCTAACCACATATATCTTTGTGCATTAGAGTCTTAAGCATTCCAAATTGGTTTTTTGTTGTAGCATTTGTTTAGTGTAATCGTTAGACAGTCATCCTGCGCCGCATTTAGGCCATTTCTAGTCTAGTTCTAATCAGTTATTTTAGTTTCATAATTACGTAATTTTATTCCATTTGTAAAATTTTCATGTCTTCGTTTTTCGTGCTGATTTTGTAACCTAACCTAACCATATATCTTTGTGCATTAGAGTCTTAAGCCTTCCAAATTGGTTTTGTTGTAGCATTTGTTTAGTGTAATCGTAAGACAGTCATCCTGCGCCGCATTTAGCCATTTCTAGTCTAGTTCACAATCAGTTATTTTTAGTTTCATAATTACGTAAGTTTATTCCATTTGTAAAATTTTCATGTCTTCGTTTTTCGTGCTGATTTTGTAGCCTAACCTAACCTAACTACCATATATTTGTGTATTAGAGTCTTAAGCGTTCCAAATTGGTTTTGTTGTAGCATTTGTGCAGTGTTATCGTTAGACAGTCATCCTGCGCCGCATTTAGGCCATTTCTAGTCTAGTTCTAATCAGTTATTTTAGTTTCATAATAACGTAATTTTTTCCATTTGTAAAATTTTCATTTTCTTCTGTTTTTCGTGCTGATTTTGTAGCCTAACCTAACCTAACCTAACCTAACCACATATATCTTTGTGCATTAGAGTCTTAAGCATTCCAAATTGGTTTTTTGTTGTAGCATTTGTTTAGTGTAATCGTTAGACAGTCATCCTGCGCTGCATTTAGGCCATTTCTAGTCTAGTTCTAATCAGTTATTTTTAGTTTCATAATTACGTAATTTTATTCCATTTGTAAAAATTTTCATTTCTTCGTTTTTCGTGCTGATTTTGTAGCCTAACCTAACCTAACTAACCTAACCACATATATCTTTGTGCATTAGAGTCTTAAGCATTCCAAATTGGTTTTTTGTTGTAGCATTTGTTTAGTGTAATCGTAAGACAGTCATCCTGCGCTGCATTTAGGCCATTTCTAGTCTAGTTCTAATCAGTTATTTTAGTTTCATAATAACGTAATTTTTTCCATTTGTAAAAATTTTCATTTCTTCGTTTTTCATGCTGATTTTGTAACCTAACCTAACCACATATATCTTTGTGCATTAGAGTCTTAAGCCTTCCAAATTGGTTTTTGTTGTAGCATTTGTTTAGTGTAATCGTAAGACAGTCATCCTGCGCTGCATTTAGGCCATTTCTAGTCTAGTTGTAATCAGTTATTTTAGTTTCATAATTACGTAAGTTTATTCCATTTGTAAAATTTTCATGTCTTCGTTTTTCGTGCTGATTTTGTAGCCTAACCTAACCTAACCTTAACCTAACCTAACTCTAACCTAACCTAACCATATATCTTTGTGCATTAGGAGTCTTAAGCATTCCAAATTGGTTTTGTTGTAGCATTTGTTTGAGTGTAATCGTTAGACAGTCATCCTGCGCCGCATTTAGCCATTTCTAGTCTAGTTCTAATCCAGTTATTTTAGTTTCATAATAACGTAATTTTTTCCATTTGTAAAAATTTTCATTTCTTCGTTTTTCATGCTGATTTTGTAACCTAACCTAACTACCATATATTTGTGTATTAGAGTCTTAAGCCTTCCAAATTGGTTTTTGTTGTAGCATTTGTTTAGTGTAATCGTAAGACAGTCATCCTGCGCCGCATTTAGCCATTTCTAGTCTAGTTGTAATCAGTTATTTTAGTTTCATAATTGCGTAATTTTATTCCATTGTAAAATTTTCATGTCTTCGTTTTTCGTGCTGATTTTGTAGCTTACCTAACCTAACCACATATCTTTGTGCATTAGAGTCTTAAGCGTTCCAAATTGGTTTTGTTGTAGCATTTGTGCAGTGTTATCGTTAGACAGTCATCCTGCGCTGCATTTAGGCCATTTCTAGTCTAGTTCTAATCAGTTATTTTAGTTTCATAATTACGTAAGTTTATTCCATTTGTAAAATTTTCATGTCTTCGTTTTTCATGCTGATTTTGTAACCTAACCTAACCTAACCTAACCTAACCTAACCTAACCTAACCTAACCTAACCATATATCTTTGTGCATTAGGAGTCTTAAGCATTCCAAATTGGTTTTGTTGTAGCATTTGTTTGAGTGTAATCGTTAGACAGTCATCCTGCGCTGCATTTAGGCCATTTCTAGTCTAGTTCTAATCCAGTTATTTTAGTTTCCATAATTACGTAATTTTATTCCATTTGTAAAAATTTTCATTTCTTCGTTTTTCGTGCTGATTTTGTAGCTTACCTAACCTAACCTAACCACATATATCTTTGTGCATTAGAGTCTTAAGCATTCAAATTGGTTTTGTTGTAGCATTTGTTCAGTGTAATCGTTAGACGGTCATCCTGCGCCGCATTTAGGCCATTTCTAGTCTAGTTGTAATCAGTTATTTTAGTTTCATAATTACGTAAGTTTATTCCATTTGTAAAATTTTCATGTCTTCGTTTTTCGTGCTGATTTTGGAGCCTAACCTAACCATATATCTTTGTGCATTAGAGTCTTAAGCATTCAAATTGGTTTTTGTTGTAGCATTTGTTCAGTGTAATCGTTAGACGGTCATCCTGCGCCGCATTTAGGCCATTTCTAGTCTAGTTGTAATCAGTTATTTTAGTTTCATAATAACGTAATTTTATTCCATTTGTAAAAATTTTCATTTCTTCGTTTTTCGTGCTGATTTTGTAGCTTACCTAACCTAACCTAACCACATATATCTTTGTGCATTAGAGTCTTAAGCATTCAAATTGGTTTTGTTGTAGCATTTGTTCAGTGTAATCGTTAGACGGTCATCCTGCGCCGCATTTAGGCCATTTCTAGTCTAGTTGTAATCAGTTATTTTGGTTTCATAATTACGTAAGTTTATTCCATTTGTAAAATTTTCATGTCTTCGTTTTTCGTGCTGATTTTGGAGCCTAACCTAACCTAACCATATATCTTTGTGCATTAGAGTCTTAAGCATTCAAATTGGTTTTTGTTGTAGCATTTGTTCAGTGTAATCGTTAGACAGTCATCCTGCGCCGCATTTAGGCCATTTCTAGTCTAGTTGTAATCAGTTATTTTAGTTTCATAATAACGTAATTTTTTCCATTTGTAAAAATTTTCATTTCTTCGTTTTTCGTGCTGATTTTGGAGCCTAACCTAACTAACCTAACCTAACCTAACCTAACCACATATATCTTTGTGCATTAGAGTCTTAAGCATTCAAATTGGTTTTGTTGTAGCATTTTGTTTGAGTGTAATCGTTAGACAGTCATCCTGCGCCGCATTTAGGCCATTTCTAGTCTAGTTCACAATCAGTTATTTTAGTTTCATAATAACGTAATTTTTTCCATTTGTAAAATTTTCATGTCTTCGTTTTTCGTGCTGATTTTGTAACCTAACCTAACCACATATATCTTTGTGCATTAGAGTCTTAAGCGTTCCAAATTGGTTTTTGTTGTAGCATTTGTTCAGTGTAATCGTTAGACAGTCATCCTGCGCCGCATTTAGCCATTTCTAGTCTAGTTGTAATCAGTTATTTTAGTTTCATAATTGCGTAATTTTATTCCATTTGTAAAATTTTCATGTCTTCGTTTTTCGTGCTGATTTTGTAGCCTAACCTAACCTAACTACCATATATTTGTGTATTAGAGTCTTAAGCGTTCCAAATTGGTTTTGTTGTAGCATTTGTTTAGTGTAATCGTAAGACAGTCATCCTGCGCTGCATTTAGGCCATTTCTAGTCTAGTTCCTAATCAGTTATTTTAGTTTCATAATTACGTAATTTTATTCCATTTGTAAAATTTTCATTTCTTCGTTTTTCGTGCTGATTTTGTAGCCTAACCTAACCTATCTAACCTAACCTAACCATATATCTTTGTGCATTAGAGTCTTAAGCATTACAAATTGGTTTTGTTGTAGCATTTGTTTAGTGTAATCGTTAGACAGTCATCCTGCGCCGCATTTAGGCCATTTCTAGTCTAGTTCTAATCAGTTATTTTGGTTTCATAATTACGTAATTTTATTCCATTTGTAAAATTTTCATTTCTTCGTTTTTCGTGCTGATTTTTGTAAAAATTTTCATTTCTTCGTTTTTCGTGCTGATTTTGTAGCTTACCTAACCTAACCTAACCACATATATTTGTGTATTAGAGTCTTAAGCATTACAAATTGGTTTTTTGTTGTAGCATTTGTTTAGTGTAATCGTTAGACAGTCATCCTGCGCCGCATTTAGGCCATTTCTAGTCTAGTTCTAATCAGTTATTTTTAGTTTCATAATTACGTAATTTTATTCCATTTGTAAAAATTTTCATTTCTTCGTTTTTCGTGCTGATTTTGTAACCTAACCTAACCTAACTACCATATATTTGTGTATTAGAGTCTTAAGCATTACAAATTGGTTTTTTGTTGTAGCATTTGTTTAGTGTAATCGTTAGACAGTCATCCTGCGCCGCATTTAGGCCATTTCTAGTCTAGTTCTAATCAGTTATTTTTAGTTTCATAATTACGTAATTTTATTCCATTTGTAAAATTTTCATTTCTTCGTTTTTCGTGCTTATTTTGTAACCTAACCTAACTAACCTAACCTAACCACATATATCTTTGTGCATTAGAGTCTTAAGCATTCCAAATTGGTTTTGTTGTAGCATTTGTTTGAGTGTAATCGTTAGACGATCATCCTGCGCCGCATTTAGGCCATTTCTGAATCTAGTTGTAATCAGTTATTTTAGTTTCATAATTACGTAAGTTTATTCCATTTGTAAAATTTTCATTTCTTCGTTTTTCGTGCTGATTTTGTAGCCTAACCTAACCTAACTAACCTAACCACATATATCTTTGTGCATTAGAGTCTTAAGCATTCAAATTGGTTTTTTGTTGTAGCATTTGTGCAGTGTTATCGTTAGACAGTCATCCTGCGCTGCATTTAGGCCATTTCTAGTCTAGTTCTAATCAGTTATTTTAGTTTCATAATTACGTAATTTTATTCCATTTGTAAAATTTTCATTTCTTCGTTTTTCATTACTGATTTTGGAGCCTAACCTAACCTAACCTAACCACATATATCTTTGTGCATTAGAGTCTTAAGCGTTCCAAATTGGTTTTGTTGTAGCATTTGTTTAGTGTAATCGTTAGACAGTCATCCTGCGCCGCATTTAGCCATTTCTAGTCTAGTTCTAATCAGTTATTTTAGTTTCATAATTACGTAAGTTTATTCCATTTGTAAAATTTTCATGTCTTCGTTTTTCATGCTGATTTTGTAACCTAACCTAACTAACCTAACCTAACCTAACCTAACCTAACCACATATATCTTTGTGCATTAGAGTCTTAAGCATTCCAAATTGGTTTTGTTGTAGCATTTGTTTGAGTGTAATCGTTAGACGATCATCCTGCGCCGCATTTAGGCCATTTCTAGTCTAGTTCTAATCAGTTATTTTTAGTTTCATAATAACGTAATTTTTTTTCCATTTGTAAAATTTTCATTTCTTCGTTTTTCGTACTGATTTTGGAGCCTAACCTAACCTAACCTAACCTAACCTAACCACATATCTTTGTGCATTAGAGTCTTAAGCATTCAAATTGGTTTTTGTTGTAGCATTTGTTTGAGTGTAATCGTTAGACAGTCATCCTGCTGCGCCGCATTTAGGCCATTTCTAGTCTAGTTCTAATCAGTTATTTTGGTTTCATAATTACGTAATTTTATTCCATTTGTAAAATTTTCATTTCTTCGTTTTTCATTGCTGATTTTGTATCCTAACCTAACCTAACCTAACCTAACCTAACCACATATATCTTTGTGCATTAGAGTCTTAAGCATTCCAAATTGGTTTTGTTGTAGCATTTGTTTGAGTGTAATCGTTAGACGATCATCCTGCGCCGCATTTAGGCCATTTCTGAATCTAGTTGTAATCAGTTATTTTAGTTTCCATAATTACGTAATTTTATTCCATTTGTAAAATTTTCATGTCTTCGTTTTTCGTGCTGATTTTGTAACCTAACCTAACCATATATCTTTGTGCATTAGAGTCTTAAGCGTTCCAAATTGGTTTTGTTGTAGCATTTGTTCAGTGTAATCGTTAGACCAGTCATCCTGCGCCGCATTTAGCCATTTCTAGTCTAGTTCCTAATCAGTTATTTTAGTTTCATAATAACGTAATTTTTTCCATTTGTAAAAATTTTCATTTCTTCGTTTTTCGTGCTGATTTTGGAGCCTAACCTAACCATATATCTTTGTGCATTAGAGTCTTAAGCATTCCAAATTGGTTTTGTTGTAGCATTTGTTCAGTGTAATCGTTAGACAGTCATCCTGCGCCGCATTTAGGCCATTTCTAGTCTAGTTCTTAATCAGTTATTTTTAGTTTCATAATTGCGTAATTTTATTCCATTTGTAAAAATTTTCATTTCTTCGTTTTTCGTGCTGATTTTGTAGCTTACCTAACCTAACCTAACCACATATATCTTTGTGCATTAGAGTCTTAAGCATTCCAAATTGGTTTTTTGTTGTAGCATTTGTTTAGTGTAATCGTTAGACAGTCATCCTGCGCTGCATTTAGGCCATTTCTAGTCTAGTTCTAATCAGTTATTTTTAGTTTCATAATTACGTAATTTTATTCCATTTGTAAAAATTTTCATTTCTTCGTTTTTCGTGCTGATTTTGTAGCCTAACCTAACCTTACCTAACCTAACCTAACCACATATATCTTTGTGCATTAGAGTCTTAAGCATTCCAAATTAGTTTTTTGTTGTAGCATTTGTTTAGTGTAATCGTTAGACAGTCATCCTGCGCCGCATTTAGGCCATTTCTAGTCTAGTTCTAATCAGTTATTTTAGTTTCATAATTACGTAATTTTATTCCATTTGTAAAATTTTCATTTCTTCGTTTTTCGTGCTGATTTTGTAGCCTAACCTAACCTAACCTAACCTATCTAACCTAACCTAACCTAACCTAACCTAACTAACCTAACCTAACCTAACCTAACCATATATCTTTGTGCATTAGGAGTCTTAAGCATTCCAAATTGGTTTTTTGTTGTAGCATTTGTTTGAGTGTAATCGTTAGACCAGTCATCCTGCGCCGCATTTAGGCCATTTCTAGTCTAGTTCACAATCAGTTATTTTTGGTTTCATAATTACGTAATTTTATTCCATTTGTAAAAATTTTCATTTCTTCGTTTTTCGTGCTGATTTTGGAGCCTAACCTAACCTAACCTTACCTAACCTAACCTAACCTAACCTAACCACATATATCTTTGTGCATTAGGAGTCTTAAGCATTCCAAATTGGTTTTGTTGTAGCATTTGTTTAGTGTAATCGTTAGACAGTCATCCTGCGCTGCATTTAGGCCATTTCTAGTCTAGTTCTAATCAGTTATTTTAGTTTCATAATAACGTAATTTTTTCCATTTGTAAAATTTTCATGTCTTCGTTTTTCGTGCTGATTTTGTAACCTAACCTAACCACATATATCTTTGTGCATTAGAGTCTTAAGCGTTCCAAATTGGTTTTGTTGTAGCATTTGTTCAGTGTAATCGTTAGACCAGTCATCCTGCGCCGCATTTAGGCCATTTCTGAATCTAGTTGTAATCAGTTATTTTAGTTTCATAATTGCGTAATTTTATTCCATTGTAAAATTTTCATGTCTTCGTTTTTCGTGCTGATTTTGTAGCCTAACCTAACCTAACTACCATATATTTGTGTATTAGAGTCTTAAGCGTTCCAAATTGGTTTTGTTGTAGCATTTGTTCAGTGTAATCGTTAGACCAGTCATCCTGCGCCGCATTTAGGCCATTTCTGAATCTAGTTGTAATCAGTTATTTTTGGTTTCATAATTACGTAAGTTTATTCCATTTGTAAAATTTTCATGTCTTCGTTTTTCATGCTGATTTTGTAACCTAACCTAACCACCTTTATCTTTGTGTATTAGAGTCTTAAGCATTCCAAATTGGTTTTTGTTGTAGCATTTGTTCAGTGTAATCGTTAGACCAGTCATCCTGCGCTGCATTTAGGCCATTTCTAGTATAGTTCTAATCAGTTATTTTAGTTTCATAATTACGTAATTTTATTCCATTGTAAAATTTTCATGTCTTCGTTTTTCGTGCTGATTTTGTAGCCTAACCTAACCTAACTACCATATATTTGTGTATTAGAGTCTTAAGCGTTCCAAATTGGTTTTGTTGTAGCATTTGTGCAGTGTTATCGTTAGACAGTCATCCTGCGCCGCATTTAGGCCATTTCTAGTCTAGTTCACAATCAGTTATTTTAGTTTCATAATTACGTAATTTTATTCCATTTGTAAAAATTTTCATTTCTTCGTTTTTCGTGCTGATTTTGTAGCCTAACCTAACCTAACCTAACCTAACCATATATCTTTGTGCATTAGGAGTCTTAAGCATTCAAATTGGTTTTGTTGTAGCATTTGTTTAGTGTAATCGTTAGACAGTCATCCTGCGCTGCATTTAGGCCATTTCTAGTCTAGTTCTAATCAGTTATTTTAGTTTCATAATTACGTAATTTTATTCCATTTGTAAAAATTTTCATTTCTTCGTTTTTCGTGCTGATTTTGTAGCCTAACCTAACCTAACCTAACCACATATATCTTTGTGCATTAGAGTCTTAAGCATTCAAATTGGTTTTGTTGTAGCATTTGTTTAGTGTAATCGTTAGACAGTCATCCTGCGCCGCATTTAGGCCATTTCTAGTCTAGTTCTAATCAGTTATTTTTGGTTTCATAATTACGTAATTTTTATTCATTTGTAAAATTTTCATGTCTTCGTTTTTCGTGCTGATTTTGTAACCTAACCTAACCACATATCTTTGTGCATTAGAGTCTTAAGCGTTCCAAATTGGTTTTTGTTGTAGCATTTGTTCAGTGTAATCGTTAGACCAGTCATCCTGCGCCGCATTTAGGCCATTTCTAGTCTAGTTGTAATCAGTTATTTTAGTTTCATAATTGCGTAATTTTATTCCATTGTAAAATTTTCATGTCTTCGTTTTTCGTGCTGATTTTGTAGCCTAACCTAACCACCTTTATCTTTGTGTATTAGAGTCTTAAGCCTTCCAAATTGGTTTTGTTGTAGCATTTGTGCAGTGTTATCGTTAGACAGTCATCCTGCGCCGCATTTAGGCCATTTCTAGTCTAGTTCTAATCAGTTATTTTTAGTTTCATAATTACGTAATTTTATTCCATTGTAAAAATTTTCATTTCTTCGTTTTTCGTGCTGATTTTGTAACCTAACCTAACCTAACTACCATATATTTGTGTATTAGAGTCTTAAGCATTACAAATTGGTTTTTGTTGTAGCATTTGTTTAGTGTAATCGTTAGACAGTCATCCTGCGCCGCATTTAGGCCATTTCTAGTCTAGTTCTAATCAGTTATTTTTAGTTTCATAATTACGTAATTTTATTCCATTTGTAAAAATTTTCATTTCTTCGTTTTTCGTGCTGATTTTGTAACCTAACCTAACCTAACCTAACCTAACTACCATATATTTGTGTATTAGAGTCTTAAGCATTACAAATTGGTTTTTTGTTGTAGCATTTGTTTAGTGTAATCGTTAGACAGTCATCCTGCGCCGCATTTAGGCCATTTCTAGTCTAGTTCTAATCAGTTATTTTTAGTTTCATAATTACGTAATTTTATTCCATTTGTAAAAATTTTCATTTCTTCGTTTTTCGTGCTGATTTTGTAACCTAACCTAACCTAACTACCATATATTTGTGTATTAGAGTCTTAAGCATTACAAATTGGTTTTTTGTTGTAGCATTTGTTTAGTGTAATCGTTAGACAGTCATCCTGCGCCGCATTTAGGCCATTTCTAGTCTAGTTCTAATCAGTTATTTTAGTTTCCATAATTACGTAATTTTATTCCATTTGTAAAATTTTCATTTCTTCGTTTTTCGTGCTGATTTTGTAGCCTAACCTAACCTTACCTAACCTAACCTAACCACATATATCTTTGTGCATTAGAGTCTTAAGCATTCAAATTGGTTTTTGTTGTAGCATTTGTGCAGTGTTATCGTTAGACAGTCATCCTGCGCCGCATTTAGCCATTTCTAGTCTAGTTCTAATCCAGTTATTTTAGTTTCCATAATTACGTAATTTTATTCCATTTGTAAAAATTTTCATTTCTTCGTTTTTCGTACTGATTTTGGAGCCTAACCTAACCTAACTACCATATATTTGTGTATTAGAGTCTTAAGCATTACAAATTGGTTTTGTTGTAGCATTTGTTCAGTGTAATCGTTAGACCAGTCATCCTGCGCCGCATTTAAGGCCATTTCTAGTCTAGTTGTAATCAGTTATTTTAGTTTCATAATTGCGTAATTTTATTCCATTTGTAAAATTTTCATGTCTTCGTTTTTCGTGCTGATTTTGTAGCTTACCTAACCTAACCATATATCTTTGTGCATTAGAGTCTTAAGCATTCAAATTGGTTTTGTTGTAGCATTTGTTCAGTGTAATCGTTAGACAGTCATCCTGCGCCGCATTTAGGCCATTTCTAGTATAGTTCTAATCAGTTATTTTAGTTTCCATAATTACGTAATTTTATTCCATTTGTAAAAATTTTCATTTCTTCGTTTTTCGTGCTGATTTTGTAGCCTAACCTAACCTAACCTAACCTAACCATATATCTTTGTGCATTAGAGTCTTAAGCATTCCAAATTGGTTTTGTTGTAGCATTTGTTTAGTGTAATCGTTAGACAGTCATCCTGCGCTGCATTTAGGCCATTTCTAGTCTAGTTCCTAATCAGTTATTTTAGTTTCATAATTACGTAAGTTTATTCCATTTGTAAAATTTTCATGTCTTCGTTTTTCATGCTGATTTTGTAACCTAACCTAACCTAACCTATCTAACCTAACCTAACCACCTATATGTTTGTGTATTAGAGTCTTAAGCATTCAAATTGGTTTTGTTGTAGCATTTTGTTCCAGTGTAATCGTTAGACGGTCATCCTGCGCCGCATTTAGGCCATTTCTAGTCTAGTTCACAATCAGTTATTTTAGTTTCATAATTACGTAATTTTATTCCATTTGTAAAAATTTTCATTTCTTCGTTTTTCGTGCTGATTTTGTAGCTTACCTAACCTAACCTTACCTAACCTAACCACCTATATCTTTGTGTATTAGAGTCTTAAGCATTCCAAATTGGTTTTTGTTGTAGCATTTGTTCAGTGTAATCGTTAGACCAGTCATCCTGCGCCGCATTTAAGGCCATTTCTAGTCTAGTTGTAATCAGTTATTTTAGTTTCATAATTGCGTAATTTTATTCCATTGTAAAATTTTCATGTCTTCGTTTTTCGTGCTGATTTTGTAGCCTAACCTAACTACCATATATTTGTGTATTAGAGTCTTAAGCATTCAAATTGGTTTTGTTGTAGCATTTTGTTCCAGTGTAATCGTTAGACGGTCATCCTGCGCCGCATTTAGGCCATTTCTAGTCTAGTTCACAATCAGTTATTTTAGTTTCATAATTACGTAATTTTATTCCATTGTAAAATTTTCATTTCTTCGTTTTTCGTGCTGATTTTGTAGCCTAACCTAACTACCATATATTTGTGTATTAGAGTCTTAAGCATTCAAATTGGTTTTGTTGTAGCATTTTGTTCCAGTGTAATCGTTAGACAGTCATCCTGCGCCGCATTTAGGCCATTTCTAGTCTAGTTCACAATCAGTTATTTTTAGTTTCATAATTACGTAATTTTATTCCATTGTAAAATTTTCATTTCTTCGTTTTTCGTGCTGATTTTGTAGCCTAACCTAACCTTACCTAACCTAACCTAACCACATATCTTTGTGCATTAGAGTCTTAAGCATTCCAAATTGGTTTTGTTGTAGCATTTGTTCAGTGTAATCGTTAGACAGTCATCCTGCGCCGCATTTAGGCCATTTCTAGTCTAGTTCACAATCAGTTATTTTTAGTTTCATAATTACGTAATTTTATTCCATTTGTAAAATTTTCATTTCTTCGTTTTTCGTGCTGATTTTGTAGCCTAACCTAACTAACCTAACCTAACCACATATATCTTTGTGCATTAGAGTCTTAAGCATTCCGAATTGGTTTTGTTGTAGCATTTGTTTAGTGTAATCGTTAGACAGTCATCCTGCGCTGCATTTAGGCCATTTCTAGTCTAGTTCTAATCCAGTTATTTTTAGTTTCATAATTACGTAATTTTATTCCATTTGTAAAATTTTCATTTCTTCGTTTTTCGTGCTGATTTTGTAGCCTAACCTAACCTAACCTAACCACATATATCTTTGTGCATTAGAGTCTTAAGCATTCCAAATTGGTTTTGTTGTAGCATTTGTTTGAGTGTAATCGTTAGACAGTCATCCTGCGCCGCATTTAGGCCATTTCTGAATCTAGTTGTAATCAGTTATTTTTAGTTTCATAATTACGTAATTTTATTCCATTGTAAAATTTTCATTTCTTCGTTTTTCGTGCTGATTTTGTAGCCTAACCTAACCTAACCTAACCACATATATCTTTGTGCATTAGAGTCTTAAGCATTCCAAATTGGTTTTGTTGTAGCATTTGTTTAGTGTAATCGTTAGACCAGTCATCCTGCGCCGCATTTAGGCCATTTCTAGTCTAGTTCTAATCAGTTATTTTGGTTTCATAATTACGTAATTTTATTCCATTTGTAAAAATTTTCATTTCTTCGTTTTTCGTGCTGATTTTGTAGCTTACCTAACCTAACCTAACTAACCTAACCACATATATCTTTGTGCATTAGAGTCTTAAGCATTCAAATTGGTTTTGTTGTAGCATTTGTTTAGTGTAATCGTTAGACAGTCATCCTGCGCTGCATTTAGGCCATTTCTGAATCTAGTTGTAATCAGTTATTTTGGTTTCATAATTACGTAATTTTATTCCATTTGTAAAATTTTCATTTCTTCTGTTTTTCGTGCTGATTTTGTAGCCTAACCTAACCTAACCTTAACCTAACCTAACCACATATATCTTTGTGCATTAGAGTCTTAAGCATTCCAAATTGGTTTTGTTGTAGCATTTGTTTAGTGTAATCGTTAGACAGTCATCCTGCCGCATTTAGGCCATTTCTAGTCTAGTTCTAATCAGTTATTTTAGTTTCATAATTACGTAATTTTATTCCATTTGTAAAAATTTTCATTTCTTCGTTTTTCGTGCTGATTTTGTAGCTTACCTAACCTAACCTAACCACATATATCTTTGTGCATTAGAGTCTTAAGCATTCCAAATTGGTTTTGTTGTAGCATTTGTTTGAGTGTAATCGTTAGACAGTCATCCTGCGCTGCATTTAGGCCATTTCTAGTCTAGTTCTAATCAGTTATTTTAGTTTCATAATTGCGTAATTTTATTCCATTTGTAAAATTTTCATGTCTTCGTTTTTCGTGCTGATTTTGTAGCCTAACCTAACCTAACCTAACCTATCCTAACCTAACCTAACCACATATATCTTTGTGCATTAGAGTCTTAAGCGTTCCAAATTGGTTTTGTTGTAGCATTTGTTTAGTGTAATCGTTGAACAGTCATCCTGCGCCGCATTTAAGGCCATTTCTAGTCTAGTTCTTAATCAGTTATTTTTAGTTTCATAATTACGTAATTTTATTCCATTTGTAAAATTTTCATTTCTTCGTTTTTCGTGCTGATTTTGTAGCTTACCTAACCTAACCTAACCTAACCATATATCTTTGTGCATTAGAGTCTTAAGCATTCCAAATTGGTTTTGTTGTAGCATTTGTTTAGTGTAATCGTTAGACAGTCATCCTGCGCCGCATTTAGGCCATTTCTAGTCTAGTTCTAATCCAGTTATTTTTAGTTCATAATTACGTAATTTTATTCCATTTGTAAAATTTTCATTTCTTCGTTTTTCGTGCTGATTTTGTAGCCTAACCTAACCTAACCTTACCTAACCTAACCTAACCTAACCACATATATCTTTGTGCATTAGAGTCTTAAGCATTCCAAATTGGTTTTGTTGTAGCATTTGTTTAGTGTAATCGTTAGACAGTCATCCTGCCGCATTTAGGCCATTTCTAGTCTAGTTCTAATCAGTTATTTTAGTTTCCATAATTACGTAATTTTATTCCATTTGTAAAAATTTTCATTTCTTCTGTTTTTCGTGCTGATTTTGTAGCCTAACCTAACCTAACTCTAACCTAACCTAACCTAACTACCATATATTTGTGTATTAGAGTCTTAAGCATTCCAAATTGGTTTTGTTGTAGCATTTGTTTAGTGTAATCGTTAGACAGTCATCCTGCGCTGCATTTAGGCCATTTCTAGTCTAGTTCTAATCAGTTATTTTAGTTTCATAATTACGTAATTTTATTCCATTTGTAAAATTTTCATTTCTTCGTTTTTCGTGCTGATTTTGTAGCTTACCTAACCTAACCTAACCACATATATCTTTGTGCATTAGAGTCTTAAGCATTCAAATTGGTTTTGTTGTAGCATTTGTTTAGTGTAATCGTTAGACAGTCATCCTGCGCCGCATTTAGGCCATTTCTGAATCTAGTTGTAATCAGTTATTTTAGTTTCATAATTACGTAATTTTATTCCATTTGTAAAATTTTCATTTCTTCGTTTTTCGTGCTGATTTTGTAGCTTACCTAACCTAACCTAACCACATATATCTTTGTGCATTAGAGTCTTAAGCATTCCAAATTGGTTTTGTTGTAGCATTTGTTTAGTGTAATCGTTGAACAGTCATCCTGCGCTGCATTTAGGCCATTTCTAGTCTAGTTCTAATCCAGTTATTTTTAGTTTCATAATTACGTAATTTTATTCCATTTGTAAAATTTTCATGTCTTCGTTTTTCGTGCTGATTTTGTAACCTAACCTAACCTAACCTATCCTAACCTAACCTAACCACCTATATGTTTGTGTATTAGAGTCTTAAGCATTCCAAATTGGTTTTGTTGTAGCATTTGTTCAGTGTAATCGTTAGACAGTCATCCTGCGCCGCATTTAGGCCATTTCTAGTCTAGTTCTAATCAGTTATTTTGGTTTCATAATTACGTAAGTTTATTCCATTTGTAAAAATTTTCATTTCTTCGTTTTTCGTACTGATTTTGGAGCCTAACCTAACTACCATATATTTGTGTATTAGAGTCTTAAGCATTCCAAATTGGTTTTGTTGTAGCATTTTGTTTAGTGTAATCGTTGAACAGTCATCCTGCGCCGCATTTAGGCCATTTCTAGTCTAGTTCTAATCCAGTTATTTTTAGTTTCATAATAACGTAATTTTTTCCATTTGTAAAAATTTTCATTTCTTCGTTTTTCGTGCTGATTTTGGAGCCTAACCTAACCTAACTACCATATATTTGTGTATTAGAGTCTTAAGCATTCAAATTGGTTTTGTTGTAGCATTTGTTTAGTGTAATCGTTAGACAGTCATCCTGCGCCGCATTTAGCCATTTCTAGTCTAGTTCTAATCAGTTATTTTTAGTTTCATAATTGCGTAATTTTATTCCATTTGTAAAATTTTCATGTCTTCGTTTTTCGTGCTGATTTTGTAACCTAACCTAACCACATATCTTTGTGCATTAGAGTCTTAAGCGTTCCAAATTGGTTTTTGTTGTAGCATTTGTTCAGTGTAATCGTTAGACAGTCATCCTGCGCCGCATTTAGCCATTTCTAGTCTAGTTGTAATCAGTTATTTTTAGTTTCATAATTGCGTAATTTTATTCCATTTGTAAAATTTTCATGTCTTCGTTTTTCGTGCTGATTTTGTAGCCTAACCTAACTACCATATATTTGTGTATTAGAGTCTTAAGCGTTCCAAATTGGTTTTGTTGTAGCATTTGTTCAGTGTAATCGTTGAACAGTCATCCTGCGCCGCATTTAGGCCATTTCTAGTCTAGTTCTAATCAGTTATTTTTAGTTTCATAATTACGTAATTTTATTCCATTTGTAAAAATTTTTTCATTTCTTCGTTTTTCGTGCTGATTTTGTAGCTTACCTAACCTAACCTAACCTAACCTAACCTAACCACATATATCTTTGTGCATTAGAGTCTTAAGTATTCCAAATTGGTTTTTTGTTGTAGCATTTGTTTAGTGTAATCGTTAGACAGTCATCCTGCGCCGCATTTAGGCCATTTCTAGTCTAGTTCTAATCAGTTATTTTGGTTTCATAATTACGTAATTTTATTCCATTTGTAAAATTTTCATGTCTTCGTTTTTCGTGCTGATTTTGTAACCTAACCTAACCACATATCTTTGTGCATTAGAGTCTTAAGCGTTCCAAATTGGTTTTTGTTGTAGCATTTGTTTAGTGTAATCGTAAGACAGTCATCCTGCGCCGCATTTAGCCATTTCTAGTCTAGTTGTAATCAGTTATTTTTAGTTTCATAATTGCGTAATTTTATTCCATTTGTAAAATTTTCATGTCTTCGTTTTTCGTGCTGATTTTGTAGCCTAACCTAACTACCATATATTTGTGTATTAGAGTCTTAAGCGTTCCAAATTGGTTTTGTTGTAGCATTTGTTTAGTGTAATCGTAAGACAGTCATCCTGCGCCGCATTTAGGCCATTTCTGAATCTAGTTGTAATCAGTTATTTTAGTTTCATAATTACGTAATTTTATTCCATTTGTAAAATTTTCATTTCTTCGTTTTTCGTGCTGATTTTGTAACCTAACCTAACCACATATCTTTGTGCATTAGAGTCTTAAGCATTCCAAATTGGTTTTTGTTGTAGCATTTGTTCAGTGTAATCGTTAGACCAGTCATCCTGCGCCGCATTTAGGCCATTTCTGAATCTAGTTGTAATCAGTTATTTTAGTTTCATAATTGCGTAATTTTATTCCATTGTAAAATTTTCATGTCTTCGTTTTTCGTGCTGATTTTGTAGCCTAACCTAACCTAACTACCATATATTTGTGTATTAGAGTCTTAAGCATTACAAATTGGTTTTGTTGTAGCATTTGTTTAGTGTAATCGTAAGACAGTCATCCTGCGCCGCATTTAGCCATTTCTAGTCTAGTTCTAATCAGTTATTTTAGTTTCATAATTACGTAATTTTATTCCATTTGTAAAAAATTTCATTTCTTCGTTTTTCGTGCTGATTTTGTAGCCTAACCTAACCTAACCTAACCACATATATCTTTGTGCATTAGAGTCTTAAGCATTCCAAATTGGTTTTTTGTTGTAGCATTTGTTTAGTGTAATCGTTAGACAGTCATCCTGCGCTGCATTTAGGCCATTTCTAGTCTAGTTCTAATCCAGTTATTTTAGTTTCATAATTACGTAATTTTATTCCATTTGTAAAATTTTCATTTCTTCGTTTTTCGTGCTGATTTTGTAGCCTAACCTAACCTAACCTAACCACATATATCTTTGTGCATTAGAGTCTTAAGCATTCCAAATTGGTTTTTTGTTGTAGCATTTGTTTAGTGTAATCGTTAGACAGTCATCCTGCGCCGCATTTAGGCCATTTCTAGTCTAGTTCTAATCAGTTATTTTAGTTTCATAATTGCGTAATTTTATTCCATTTGTAAAATTTTCATTTCTTCGTTTTTCGTGCTGATTTTGTAGCTTACCTAACCTAACCTAACCTAACCTAACCTAACCATATATCTTTGTGCATTAGAGTCTTAAGCATTCCAAATTGGTTTTGTTGTAGCATTTGTTTAGTGTAATCGTTAGACAGTCATCCTGCGCCGCATTTAGGCCATTTCTAGTCTAGTTCTAATCCAGTTATTTTAGTTTCATAATTACGTAATTTTATTCCATTTGTAAAATTTTCATTTCTTCGTTTTTCATTACTGATTTTGGAGCCTAACCTAACCTAACCTAACCACATATATCTTTGTGCATTAGAGTCTTAAGCATTCCAAATTGGTTTTGTTGTAGCATTTGTTTAGTGTAATCGTTAGACAGTCATCCTGCGCCGCATTTAGGCCATTTCTGAATCTAGTTGTAATCAGTTATTTTTAGTTTCATAATTACGTAATTTTATTCCATTTGTAAAAATGTTCATTTCTTCGTTTTTCGTGCTGATTTTGTAGCCTAACCTAACCTTACCTAACCTAACCTAACCACATATATCTTTGTGCATTAGAGTCTTAAGCATTCCAAATTGGTTTTTTGTTGTAGCATTTGTTTAGTGTAATCGTTAGACAGTCATCCTGCGCTGCATTTAGGCCATTTCTAGTCTAGTTCTAATCAGTTATTTTTAGTTTCATAATTACGTAATTTTATTCCATTTGTAAAAATTTTCATTTCTTCGTTTTTCGTGCTGATTTTGTAGCTTACCTAACCTAACCTAACCACATATATCTTTGTGCATTAGAGTCTTAAGCATTCCAAATTGGTTTTTTGTTGTAGCATTTGTTTAGTGTAATCGTTAGACAGTCATCCTGCGCTGCATTTAGGCCATTTCTAGTCTAGTTCTAATCAGTTATTTTTAGTTTCATAATTACGTAAGTTTATTCCATTTGTAAAATTTTCATTTCTTCGTTTTTCGTGCTGATTTTGTAACCTAACCTAACCTAACCTAACCACATATATCTTTGTGCATTAGAGTCTTAAGCATTCCAAATTGGTTTTTGTTGTAGCATTTGTTTAGTGTAATCGTTAGACGGTCATCCTGCGCCGCATTTAGGCCATTTCTAGTCTAGTTCTAATCAGTTATTTTTAGTTTCATAATTGCGTAATTTTATTCCATTTGTAAAATTTTCATTTCTTCGTTTTTCGTGCTGATTTTGTAACCTAACCTAACCACATATATCTTTGTGCATTAGAGTCTTAAGCATTCAAATTGGTTTTTGTTGTAGCATTTGTTTAGTGTAATCGTTAGACAGTCATCCTGCGCTGCATTTAGGCCATTTCTAGTCTAGTTGTAATCAGTTATTTTTAGTTTCATAATAACGTAATTTTTTCCATTTGTAAAATTTTCATGTCTTCGTTTTTCGTGCTGATTTTGTAGCCTAACCTAACCTAACCTAACCTAGCCTAACCTAACCTAACCTAACCTAGCCTAACCTAACCTAGCCTAACCTAACCTAACCTAACCTAACCTAGCCTAACCTAACCTAGCCTAACCTAACCTAACTCTAACCTAACCTAGCCTAACCTAACCTAACCTAACCTATCCTAACCTAACCTAACTAACCTAACCACATATCTTTGTGCATTAGAGTCTTAAGCATTCCAAATTGGTTTTGTTGTAGCATTTGTTCAGTGTAATCGTTAGACAGTCATCCTGCGCCGCATTTAGGCCATTTCTAGTCTAGTTCTAATCAGTTATTTTAGTTTCATAATTACGTAATTTTATTCCATTTGTAAAATTTTCATTTCTTCGTTTTTCGTGCTGATTTTGTAACCTAACCTAACCACCTATATCTTTGTGTATTAGAGTCTTAAGCATTCAAATTGGTTTTGTTGTAGCATTTGTTTAGTGTAATCGTTAGACAGTCATCCTGCGCTGCATTTAGGCCATTTCTAGTCTAGTTGTAATCAGTTATTTTAGTTTCATAATAACGTAATTTTTTCCATTTGTAAAATTTTCATGTCTTCGTTTTTCGTGCTGATTTTGTAGCCTAACCTAACCTAACTCTAACCTAACCTAGCCTAACCTAACCTAACTAACCTAACCTAGCCTAACCTAACCTAACTCTAACCTAACCTAGCCTAACCTAACCTAGCCTAACCTAACCTAACTCTAACCTAACCTAACCTAACCTAACCTAACCTATCCTAACCTAACCTAACCTAACCTAACCACATATATCTTGTGCATTAGAGTCTTAAGCATTCCAAATTGGTTTTGTTGTAGCATTTGTTCAGTGTAATCGTTAGACAGTCATCCTGCGCCGCATTTAGGCCATTTCTAGTCTAGTTGTAATCAGTTATTTTAGTTTCCATAATTACGTAAGTTTATTCCATTTGTAAAATTTTCATGTCTTCGTTTTTCGTGCTGATTTTGTAGCTTACCTAACCTAACCACCTATATCTTTGTGTATTAGAGTCTTAAGCATTCAAATTGGTTTTGTTGTAGCATTTGTTCAGTGTAATCGTTAGACAGTCATCCTGCGCCGCATTTAGGCCATTTCTAGTCTAGTTCTAATCAGTTATTTTAGTTTCCATAATTACGTAATTTTATTCCATTTGTAAAATTTTCATTTCTTCGTTTTTCGTGCTGATTTTGGAGCCTAACCTAACCTAACCTAGCCTAACCTAACCTAGCCTAACCTAACCTAACCACATATATCTTTGTGCATTAGAGTCTTAAGCATTCAAATTGGTTTTGTTGTAGCATTTGTTCAGTGTAATCGTTAGACAGTCATCCTGCGCCGCATTTAGGCCATTTCTAGTCTAGTTGTAATCAGTTATTTTAGTTTCATAATAACGTAATTTTTTCCATTTGTAAAATTTTCATGTCTTCGTTTTTCGTGCTGATTTTGTAGCCTAACCTAACCTATCCTAACCTAACCTAGCCTAACCTAACCTATCCTAACCTAACCTAACTCTAACCTAACCTAACCTATCCTAACCTAACCTAACCACCTATATCTTTGTGTATTAGAGTCTTAAGCATTCAAATTGGTTTTGTTGTAGCATTTGTTTAGTGTAATCGTTAGACAGTCATCCTGCGCTGCATTTAGGCCATTTCTAGTCTAGTTCTAATCAGTTATTTTAGTTTCCATAATTACGTAATTTTATTCCATTTGTAAAATTTTCATGTCTTCGTTTTTCGTGCTGATTTTGGAGCCTAACCTAACCTAGCCTAACCTAACCTAACCTATCCTAACCTAACCTAACCTATCCTAACCTAACCTAACCTAGCCTAACCTAACCTAGCCTAACCTAACCTAACTCTAACCTAACCTAACCTAACTCTAACCTAACCTAACCTAACCTAACCTATCCTAACCTAACCTAACCTAACCTAACCTATCCTAACCTAACCTAACTAACCTAACCTAACTCTAACCTAACCTAGCCTAACCTAACCTAGCCTAACCTAACCTAACCTAACCTAACCTATCCTAACCTAACCTAACCACCTATATCTTTGTGTATTAGAGTCTTAAGCATTCCAAATTGGTTTTGTTGTAGCATTTGTTCAGTGTAATCGTTAGACAGTCATCCTGCGCCGCATTTAGGCCATTTCTAGTCTAGTTCTAATCAGTTATTTTAGTTTCCATAATTACGTAAGTTTATTCCATTTGTAAAATTTTCATGTCTTCGTTTTTCGTGCTGATTTTGTAGCTTACCTAACCTAACCTAGCCTAACCTAACCTAACCTAACTCTAACCTAACCTAACCTAGCCTAACCTAACCTATCCTAACCTAACCTAACCTAACCTAACTCTAACCTAACCTAGCCTAACCTAACCTATCCTAACCTAACCTAACTCTAACCTAACCTAACCACATATATCTTGTGCATTAGAGTCTTAAGCATTCAAATTGGTTTTGTTGTAGCATTTGTTCAGTGTAATCGTTAGACAGTCATCCTGCGCCGCATTTAGGCCATTTCTAGTCTAGTTGTAATCAGTTATTTTAGTTTCCATAATTACGTAATTTTATTCCATTTGTAAAATTTTCATGTCTTCGTTTTTCGTGCTGATTTTGGAGCCTAACCTAACCTAACTCTAACCTAACCTAACCACATATATCTTTGTGCATTACGGTCTCGCAGAAGGAGGCTACGGCCCTCCACGCCGATTCCCCGCGCAGCATCGCCGACACGACTGCTGGCAGGGACAGGTTCCGTCCGATGTGACCGACCAAGACCCGCCGCTCGGCTTCCACGCCGGGCAAGCGGCGAGCGTGTGCGATGCGGAGTCTTGGTCGTTGCCGCCACAGTGGAAGCAATTCGCCGTCGCCTCGCGACCGATCTTACACAGGTAATCACCGAAGCAACCGTGCCCGGTGATCACCTGCGTAAGTCTGTAGGTGAGTCTTCCTCCTCGTCGCTGCATCCAGGCTTCGAAGACCGGCAGGAATGCTCCGACGACGCGTTTGCGCGCATAGTGCTCCTCGCGGAGCCTTGCGCGCCACGTCGCGAATGCGATACGTCGTTCCTGCCGTTTTACCGCCTCGAGCGCCTCTTCTGGCTCGCCACCACCGCTCTGGCGTAGGACGCGAATCCGGTGATACACCCTCGCGTCCATGTCCGCCAGTATATCCAGAGGTGGAAAGCGAGCCAGGATTGTCGCCGCCTCGAACGATACCGTCCGGTATCCTCGTACGACCCGTATGGCCATCCTACGCTGGACGCTGTAGATCTTAGTCCTTCAGCGTCGGATGGCCAGCCTCTTCGCCCATACGGGCGCCCCATAGAGGGCTACGGATTGTACGACCCCGGCATAGAGGCGGCGAACTTCCTCACTCGGTCCCCCGAGATTGGGCAGCAGTCTGTGCATAGCACCCGCTACCCTCTCGATCCGGGGGACCAGGCGCTCGAAGTGCTCTTCGAAGCCCCAGCGACTGTCCAGAGTGAGGCCTAGGTACTTCATGTACCGCCCACTCTGACTTCAGACTCACCTACTCGGACGCACGAGTCGGGTGGTTCCCTGCTCCGCGGCAGTTTGTGGAACCATAGCGCCTCGGTCTTGTGAGGCGCTACCTCCAGTCCCAACTCGTGGACTTTGGCGACGACGATTACCGCCCCAAGCTCGGCGAGCTCCTTGGTCCTCTCGAAGGAGTCCCCGCTGGCGACCACCAACGTGTCGTCAGCGTAACGAACGACATTAACGCCAGCGGGGCTCGACTCGCAGAACAGAGTCGTAGGCGAGATTCCACAGTAACGGGCCCAAAACCGACCCCTGTGGAACCCCACTGGATCTCCCTCCGGATCCTCGTACCGTCTCGGTCCATGTACAAGATGTACCTGTCGCGCAAGTAGTCCGCGATCACGCCTTGCAGGTAAGGGGAACACCATGGTGTAAAGTCCCCTTATCGCGTCCCAGGGCAGGAATTAAAGGCGTTGACGATATCAATGTTTATCGCCAACGCCACGCCGCCCCGGGACACAGCCTGCTCCGACAGGGAGCGGACGCGCAGAACCGCGTCGATGGTGGAACGCTCACGTCGGAAACCGAACTGGTTTTCGGCGAGATCGGGACCGACACGCGACAGATGCCCGTTGAGACGGGCGGCAAGAATTCTCTCGAATAACTTGCCAGCCTCGTCCAACAGGCATATGGGACGGTACGCAGATGGAGAATCTGCGACTCTGTCTGCCTTCTTCAAGAGGACCATTCGGGCCTCCTTCCAGGCCCTAGGGAACGAGGCGTTACGGAGGCAGCTGGTGAACAGCTGCCTTAGCCTGTTCCCGAGGGTAGCCAGACTCAACACCCAGACCCGGCCGGGAATTCCGTTGGGTCCCGGCGCGGTGTTCCTGCCTCTCAAGCGGCCCACGGCTCGGTCCAGCTCCTGTGCGGTCACCCCCATTTCGTCACTCCAATGACACGAAGATTGGGGGTAGTCTGAGGGACTTGACCGACCCTCCGGAAAGAGCGAGCTAATCACTCTTCCCAAGAGGGCCGGATCTAGAGTTTCCGTCACCGGGGGCGTCCAAGGACGGAGCTTTCCTAGCACCATCCTGTACGGACGCCCCCACGGATCCTCGTTGAGTCCCTCCAGGAGCTCTCTCCAGGACCGAGACCTGGCGTTGCAGACAGCTGCCTGCAACGCCTTCGTGGCCGCTCGATACGCCTCGTAGAGTCTGGCTATCTCCTCACTCGGAGCTCGCCTTCACCTCCTTCGGGCTCTGTGTACTGGCGGCGGCTCCGCAAGCAGATTGCTCGCAGCTCCGCGATCTCTGCCGACCACCAGTACACCGCCCCGCGCTTGGGGCGACCGGTCCGGGGCATCGACGCGTCACAAATACGCGTCATCGTGTCCCGGAACCAGTTCGCTTCCACTTCCGGATCGGACGGAACCTCTTCGGCGCTTTCTGGCCATATTGCAACGTTGGCGGCGGCCCCGAGCAAGTCTCGGTCTAGCCGCTTGAGACACCAACGTCGCGTGTGACTGCCTTCTCGGCGGCTGGTGACAGCGTCGGGGCGGCGGATTGCAAGATCGAATAAAATATGGCGGTGGTCGGATAACGTGACCACCTCCTCTGCAACCCGCCAACCCGACAACATGCGCATCGCAGCGGGAGTCGCCCATGTTAGTTCCACGACCGACTCCCCCTGCCACCGCACGCACGTGCTTACGGACCCCCGATTTGCCAATCGGAGGTCCAATCCAGCCGCCCATTCCATCACCGTCTCTCCCTTCGGACTGTCGCTGGGATTCCCCCACGCCCTGGAGTGGGCGTTGAAGTCTCCCAGGACAATCGACGGACGAGGGAGGCACCTGCGAACGCAGAGTGCCACCTCGTCCAGGTACACCTCGTAGTCGGCGGGGGACCTCGCGGGAGAGACGTAGCAGCCAACTATGGCCAGGGTGCCCCATTGCACTGCAACGAAGCCCTGACCCCTTCCCAATAGGGAGCAGGGTGGGACACCCTCTCCACCCCCCCAGTAGATCGCTACGGAACCCAGCTCATCGCCGAACCAGTGAGGGTGGTCCGGCACGGCATAGGGCTCCGCCACTACTGCCAGAGCAACCCGGCACTCCGCAATGGTCTGCATAAACAAATGCTGAGCATTGCGGCAGTGGTTCAGGTTGCTCTGAAGGACCTTGAGGGGTGCGAAGAGGCCTACGCGACCTCCATCCCCGAGCTGCGCTTGCGGGGGCAGGAGGGATGGTTTTCTCCCGCTCTTCTTTGATGGTGGGGCGCACCTCTTACCAAGACGATGGTTAGAGGGCAGCCCCAGGTCCGAGCACAGTGGACATTTGAGTGCAAGAGCTTTGCACTCTCTGGCCTTGTGCCCGGTTTCCCCACAAGCGTAGCAGCGCGTGCTCCGGTTCGCCTGGTTACGGCACCTGCTACCAACGTGCCCCTTCTCCAGGCACCGGAAGCAGTGCATGGGCCTGGGATCCAAGAGTTCCACCCCAGCAGATCCCCAGCCCACGCGTACACGCCCAGCGGTCTATTTACGCAGCACCGCTGCGGGGCACCGCACCCAGCACGTGCCCATACGCATGGGTGTACTGTGGACCTCTCCGACCTTCACGTCGTCCACCGAACACCCTCCAGCCTCGGCCACAGCCGCCGCGACATCGCTCGGGCTGACGGCATCATCGAGGTCCTTCACACGAATGTCGCCCGACTTGACCGGGCGGCCAATCCGGACGTCCATTTCTGAAAGGGCCTCCCGCATTTTAGTCGCGAGACCATCCGCCCTCGAGCTGCAATCAGGACCGCTGATCTCCATAAGGAGACCACCGGTCACAGCCCGCTTTTGGCGGACAGTCTCGATGCCGATGTCCGACAGCCTTATCTTCGACTTGGCTATCTCCATCACTTTTGCGTAAGTGGTGGAGGAGCCAGTCGGCAGCGTCACCGTCACGGCAGCCGTGGACGGAGTGCGTATGAGCTTCGCCTTTTTTTTTCCCTTTCCCTGCAAGTGCGACGGTGTTGTATGCACCGGCTGTGGCAGCGGTTGCGAAGCACTCGCGGAAGGCCTCGACTGCACTCCCAAGGGGGGCCGAATTGCCCTCTCTTGGAAGATCTTCGCCTCGAAGGCAGCCAGCCTCGCCTCTATGAGAGACCCCAAGCGCTCCATGAGCCCATCGTCCACGCTCCCGGATTTCGGAGCGCTAGGAGCTCGCTGAGTAGGAGGCATGGCTGCACGAGGTTCCCCACTCTTGCGGAGAGCGCTGAGCTCCTCAGACAGCTTTCCCACCTTTATTGAGAGCTCGGACAGCTGCGAGCGGAGCTCAGCGTTCTCACGCTCCAGCCTCTCAACATTGGGGGGCTGAAAGACCCTCCGCGCCAGTTCCGCAGTGGCTGCCTGAGCGGCAACGTAACACCGACACTCCTCTCCCTCCGCGACTCCGCCTCGGCTACTGAGGGTGGGGAAGGCGGCCTCGCTCCGCCACTTCCACCCCCAGCAGTCCACCGACACGCATCCGAGGTTAACTCATAAAGAGCTCACCTGGAGCGGCCACCTCGGGCCGGCCTCAGAGCGCCTTAGGCCGGCCATTTGGGTTCCTCTTAGCTTCACCGTGGGTGACCAAGCCACGGTTACTAAGCCCCCCCGCTACGACAAAGCGAGAACCCTTCGGGGGGGATCGGGGGGGAGCCTAACCTAACCTAACCTAACCACATATATCTTTGTGCATTAGAGTCTTAAGCATTCCAAATTGGTTTTTTGTTGTAGCATTTGTTTAGTGTAATCGTTAGACAGTCATCCTGCGCCGCATTTAGGCCATTTCTAGTCTAGTTCTAATCAGTTATTTTTAGTTTCATAATTACGTAATTTGATTCCATTTGTAAAAATTTTCATTTCTTCGTTTTTCGTGCTGATTTTGTAGCCTTTTTTTTTTTTTACATGGGAAATGCCTACGCATACCCGCCCCTGGTAAAGGGCAGGTTATGTCGGACTCGCACCGACTAAAACCCCATGGTGTTCCACCTTCGTCGCGTATGGCGGGGCCACGGGAACGCTTTCGCACACCTCCGCGACCCCGCCTGCGCTGGCCGGCAAGCCGGCCCCTCCTTCGGGGGGAAGACATCCCCCTCACCACCCCTCTCCTGCAAGGCGCGCCGGAACACGGACGCACCTTCCAACTCGGCCTCCTCTGTAGGTGGGAAGCGGACTCCCCCGAGTCCGCCCCCCAGAGGCCATGGGGGCTTGGAAAGCCCCAGCCCTCTGCGGTGGATCTGGTGATAGGCTCCACCGCCAACCAATGTTCGGCCGCGGAGGACAGGGAGAGTGGCGGGAACAACCAACACTCCACTGAACCCGCGGCCCCACCACGGCCGCATCAGCGGTGCGACCCCCGCCTGAGTCGCGGAGGATAGGGAGATACACTACCTTCCCTCCGCGACTCCACCTCGGCTGCGGATGGTGCGTAAGACGGCCTCACTCCGTCCATCCTTACCCCGCAGCCCACCGACACGCTTCCGAGGTGCTCATTACGAGCCCAACCGGAGCGGCCACCTCGGGCCGGCCTCAGAGCGCCTTAGGCCGGCCATTTGGGTTCCTCTTAGCTTCACCGTGGGTGACCAAGCCACGGTTACTAAGCCCCCCCGCTACGACAAAGCGAGAACCCTTCGGGGGGGCTGATTTTGTAGCCTAACCTAACCTTTTTTTTTTTTTTTTTTTTACTTTTTTTTTTTTTTACATGGGAAATGCCTACGCATACGTTATGTCGGACTCGCACCGACTAAAACCCACGGTGGTCGCCACCAACGCTCGCGGGGAGGTCTTGGGATCTCCGTTAGGAACGCAACCGCAACCCCCTGCGCTTCGCCTGAGATAGCCCGTCCCGGGGGCGTGCGTGAATCGCACCCCAGAACCCTCACGGAACTATCACGACGACACGGTACCACGTCGTGCCGTCGTCCTCCTCGGGGTCGCTCATACTGGACGGTCGGGCCCCACTCCGATCGTCAGCGACCCGTAGGCCCCGTTTACGGTAGGGGATCACCGATAGGAGGGCCGTGACGAGGCGCGCGAGCGCCGCGTCGGCCGTCTCCGAGCAGGATCGGTCCTCTCTCTATCCCGCTCGGCAGCCTCCTTTCGGACCATTACGGTCTCGCAGAAGGGGGCTACGGCCCTCCACGCCGATTCCCCGCGCAGCATCGCCGACACGACTGCTGGCAGGGACAGGTTCCGTCCGATGTGGCCAACCAAGACCCGCCGCTCGGCTTCCCACGCCGGGCAAGCAGCAAGCGTGTGCGATGCGGAGTCTTGGTCGTTGCCGCCACAGTGGAAGCAATTCGCCGTCGCCTCGCGACCGATCCTACACAGGTAATCACCGAAGCAACCATGCCCGGTGATCACCTGCGTAAGTCTGTAGGTGAGTCTTCCTCCTCGTCGCTGCATCCAGGCTTCGAAGACCGGCAGGAATGCTCCGACGACGCGTTTGCGCGCATACTGCTCCTTGCGCGCCACGTCGCGAATGCGATACGTCGTTCCTGCCGTTTTACCGCCTCGAGCGCCTCTTCTGGCTCGCTACCACCGCTCTGGCGTAGGACGCGAATCCGGTCATACACCCTCGCGTCCATGTCCGCCAGTATATCCAGAGGTGGAAAGCGAGCCAGGATCGTCGCCGCCTCAAACGATACCGTGCGGTATCCTCGTACGACCCGTATGGCCATCCTCCTCTGGACGCTGTAGATTTTCGTCCTACAGCGTCGGATGGCTCAACCTCTTCGCCAGATGGGCGCCCCGTACAAGGCTACGGATCGTACGACCCCAGCGTAGAGGCGGCGGACTTCCTCACTCGGTCCCCCGAGATTGGGCAGCAGTCTGTGCATAGCACCCGCTACCCTCTCGATCCGGGGGACCAGGCGCTCGAAATGCTCTTCGAAGCCCCAGCGACTGTCCAGAGTGAGGCCTAGGTACTTCATGTACCGCCCCACTCTGACTTCAGACTCACCTACTCGGACGCACGAGTCGGGTGGTTCCCTGCTGCGCGGCAGCTTGTGGAACCATAGCGCCTCGGTCTTGTGAGGCGCTACCTCCAGTCCCAACTCGTGGACTTTGGCGACGACGATTTCCGCCCCAAGCTCGGCGAGCTCCTTGGTCCTCTCGAAGGAGTCCCCGCTGGCGACCACCAACGTGTCGTCAGCATAACAGACGACATTAACGCCAGCGGGGAGCTCGACTCGCAGAACAGAGTCGTAGGCGAGATTCCACAGTAACGGGCCTAATACCGACCCCTGTGGAACCCCACACTGGATCTCCCTCCTGATCCTCGTACCGTCTCGGTCCATGTACAAGATGTACCTGTCGCGCAAGTAGTCCGCGATCACGCCTTGCAGGTAGGGGGGAACACCATGGTGTACGAGTCCCCCCCTAATCGCGTCCCAGGGCAGGGAGTTAAAGGCGTTGACGATGTCAAGACTTATCGCCAACGCCACGTCGCGAATGCGATACGTCGTTCCTGCCGTTTTACCGCCTCGAGCGCCTCTTCTGGCTCGCTACCACCGCTCTGGCGTAGGACGCGAATCCGGTCATACACCCTCGCGTCCATGTCCGCCAGTATATCCAGAGGTGGAAAGCGAGCCAGGATCGTCGCCGCCTCAAACGATACCGTGCGGTATCCTCGTACGACCCGTATGGCCATCCTCCTCTGGACGCTGTAGATTTTCGTCCTACAGCGTCGGATGAAAACCAACCTCTTCGCCAGATGGGCGCCCGGCCTGCTGCAGATCGTACGACCCCAGCGTAGAGGCGGCGGACTTCCTCACTCGGTCCCCGAGATTGGGCAGCAGTCTGTGCATAGCACCCGCTACCCTCTCGATCCGGGGACCAGGCGCTCGAAATGCTCTTCGAAGCCCCAGCGACTGTCAGAGTGAGGCCTAGGTACTTCATGTACCGCCCCACTCTGACTTCAGACTCACCTACTCGGACGCACGAGTCGGGTGGTTCCCTGCTGCGCGGCAGCTTGTGGAACCATAGCGCCTCGGTCTTGTGAGGCGCTACCTCCAGTCCCAACTCGTGGACTTTGGCGACGACGATTTCCGCCCCAAGCTCGGCGAGCTCCTTGGTCCTCTCGAAGGAGTCCCCGCTGGCGACCACCAACGTGTCGTCAGCATAACAGACGACATTAACGCCAGCGGGCTCGACTCGCAGAACAGAGTCGTAGGCGAGATTCCACAGTAACGGGCCTAATACCGACCCTGTGGAACCCCACACTGGATCTCCTCCTGATCCTCGTACCGTCTCGGTCCATGTACAAGATGTACCTGTCGCGCAAGTAGTCCGCGATCACGCCTTGCAGGTAGGGGAACACCATGGTGTACGAGTCCCCTAATCGCGTCCCAGGGCAGGGAGTTAAAGGCGTTGACGATGTCAAGACTTATCGCCAACGCCACTCCGCCCCGGGACACAGCCTGCTCCGTCAGGGAGCGGACGCGCAGGACCGCGTCGATGGTTGAACGCGCCCGTCGGAAACCGAACTGGTTTTCGGCGAGATCGGGACCGACACGCGACAGATGCCCGTTGAGACGGGCGGCAAGAATTCTCTCGAATAACTTGCCAGCCTCGTCCAACAGGCATATGGGACGGTACGCAGAGGGAGAATCTGCGACTCTGTCTGCCTTCTTCAAGAGGACCATTCGGGCCTCCTTCCAGGCCCTAGGGAACGAGGAGTAACGGAGGCAGTTGGTGAACAGCTGCCTCAGCCTGTTCCCGAGGGTAGCCAGACTCAACACCCAGACCCGGCCGGGAATTCCGTCAGGCGCGGTGTTCCGGCCTCTCAAGCGGCCCACGGCTCGGTCCAGCTCCTGTGCGGTCACCCCCATCTCGTCTCTCCACTCGCATGAAAAATGGGGGTAGACTGAGGGACTTGACCGGCCCTCCGGAAAGAGCGAGCTAATCACTCTTGCCAAGAGGGCCGGATCGAGAGTTTCCGTCACCGGGGGCGTCCAAGGACGGAGCTTTCCTAGCACCATCCTGTACGGACGCCCCACGGATCCTCGTTGAGTCCCTCCAGGAGCTCTCCAGGACCGAGACCTGGCGTTGCAGATAGCTGCCTGCAACGCCTTCGTGGCCGCTCGATACGCCTCGTAGAGTTTGGCTATCTCCTCACTCGGAGCTCGCCTTCGCCTCCTTCGGGCTCTGGTGTACTGGCGGCGGCTCCGCAAGCAGATTGCTCGCAGCTCCGCGATCTCTGCCGACCACCAGTACACCGCCCGCGCTTGGGGCGACCGGTCAGGGCATCGACGCGTCACAAATACGCGTCATCGTGTCCCGGAACCAGTTCGCTTCCACTTCCGGATCGGACGGAACCTCTTCGGCGCTTTCTGGCCATATTGCAACGTTGGCGGCGGCCCCGAGCAAGTCTCGGTCTAGCCGCTTGAGACACCAACGTAGCGTGTGACTGCCTTCTCGGCGGCTGGTGACAGCGTCGGGGCGGCGGATTGCAAGATCGAATAAAATATGGCGGTGGTCGGATAACGTGACCACCTCCTCTGCAACCCGCCAACCCGACAACATGCGCATCGCAGCGGGAGTCGCTCATGCAAGATCCACGTTCGACTCCCCCTGCCACCGCACGCACGTGCTTACGGACCCCCGATTTGCCAATCGGAGATCCAATCCAGCCGCCCATTCCATCACCGTCTCTCCCTTCGGACTGTCGCTGGGATTCCCCCACGCCCTGGAGTGGGCGTTGAAGTCTCCCAGGACAATCGACGGACGAGGGAGGCACCTGCGAACGCAGAGTGCCACCTCGTCCAGGTACACCTCGTAGTCGGCGAGGGACCTCGCGGGAGAGACGTAGCAGCCAACTATGGCCAGGGTGCCCCATTGCACTGCAACAAAGCCCTGACCCTTCCCAATAGGAGCAGGGTGGGACACCCTCTCCACCCCCCCAGTAGATCGCTACGGAACCCAGCTCATCGCCGAACCAGTGAGGGTGGTCCGGCACGGCATAGGGCTCCGCCACTACTGCCAGAGCAACCCGGCACTCCGCAATGGTCTGCATAAACAAATGCTGAGCATTGCGGCAGTGGTTCAGGTTGCTCTGAAGGACCTTGAGGGGTGCGAAGAGGCCACCGCGACCTCCATTCCCGAGCTGGTGCTCGGGGTTGCGGCTGGTGCCGCCGGAACTGCCACGCTTGTGGAGGCAGGAGGACTCTCCTTGTCCTTCCTACCTCTCTTCTGTGGTGGGGCGCACCTCTTACCAAGACGATGGTTAGAGGGCAGCCCCAGGTCCGAGCACAGTGGACATTTGAGAGCAGGAGCTCTGCACTCCTTGGCCCTGTGCCCGGTCTCCCCACAAGCGTAGCAACGCGTGCTCCGATTTACCTGGTTAGGGCACCTACTGCCCACGTGTCCCTTTTCCAGGCACCGGAAGCAGTGCATGGGCCTGGGTTCTAACTGCTCTACCCGAGCAGAACCCCAGCCCACGCTTACGCGTCCGGCGGTCACCAACTTGTACACCACTGCCGCGGGGCACCGCACCCAGCACGTACCCATACGCATGAGTGTTCGGTGGACGTCTCCGACCTTAACGTCGTCCACCGAACACCCTCCAGCCTTTGCCACAGCCGCTGCGACCTCGCTTGGGCTGACGGCATCGTCGAGGTCCTTCACCCGAATGTCGCCCGACTTGACCGGGCGGCCAATTCGGACATCCAGCTCTGAAAGGACCTCACGCATTTTTGCCGCGAGACCGTCCGCCCTCGAACTGCCCTCGGGACCGCTGATCTCCAAGAGGAGACCACCGGTCACAGCCCGTTTTTGGCGAACAGTCTCAATGCCGATGTCCGCCAGCCTTATCTTCGACTTGGCTACCTCCATCACTTTTGCGTAAGTGGTGGAGGAGCCAGTCGGCAGCGTAACCGTCGCGGCAGCTGTGGACGGTGTGCGTATGGGCTTCGCCGTTTTTTTGGCTTTTGCCTTGGTGGCCGCAGGGGCCGCTGCCTGTTGGGCCTTAGGCTTTTTGGCCTTCTTGGCCACCTGTGCCCACGATGTGCTTGCGGGCACGTCCTTTAGTGGCCTCGGTGTCACCACTGGAGGCAGCTCAGCCACCGGAGGGTGAGAGGGCTTCTTCTTCGTGTTTGTCTTCCGCGAGTGCGACGGTGCCTCCTGCACCGGCTGCGGATTTAGTGGCACTACACTCGCGGAAGTTTGCCCCGGTCTCGCTTTCAGGGGAGGCCGGGTTGCCCTCTCCGGGAATACCCTTGCCTCGAAGGCAGCCAATCTTGCCTCTACGAGCGCTGCAAGCGCTCCATCAGCCCTTCCTCTGCGTTCTTTGTCCTCGGAGCGCTAGGGGCCCGCTGAGGAGAGGGCATGGCTGCCTGATGTTCCCCTCGCATCCGGAGAGCGCCGAGCTCCTCCGAAAGCCTCCCACCTTCGTCGAGAGCTCGGCCAATTGCGAGCGAAGCTCAGCATTCTCCCGCTCGAGCCTCTCGACGTTGGGGGGCTGGGCCACCCTCCGTGCCAGTTCCGATGTGGCCGCCTCCACAAATCGGGTCGCCATTCGTAGGCTGTGGACGAATGAGCCCTTGAGGTTGCCCGATTTGTCGGCAACCTTGTCCACCGCTAGCAAGGACGACCGGATGAAGGCATCCAGGTCCGTGGTCGACTTGGCCTCCATCTCCCGCTCCAGATCTGCGGGTTTTGGAAACCGGCCTCGTCAGCTCTGGGCCACCGTTGGATCCCAGATGCCATCCTCCTCGTCAGCGACCACCTCCGTGTCCGTACCTGAGACTGCGACTGCCTGAAATTTGTCGGCCACGACAGTCGCAGGCTTGGCTCTCCTCTTCCGGCTTGTCCTTGCGGACACCTCCGAGGTTGCGGACCTGAGTGAGGCATCGGATCTTCCGCCGTCACTCTCACCGCCCAAACTCACAGGCGTACTTGGGCGCGCAAAGCGTCCACGCCTGTCCCGTGCCGGGGCTACTGGTCCCGCAGACACTGATCTTCCCTCCTGGCTCTGGTCCCTGGATGTTGAGGGACCGTCGACTGCTATTACAGACTCAGCGTTTTTCGCTAAGTCTCCTTCTCTCTCTTGGTTTTTTGTATGTTCCATATCTATTCCCACGAGTTAGGACGAAATAAAATGTCGGTCTCCGGGTGACGCCTATTCCAGAGACAAGGCTACTTGCTGTGGGGGTCGCCTGGTGCCCACAGGTTTTTAAGACTTCGCTGTCTGATTTTTTATAGAGGTTTACTCCTCGCGGGCCGGCCGGTTAAGGCAAGCCCTCCGCTCCGCTGCACTTCGACGTACCCCATAATCGTCAATGCTGGGGTCCTCGAAGAAAGTACAACGGGTTACGGCGCGCTGGGAAAGCCGACGTAACTCCCCAGTTTTGGACGGTTGAATGCCCGGCGGCAGTAAAACGCACACCGAGCCCGTCCTCCACTATGAGCATTAGGCACTGGAAACGATATATCGTCACCAGTTCCCAATGCACACCTTCATTTTGTTGCCTTTCCCCGGATACTTTGATCAAGGAGAAATGCAACCTCCACCCGCGCATTGGGCACTGAGAACGACGTATCGCCACCAGTTCCCAATGCACACCTTCATTTTGTTGCCTTTCCCCCGGATACTTTGATCAAGGAGAAATGCAGCCTCCACCCGCATTGGGCACTGAGGACGACGTATCGTCACCAGTTCCCAATGCACACCTTCATTTTGTTGCCTTTCCCCGGATACTTTGATCAGGAGAAATGCAACCTCCACCCGCACATTGGGCACTGAGGACGACGTATCGTCACCAGTTCCCAATGCACACCTTCATTTTGTTGCCTTTCCCCGGATACTTTGATCAGGAGAAATGCAACCTCCCACAACGCTCGACTGTTGAGTGCCCGGCGGCAGTAAAACGCACACCGAGCCCGTCCTCCACTATGAGCATTAGGCACTGGAAACGATATATCGTCACCAGTTCCCAATGCACACCTTCATTTTGTTGCCTTTCCCCGGATACTTTGATCAAGGAGAAATGCAACCTCCACCCGCGCATTGGGCACTGAGGACGACGTATCGTCACCATTACCCAATGCGCACCATCGTTCGGTTGCCTATGCCTATACGGAAATCAAGAGGAAATGCAACCCCCCTGCCACTCCGCAGTGCCCTCCGCTTATCAGAGGGACACGCAGAGCAGCTATCCCCCCCTGTCAGAACATTCGCCACTGGCAACAACGTATCATCACCAGTGCCCAGGGTGCACCGGCCCGGCGTTGCCTTTCCCCCGGATACAATAGTATCAAAGGGAAATTCAACGACCAGGCACTCGAGGAGGTTTTCTGACGTGGCACCCCAACCTAACTTAACCTAACCTTTTTTTTTTTTTTACATGGGGAAATGCCTACGCATACCCACCCCTGCGGGGGCAAGGATGGGTTATGTCGGACTCGCACCGACTAAAACCCCATGGTGTTCCACCTTCGTCGCGTATGGCGGGGTTACGGGAACGCTTTCGCACACCTCCGCGACCCCGCCTGCGCTGGCCGGCAAGCCGGCCCCTCCTTCGGGGGGAGGACATCCCCCTCTCCACCCCTCTCCTGCAAGGCGCGCCGGAACACGGACGCGCCTTCCATCTCGGCATCATGCGGTGCGACCCCCGCTTGAGTCGCGGAGGATAGGGAGAGCGGCAACGAAACACCGACACTCCTCTCCCTCCGCGACTCCGCCTCGGCTACTGAGGGCGGGAAAGACGGCCTCGCTCTGCCACATCCGCCCCCAGCAGTCCACCGACACGCATCCTAGGTTAGCTCATAAAGAGCCCACCCGGAGCGGCCACCTCGGGCCGGCCTCAGAGCGCCTTAGGCCGGCCATTTGGGTTCCTCTTAGCTTCACCATGGGTGACCAAGCCACGGTTACTAAGCCCCCCCGCTACGACAAAGCGAGAACCCTTCGGGGAACCTAACCTAACCTAACCTAATTGTTGCCAGTGGCGAATGTTCTGACAGGGGGGGATAGCTGCTCTGCGTGTCCCTCTGATAAGCGGAGGGCACTGCGGAGTGGCAGGGGTGTTGCATTTCCTCTTGATTTCCATATCCGGAGGAAAGGCAACGGAATGATGGTGCGCATTGGGCACTGGTGACGATACGTCGTTCTCAGTGCCTAATGCTCACAGTGTGGGGACGGGCTCGGTGTGCGTTTTACTGCCGCCGGGCAGTAAACCGTCGAGCGTTGTGGGAGTTTGCATTTCTCCTTGATTTCTGTATCCGGAACGGAAAGGCAACAAAATGAAGGTGCGCATTGGGAACTGGTGGCGATACGTCGTTGGCAGTGCCTAATGCTCACAGTGTGGGGGACGGGCTCGGTGTGCGTTTTTACTGCCGCCGGGCAGTAAACCGTCGAGCGTTGTGGGAGTTTGCATTTCTCCTTGATTTCTGTATCCGGGGGAAAGGCAACAAATGATGGTGGGTATTGGGAACTGGAATTTACAAAACAAACCAAAAGCATGTTGGAGATGAGTGAGGAGGGAGAGAGTGACTCTATGCAGAGCGTAGAGTCCCTTGAAGAGGAGAGAATTTTTGCGAGGAGAAAGCGACCGTCTACGGACGCAGGTTGCGGTTCCGGTCCGATAACGGGCCACGATGAGGAAAGTAGCAGGAGAGTGGCAAGAACATCTGCCAAAAGAGGTCGAGGGAAACCCCCAACGACGGGGGAGTATGTCGGCCTAGCCAAGGCCAAACAGGCGTTAGTCGCTGCCAAAAGGGAGGAAGATGTGTCTTCCGTTATACAATTTTTATACTTTTCCCACAAAGTATGTGCTTGCGATGGAACACGTCCTCAAAATAATTGCAAACAGTTGACGAATGTTATGGTCCCAGAACTGCAATTAAATACGCAATACATTAAATTGTTGTTCACGCAAAAAAAAAAAAAGAAGTAATTGAAAGTATTTTCCCGGACATAATTGCTTGGATTATAACTGGCTCAGTAATTGGGCTATTTTGGCAACCAAAAATGTTGATGTTGACGAAATTAGTTTCCAGATACAACAGTTGTTGGCAGGCGATCTGATGTCTTTTAAATCAATCAATACTGTTGTTACTGTACAAACGAAAATGAAAGTGTCAACTTTCCAATAGAATTTTTAAATAGTCTGGCTACACCCGGAGTGCCACCACATAATCTTCGTTTGAAGATTGGTTCACCTATTATTCTTCTGCGTAATTTGAATCAACCTCGATTATGCAACGTTTGGTCATCAAAAAGATCACCGGAAATATTCATGAAGCAACCATTTTGACTGGAAAGTTTAACGACGAAGTGGTCCTATTGCCACGTATTCCAATGATACCGTCAGAATCTACGATACCCTTCAGAAGACTACAGTTTCCCATTCGTTTAGCTTCCGCTATGTCTATAAATTTGGAAAATCCATATTTCTCAACTATATGTTGCATGCTCACGAGTGGGAAAACCGTCGAATCTATTTTTGTTAGGTAGAGACAGGTTAACCAAGAATATTGTGCACCGATTAGTGCTGAATTAAATTAAAATTGAAAATTATTATAATTCGAAATAATAAATATTATTGTTAAAAATAAATAAATCATTTAATTTTATATATGAGTATTTACTGTATACACTTTTATATATGATTTATTTATATATGGGTATTAACTTGAAATACACTATATATATAGTAAATTCAAAATCTCAATCGCGTGGATTTTTATACCTGCTATAACCTTTTCGTCTTTATTCGTAAATTATAATTTCACTGTATTGAATAGTTTACTACAATATATTTTAAAGAATACCATAGCCACGCCAACGCCTGACCATAATAATTATATTAGAATATATTTTTAGGTATATTACCGTGATGTCATTTGTCCTATTTTTTAAGTCTCAACCTAGTGTTCTCATGCATTCTGCTGATTGCTTTTCTTACCGAGCAACTTCATATGTACGTGCCTCTTTCTTACTAGACATTGGCAGAATTATCACGATAGTTGCCATATAAAAAAAAATACAACGATCGCCTGAATAATAAGAAATTATTACGAAAATATTAATTATTATTACCGCAGTAATTAATAGGACTTTATAAATGTTATTAAATTTAAATTAGTGCGCGTGTATTTCTTTTAGCGTCGTTGATATTGCTTTGTAGTATTTATATGTCAATTGCTATTACTAAGGGTTAGTAAGTTCAAGTTCCTCTGTAAATAAATGTGTCATATAAGTTAAAAAGTGAAGAAACAGTTTTTATATTTGGCCATGCATGCAATCAGCACTTTAAATGAAAATTAACAAATTCATTGGTGTCGGCATCGGGGATCCACCCAGGTTTGTACGCGTATCGCTTACCGTAAGCAAGCGCTTAGACAATGAGTTCAAGTGTCATATTAGCCAGCCCGAACGTATACAATACTAACACTCCACTCGTCACATACACAAGATTAAATATATCTTCAGCATCTATTTAAGTGCTTACTGGACCATGATGTTAATTAAAATTTTTAACATGTTACCTTTAATTTTAAGCGGAGATATTGATGATGGGGACCTCAAATTGAAATATAAGTATTCTAAGTTTTAATATGATATACATGATTAAGAAGGAATTATATTTTTATATTATTTATTTCTTTTAGCATTTTTTTTAATAAAGTAATCATGGCCAAATACCAACCAAATTGTTTACAATTAGTTCATTAAAGAACATTTAAATTACCTTCAAATTTTATACAAATAACAGAAACGTTATATTAGCCCAATATATCCAGTACTAAACAAAGGCACAGGTTTCCTCACACAATGATCCTGATGACATCTGCATCTTAGGCAGGTGCCACTGGTCCACTTCCTCAAACTCAACTAAATAGTCTTACAACATACATTACATTGAATCTCAAGTATCAGCTGTCACTTTTAGCTGTGTGGGGTAACGGGAGAATCAAGGGCTTGTGGTCCCATGGCATTAGGGTTTGTACCATTATCTTCAGCCCACATAAGGTGACTATGTCCAAAAAGAAAAGAAGCAATTGACACAAATGTTTTTTTTTCAAAATACTATTAGCTAGCCCTGTATATGTTTGTGAATATATTGGAACTATTCAATTGAATTTCCATTCACTTCCATCTGGATAACCTTAAAACTTTCATACATATTTATACCCGATGACAATACACCAATTCATGAAAGCATATTGTTATGGTTTTTAAAAATGATTCTTGTTAAATTGAAAATACTTTGTATGAGGAATGTATGTTGTCTGATAAAATTAATAAGAATATGTGTAGACTAGAGTGCATGCAAGTGGCACTGGGCTGGCCATATAGCTTGAAGACCCGGTGACTGATGGGGCACTGGGGACTGGGGGCAGATGGTGATGATACAACTAAAAGGAATAAGGTTCATTGTTTTGAAATAATTACTTTATTTCAAAACAATGAACCTTATTTAATTAGTTTTACCATTTAGAATGTGACAATTTATTTGTGACATCTATCTTACAGTGGTGATGTGAACTGTTTGCTCCGTAACTGTAAACCCATCCTCATTTTAAAGTCCTTAGGAAAACATTCCTAGAAGTGTCTTATGTTTATTGTGAAGTGCTTTCAGAGACTACACAGTGCCCTACGTACAATCCTAACAACTAACATATTTGAGAGATTGAATGTATTTGAATGAGTCTGTCCCCTTCGGCTCCTGACTACTCACTAAAGTTCTTGTATAAAATATTCACATAAAATAATTTGCATAAAGAAAATCATTTATTTGTCAAACATTTGGCATGGCCACATTGCATACATTTATTTGTCAAACATATGGCATGGACACATTGCATACATTTATTTGTCAAACATTTGGCATGGCCACATTGCATACGTTTATTTGTCAAGCATATGGCATGGACACATTGCATACATTTATTTGTTAAACATATGGCATGGGCATATTGCATACATTTACTTTGATCGGACTAAACCGTAAACAACAACATTGCTTCACTTATGTTTGAGTTCACTCGGAGACCGCGTCGTCGAGCGCCGTCAGCTTGAGCAGATCGCGGCCAAGTTTAAACGCCGTCAGTCGTTTGAAGCTCGCGGCCGCTCTCTGCCTCATGTCAGCCTCGACCAGTCGCACCGGCTTGTTCCGAAAAGCGTTGCGTATCAGTTCTGAGCAGATGGCAGGGGACATCACACTCACAGATTGGATGTTTTTACAGCTCTAGCTAAGTGAGCCTGATGGAGAGTGAGGCAGCCCAGGAGCTGGCGAGTGAGGCAGCCAAGGAACTGGCGAGTGAGGCAGCCCAGGAACTGGCGAGTGAGGCAGCCCAGGAGATGGCGAGTGCGAACGCCGAGGAGCTGCTGAGCGCGGCGCAGCGCGCGCGCATGGAGCGCAACCGGCTGCGGGCGCGCTCTCTCAAAGAAGCGCGCCTCGTGTCCCGCCCACCGTGCGTTCGCTGTGACTATGTCTAGTGTAGGAGTCGCCCGCGCCGCCGCCGCCCTCTGTCGTGCAAAACTTTTTCTTTCACGAACTCCATTTCATGTTTAATATATTACATATTAAAACCGAACAGTATTAAATATCTCCGTACGAACGACGGTCAGCTTAGCGACTGCACGTGGCTGCGCGTGCGGGTCTGTCTGTGATCTGTACGGTGCTGACCCGCACCGCCCACGTGCTGCTACAAAGTTCTTGCTTCTTTTAGAACGCATTCGTCAGAAGGGATACGGGAAATCTCTGTGGGGAAAATGCACGCAGTAGACACGGGCGGCGGGTTCCTGGTGGAGGTCGCGCAGGTTGCGCCTGCGCGGGTGGAGGCGCGGGCGGCGCCGCTGGTGCACGCGTCGCAGCAGCCGCGCTGCATGGAGTGCGGCCGCCTATTCCCGCAATCTTACCTTTTCGACACTTTTGACTTCAGCGTCTGCGATGAATGCAAGTATGTTTCTAAACCCAATTCTAATTTTATAGTAGATTTTGGAGTGGTTAATGAGTGAGGTCAGAAGTCCGAGAAAATATATTTTTTTATTTTATTTAGCATAACAAGCAGTTATTACAGCACAGTGAATTAGAATAACTTAACGATTGTGGAGAAAACGTGCCTGCCACGCACACACACACACTCACATACTCTGATGTCGACATTTTTAGTGAGGGTTGCCGTGACACGCGCCGGTCCACGCAGCCGGTAATAAAAACAAGTTAAGACTCACGTTATGCCACGTCAGTGACTCCTGTTACTTGAGGACCTGATTGCCTGGGTGCCTGCACCTGCTCTCGACGAGCGACCGTGAATCGGAAGTGGCCGACCGCAGCCGTACCATGGTTGCCTCTTCCAGCTGCAGTTGCAGCTGCCGTGCTAACTGACATGAAACGTTTTCGTTGATCAGAGACGAGGAGGGGGTGCATTCGCTGATTACGCGCACGGAGGCGAAGAACGAGTTCCTTCTGAAGGACTGCGACCTGGACTCGCGGCCCCCGGCGCTGCGGTGCGTGCGGCGCCGCAACCCGCACCGCGCGCGTTTCGCGGACATGCGGCTCTACCTGCGCGCCCAGGTGGAGGAGCGCGCGCGCCTCGTGTGGGGCTCTGAGGAGCTGCTGCTGCAGGAGCGCGCGGCGCGCGAGGAGCGGCGCGAGCGGGCGCTGGAGCGCGCCTCGCGCCGCCGCCTGTCCGCGCTACGCATGGCCGCGCGCTCCAGCCTGTACGAGCGCTCGCACGCGGCGCACCAGCACGACTACGGCGAGGAGACGTACGACGCCGCCAGCGACCGCTACGAGCGCGCCTGCTCCTGCGGGCTCCGCCAGACCTACGAGAAGATGTAGCCCCAGAGCATGCTCGTTTCTCATCCATCATTTCTACGAAGTCTTCTTTGTTTATTGATGAACACGTATTATGTCGGAAGATCCACAATTTTTAATAATTAATCACACACGTTAACCACACGCGTGCGGCGAGTGGCGCCACGTCGTGGCTTCCGATGCCGACGTGGAAGAAAGGTCCAATTAGCGTCAGAATATTATGTGTATAGTCCCAAATAGTGTGTGTGTGTGTGATCAAACAATATATAAATCTAAAGCATGGTACCAACACGCGAGAACAAAAGACTAAAGCAATTAATAAGAAGATAACAGTGGTGAGGGCGTTGGAGCGCCAGAGTGTTCTGTTCGTAACAACAGGAGCTTGTTGTTGGACATCATCGGGCAAGACATTCTGCGCAGGCGCAGGAAGAGACGCCAAATCTCCTTCCCCTTGTGTTCCTGTGACTAACCTTCGTCTAAATCATTTTGTTTTAATTTTTGTGTTAATTGTTATATCCTGTTTTATTTAATAAACCATATTATAACTATACGTGCTCGCAACTTATGAGTTTTGATAGATTCATATGAGCTCAACCGTCAGAGCAGACATCTGTGAACGTGAACCAGGTACCTAAATGTCAAATGCTAATAAAGTTTTAAGTGAAATTAAATTTATTTAAAGCACATTACCCCATCTATTGATTTCGTTACTAGAATTATATAAAAATAAAAGGCTCTAAACAAACGTTGTGTGTCTATACAAACGGTAACCCCCCCCCCCCCCCCCGACAGCAACGATTGTTGCGCACCACACCGTTTTATTGAGGATTACGTATAACACAAATGCACAACGCGGTCATTGTTACAACTTCCTGTATTAAATAAGAGAATAAAAGTAAATTAATGTTAACAATGCTAGATGGACTTCAGGTCTTCCGGTAGATCATTCTTCGGATGTTTGTTCTCAAAATGCTGCTTGTAAGTCTTGGGATCCGGCATCTGCGCCTGTAATTGTATCAAGTCTACATTAGATACATGTCAAGTTCATTCAATAAACATTTTAATGAGACAGGCCGGGGGGGGGGGGGGGTCCCCGTCGCAACCAGCCGGCTACCGTCAGTAAGTGATCACATGGTCAAATCAAAATTATTTGTTTAAACTAAACGAGCACGAGCACGCCCTCACAGCTCCCAGCGTCAAGAACCCGCAACAAGGGCTACTGGTAGCTAATTTTTCAATTTAATTTATCACTTTTTTATTTATTTTATTATTTTAAATTTACTCATTTTGCATAGAGGATCATGTCGACCATGTACTAAAGTGTCGGTAGCATTTAGCGCGACAACGCATCAGTCATCCCTTCCTAGTCCCACGTAATGCATGTGCTATAACATTGAAGGACAGTCCAGATGTCATCATGTGTCAAAGACTGGTCATACGATGTGTCCCATAAGCAGCACAACAATCTTGATAGCTCACCTACCAGGCAAAAAAAAATCTTAATAAAAGTGACACCATTTTCAAGACATTAAGATTCATTATTTATTCTAAAAATAAAAATCTACCCTTCAACCAATCTTTTACTACTTTGTGAACATATGGGCAGACCATTTTATTATATAATTATATACTTTATGATTTATATACTGAATATCATAGGAAATGTTATGATTTTTTTACTGAGGTGCTGCTGCATATTTAATAAATAAATCATCTATCCAACAGAGATATCAGAAAGTTGTAACACTGATTACTTTTTCTTGGTATTTTTAGAAATAATTAAATATCTTATATATTGAAATTGGTGACATTTACTAAGGTCATTTTTTTGTCTGGCTGGTGAGCTGTCAGTCTATTTTGACCTTAAATTTGTTGGGACAACAGCTATTTATAAAGCACCCAGGCTTGAAAACTAACAATTTATGACACAGTGTTATTTGAGGAGTGAAAATTACTCAATCAAGGCTTTGAAATTTATGTAAGCTCTATTTTAGAGATCCTACCATAACAAATCGACAGAAATTATAGAGAACTAGGAGTTCAATCAATAAAACACATCACAATATCTTCCTTTTCGTTTTGGTTTTAGATCTGAGCAGCTATGTGACAGGTGAGCCTGGCACTTGGCACAAATGTTCATAACAATTTATTGAATGGCATCACCAACAGAACGGAGGTTTCATATGCATTGCATTACATGCATATGCACTTGAATTTATCAAAGCTATAAAACATAAGTAATTAAAATGAAAATATTTAATTAGGAATGTTTTTTTTTAATATACATTTCAGCTCAATCAAGTTTCACAATATTCAGTTCACCTAAATCAAGTGGACAACCTGAGCAAGAGTCTGGGATATTGACTGCAGCAAGGTGCTCAGGTTTTTGTTCATGGCAGTGTGGGGGAGGCAAATATTCAGCATGGGACTAGCAATAGCCAAGATAATGATGTACTGTGTCTCTCTTACTCACAGGTTAGATCTCTATCTTGAATGCTTATTAATTTTGCATCTCCAAAGTTTTCATGATCAATCTGATGCAGCCAGACAACCGACAGAACACTGGATAAGAAACAGAAATATAAAACAAACATACAATCAGGCCTCCCTTCCACTATTCATAAACGCCAATTAGGTACGAGTGCATGCCAATAGAGCAGTCCAAGGATCAGTGGACTCTCTTTATTGTAGATACATTGTAACCATCTAACTGCTGCAGGTTACATTGCAAATTTAAATAAAAAATGTGTTCAGGTGCAAAACACAGTCCAATACAAATAAAAAGGCACATTTTACATTCACCTTACAGATGGCACAGACATGCACAAGGGCTTTCTGTGCTGCTTTCTTCTGATCTGTGGAGCTATGACCTTGTTGTTTCTTCATCTTGGACAACTTTTCTGCAGCCTTTGCTTGAGACTGGATTTTCTGTTGACCGCGAGCCATTCTATAAAACACCAATGTCAAATAAAAAGTGTTCACATTTCAATATCCTGTTACTTAAACGAACGCCTGAGTACAAACAAACTTAATGCAATCTAAGTAGTGTGGAGTATCATATAATATCTATTATTACTCCATCTAAAATAGTTAAAAAAGTTTACAACTTTCCCTAGTTAAAAATAAATTAAAATCTATTGATATACAAACAAAACAATATTTATAATTTTTTCTTCATACTAAGACCTTTTGCACGCCTACTCAAGACCTCCTTATCGAATGTTATCTCTGGTATAATTATATCTTACTTGTTATTTTAATCCATAAGATATATTTTACATACCTCAGTTATAGTCCTTAAATGCAAAAATATGAAATATATATTTTTTGGAAATAAATGTCCTGGTGTTTTACAGACACATGTAGCGTATACACTATTTTAATCTGTTGGTTTTTCTTAATAAATTAGATAGACCGAAGGAAATAAAGTTAAAAGTGAACAAATGAATCAAATTATAATCCTACACACACTTTCTAATCTGTGGTGACAGCGAACCATGAAGTTCGGAAACTTTAGAACAGATGATTAATTTTTTTTTACAAAATATACATTTACAACACATATTAACCGGATGGTAGTACGCTAAGATTTATAATTAAAAATAATGGTGTTTCATAAGATACAAACAAATAATTACTATATTTTAGGTTAGTGTAAACAGTTGCTTGTAGTATGTCGGTTGGCGTCTACGTTACTAAAATAATTAATTCATATTATTTTTATGGCATATTGGGAAAACCAGGTGTGGCTATAATATCCTACACATGCCTATTTCAAAATAAAACTATTATCCAAGCCGAAAGACTTAAACTACACCGTGTCTATAAACTTGAAAATTTATTTTAATCAAACGAGATATCGTGTTGATTGCCTTATGTTAGTATAATTTATTAAAACAAATAATAATGTAAAAGATTTAGCTGTATAGCTAAACCTTACCTTAGCCTTTCCTAAAAACACTCAACATTTAATTATCTGTGATTCCGTGTTGTTATTTTGATAACCTCAAACATTAATAAATTTATTGTGGAATTGTAGTGATATTTAAATTCCTATGACCGTAAGGTGTGTTATATTTTAGATATATAATACTGATATTTCAGTTATTAGTGATGATTAAACCTTAAAAAATAATATTTGGTTGATCTCGATGAAATCATTATTACGTAGCACGTACTCGGCTCGCCCATTTCTATGTAACGCACTTACGAGGAAGTGCCAATCCACCGCTGCTGATGAAAAGAGTCCTCTGAAACGGCTTCTGGACGATGCCAGTTCATTCGGTGATGTTTCGAACCCGGAGCCAGAGCTACGTTGGGCGACAGAACCGTATACCAGGCTCGCCTCCCAAGAGCCCCCGCCGCGCGTGGACCCTCGAGAAACTACCGTGTTGCTATTCCCGGGACAAGGATCTCAGTACGTCGGCATGGGCAAGAAATTACTTGAATTGCCGGCTGCTCGGGAACTCTATGAGCTAGCTTCTTCTGTTGTCGGGTTTGTAAATAACACTGGAATTGACGATATTTTTTATTAATTCTTTTCTACATCCTGTTTAGCAACATCACGCTCACTGGTGAATTCACGTACAACAACAATAAATATTTATATAGTTAGGGCTAGATTAAAAAACACTTGGGTCAACAAATCACAAATTTGCTACAGAGTTGTATATTCTTAAAGAAAATTCTTTAATGCACAGTCCATACAAAAACAGTAATCTGATTAACGTAATTCTCACAAAACAATGGTGTAAATTCTTAGAAGCCAGAATTGTATTTTTTCTCTTGATAAAGTTCTTTGATCTCTAATATTAATAATTTATATTTTAGCAGGAAATAAGTTGTTGCGCTTTTGTGGAACTCTGGAGCACAATACAACTACACAATACAAGCTGAACGTTGTTCATTTTTGCCTTGTGGTTTTATTTTTTCTATTTTCTTACATTGAGAGTAACAAACGAGGGCAGAGTTCACCTGATGGTCAATGATTCCTCCACCCCACGACATCTACATTCATCCTTGACAAGGAATCATAATGCAGTTGCGTTGTCACTCTTGAGGACTGAGATGGAATGCCTCGTCATCAGTAATAAAGGTCTCTCTATCCCTACTCACCGGAAAAAACACAGCAGCGTTATGCTGGTAATCTGTAAGGGCGTGGTCCTATCCTGGTCTGCACTGTAGCTGTACTGCTATAATGTGAAAAAAAATAGACAGAAGGATAAACGTTGTTCATGTTGCGAAATGATTATGCGTTAGTAGGTGTCTCTCTGTGTAGGTGGGACGTGGCGCGCGTGTGCACGGAGGGCCCCGAGGAGGAGCTGCGGCGGCGCTGCCAGACCGCCGTGCTGGTGACGGCGCTGGCGGCACTGGAGCGCGTGCGTGACGAGCGGCCCGCCGCCGTGCAGCGCGTGCGCGCCGTCGCCGGCTTCTCGCTCGGCGAGGTGGCCGCGCTGGTGTTCGCGCAGGTGCTGCCGCTCGAGCAGGCGCTGCGGTTCACGGAGCTGCGCGCCGCGGCCATGGAGGCGGCGTCGGCGGAGCGCGCGGGCGGCATGCTCACAGTGTGGCTGAGACCCGACGCCAGGCTGGGCGAGCTGCTGCGCCGCGCCCGAGAGCACGCGGCGGCGCGCGGCGTGGCGCGGCCCGTCTGTGCGGTGGCCAACTACTTGCACCCGGGCTGCAAGGTGCTGGCGGGCGACGAGGCGGCGCTGCAGTGGCTGCAGGCAGAAGGCGGCGCGTGCGGCGTGCGGCGCTCGGCGCGCGTGCGCGTCAGCGGTGCCTTCCACACGCCACTCATGGCGAGCGCGGCGGCCGCAGTGCGCGCCGCACTAGCTCACATCGAGGTCAACTTTTGATGCTGCCGTTTTATTAAAATAGTTAGCTCCTTAAGTAACTCCTTAACAGATCATTTTTTATCCACTACTGGACATCCAATAATCTCTGCCGAGTTGTGTATATATAGCAACATAGTATCAGCATGTTGCGCCGCTTGTTCAATAAGCGCAAATTTTTATTCCACTTGCAATAAATATGTTTCAATTTTGAAGGCACCAGCCAGCCTTGCATGTGATGTGACATTTTCATTCGCAGCTGGGCGAGGCGCGCGTGCGCGTGCTTTCGTGCGTGGAGGCGCGCGCGTACGGTGGCGCGGCGCACGCGCGGCGCCTGCTGGCGCGGCTGACGACGGAGCCGGTGCGCTGGGAGCAGACGCTGCACGCGTTGTACGCGCGGCCGCGAGGCGAGCCGCAGCCGCTGACGGTGGCGCTGGGGCCGGCGGCCGCGCTGCGCTCCTCGCTGCGCCTGGTGAACGCACGCGCCTGGGACGCATCGCTGCCGGTCGACGTGTGACACCAGATTGATTAGCAAAGAAAACCTTCAATTAGTATATAATTTTATTTTACGTCATCTTTGGAGATCATTTCAAAATGTTTAAAGATTTTCATTGAAAGACAATCATTGCAATGTTGCCAAAAATGTTTATCAATACTTGTTTTTCTTTTCACCTAAAGTTAGCCCTCCTACGTCCTCCAGATCAGCGTGTCTAATTCTGAACAATTGGTTGACTCATATAGTCAACTACCGCGTCATAAGGTTTCTGAAGAAACTGTTTTTATAGTTTTAACAGCAGATGACAAATGATAGTTCGACTAGAATTTTGAATGTAGAGTTAATAAGAAGGGACTAAGTATCCGTCCTTGTAGTACCCCTGCAGTGGAGGTCAAAATACCTAACACCATTGGTCGCCACCCCTTCGATCCTTCGCACAAGATACGAGGTAATTGGAGCAAATGGTGAACTAATAATTCCATGAGTTTGTAAAAGTGTTACATCTACATTATCAAATAAATCGTAGAATACATCATTATCAAAACGCAGTTGATGCTTAAGACCTTCAATAACACCTTTTTTTCATAAATAAGCTCTGGTAATTTATAGGACTTTTTTTATTACTAAGTTTAAGTGTGAAAATGCAAGGTTTTTAATAAAATCTATTCGCGTTAGTTAAACACGTAATAGTTTTGACAGCATAAACGTACCTTTAAATAAAACATGTTGTCTTTGGACGCACCGCAGGAGATGAGCTCGGAGCAGATGTCACGATCGGCGACAGTTCCGCCCAGTGTAGCAAGGAGTCGCCGCTTCTTGTTTTCCGAACTAACTATTAGTAATACGTTATATAGGCATGCCTACAGTTGTCCGGCCACGACAGTCCAGGAATTGTTCTAAAACGTTTGCGTCAAGTGTATTTGGATGTTCCGAACCACGAGCTCTTACTCGTGTTCTTGCGTAAAAAAATAAATATTATATGAAAGTTGTCAAGAATAAAGTTATTGTGTATTTAACAGGTCAAAAAATAAATAAAATAACAGAAACATCATAGAAAAATTTAAATTGGGTGGGCAGATGGTCAGCTCATGTGAAGTTGTTGCGGTACATATTCCGTACATGCCCCGGATAAGGGACGTATCTCGATTATCCCGTTGTAATGCCATTAGAGACATCTTTAATTTTGATTTAAAATTATTCAGTGCTTTAAGATTTCTAATTGAAGGAAGCAAATTGTTCCAACACTTTGTAGCATTACACCTAAAACAACCTCTAAAATTTATCGTTTTAAAGGGCTGAAGAACTAAAATAAGTCTAGTTTGTAATTTCACGAGTTGTAAAATCCCTAAGCCACAGTTTGTTGCACAGGTAAGACAGTTGCTGGAAAGTAACTAAATCAAAAAGAAGTGTAGCCTAAAAGTACATCTAAGTTACATTTAACTCACGGCGTGGATTCATTCTTAGAATGTTTGCATCATTTAAGCACCATGATCCGTGAGTTTGAGGCGGTATACTAAAACAGAATCGTGCACATGCATTCTGCAGACGTTGAACAAGTTGTTTAGTTCGCGACAGCCGCCGGGGCCGCACACGACATCCTCGTAAACTAATGTCAAAGGTCAACACTAAACATTTGCATAATTTTATTCGTAATTCGTGACTTGAAAATTGCGTATGTGACGTATTTACATATCGCATGTCATTAAATGTTTTTGGCATAATGTCCAAAATTATTTGAAAGGGAGTGTTTTGTTCCACCGGAATTTATGTTTTTATATTTTGTAAGGGTTCATTGATGTATATTTCCACCTCTCAAATGCTATGTGCGGAGTTGCGTTTAAAACTGATGCAGTTGTAAAGAACAACGGATTATACATCAACAAAAAAATATACACTGCAGGACAAAAGTCTAAGACCACCTTAATTAAAGTAGGAAAATAAAGTAAAACTCCAATAAAATATCAATTGTTTAATTAACCTGTTTAATCATCTAATAGAACATTGATTGACAAACAATATACTTTAAAAGCGTAAAGAAATACAGTACATGCAAAACAAGGCTATAGTTAACTAAACTAATTTTTCATCAAAAAAATCCGCCTCTACATTTTATGACTTTTTTCACAAGTCTCGGCATACGGGCAATTAATTTATTAATGGTGTCTTGTGAAATATTGTTCCAAATTTCGCATAAAGCATTCCACATTTCTTCTCGCGAGGATGGGCCACGATTACGGACGTTCCTATCAAGCTTTTTTTTTTGTGTATGAGTATTGCTGTTGGTCCAGTGACCTCTACAGCTTTATCTAAATAGACCCGCGAGCGGGAGGCCCGCTGAGTAACGAGACAACGACGATGCTGCGAAGCGAAGCACGAAGACCGCTGCCGCACCACCGCTGCGCTCCGACCCCTGTGGACGAAGAACGTCGACGACAACAGAGGGGGGCGATAATACAATCCGAGGGCCCCTCATAGTGAGGTACGAAACCTCGACTCGGATCGCTATCTAAAGGGAGGACAGGATAACTTTAGAAGCTAACTTTAGAGCTTTTTTTTCCTATCAAGCTCTTCTCACAAAAGTTCAATGGGATTGAGATCCGAGCTCTGAGGAGGCCAAATCATGTTTTTTAACACCCTTTGTGCCTCTTTCTCTTCTAAATATCCTCTACATAATTTTGAGCTATGCTTTGGATCATTATCTTGTTGGAAAATGAATCCATCTCTAATTAATCTCAACCCGGAAGAAACGGCATTTTGTTCTAAAATGTTTTTTAACTGTTCCTTTATCAAAATTCCTTAAATTTTAATCAAATCGCCAGTTCCTTGGCTAGAGAAGCAACCCCAGATCATAATTGAGCCACCACCATGCTTAATTGTTAGGACCGCACAATCTGACATCATCTTTTCTTGGGCACTGCGTCGAACGTAAATTCTACGTTTTGAACCGAATAGTTCAATTCATCGGTTCAAAGCACTTTTTTAAAATCTTCTCTATGGAAAATGAAACCCAGCTATTTGTACGCCTAGGCTACTATATTGTTTATGTGAATGTCGAAGTGAAGTTTAGAGTCCAAGGTGATGCCCGGTTCCCGAGTTGAAGATGTTCGTGTTAGATACTGACCTGCAATTTTATAATTATGTACCAATGCTTTTAGTTCCCATGTAAATATTATTATATGACATTTATAATAATTTAGAAACAATTGATTGTTTTTACAATAAAGCGCAAATTTGTTAAAATCATCTTGTAAATGAACACAATCATCAACAGACTTAATTTTATTACCTATCCGTACCACCACTTCGGAACGCACGGGCGCTGGAGAAGAAGTGGCACAAGAAACTCCAGCGGCGATTCTATCATTATTGTGTCTGGAGGGAACCGGCCTGTGACATGGCAGTATCGCGAATAAACTTGTTTGCGATGCCCTCGCCGTCGGCGGGGGCAGTATGAGGGTGCAATGTACGTGGGTAGTGTTTTATGAAGGGCTTGGGCCCTGGTAGTCGCGTTGTCGGAGTCATCTACGGTGTGCGTTGGTTCCTTCGGACGCGGGCGAATTTATGATTCGCGATGGTTTCGGTGTGTGAAGTCAGAGTTGAAATATCGGCGGCAAGCCTGCTTCAGATCTATGGCCTTGCGACCTAAGGCGAAACTGCTCGATTCCGTACGCGGTTGATATGCGGACCGAAGGTGAGTCTTTCATCTAATGTGACGCCTAAGTATTTGACTGTTTTCCCCAGGGGGTTGGCGATCAAATAGCTCTATGGTTGGGAGATACGATATTTTGTTGCGTCAAGAGAAGTATATAGCTGCACTTTTGGTGGTGTTGACCTCAATCCTCCATTTCCGAAACAGTTTCCTTAAGGTGTTGGCTGCTGATTGGAGGCGTTCACAGATGACGTGTGGTTTGAAATTGTATTGTGTGGAGGTTTGAAAGAGGCGTAGAGGTCTAGCTCTACACCGCGAGTGTGCGGTATGTCGCTGGTATAGAGAATGGGACCTAGAACGGAGCCTTGTTGTACTCCGGCTTGAGTGGGGTGAACCTCTGAACGCGGTACCGAAAGGTGCGATTGCAGAGAAAGTATCATATGATTAGTACGAGTCGATATGAGACCGTTGTGCCAGACCTTGTCGAATGCTTTCGCTACGTCGAGGAAAAGCGCCCCGAATTAATCAACTATGAATATGCTCCGAGATGCGGTGCACTTGGTGTGTGCATAAGTGTTGGGTGCGAAACCCGAACTGGTCATTGATGGGTAGCCCTCGGGACAACATGAAGTCTTTGATTCGGGGGAGGATGAGCCTTTCGGCACCTTATCCAACTTAGGTTGAGTAGGCTTATGGGACGATAGGCTGATGGATCGGTTGGGTGTTTCGAGGGCTCTATGATGTCGGCTTCCTTTCAAGTATTCGGAAAGGTGCCTTTGGACATTAATTTGGTTGAATGGTTTCGAGAAGTCGGTATACACGGCATCTACATCAAGAGCGGTAAGAATAAAGTCCGCGTAGGAAACCAAATTTATATTAACGCCGCGACCATGCTGTTGACACAATGTAGGCATCTAGGCACAATATTAATTTAGAGAAGAACCGGAATTAACAGAGATCTAAAAACAAATATTAGAAAGTACGAACACAAAAATAAAATACTAATTTACAATACATTACGAATTAGTTCTGCGTCAAAAAAAAGCGTCGTTATTGTAATACATATGGGCTGGAATGTTATTGGTAGCTAATTTAGTTTTAATGAAGGACCTACAGGCGCTTTATTAATTATTACTTCTGCAAATTCAATATAGTTTTTGTAGCATTTTGTTCTAGTAATTGTACTCTAGTGAGGCCTGTGTTGAACTGTATAGTAAATATACTCTAGTGAGGGCTGTCTTGAAATGTATAGTAATTGTACTCCAGTGAGATCTGTGTTGAACTGTATAGTAATTGTCCTCTAGTAAGGCCTTTGTTGAACTGTATAGTAATTGTACTCTAGTGAGGCCTTTGTTGAACTGTATAGTAATTGTACTCTAGTGAGGCCTTTGTTGAACTGTATAGTAATTGTACTCTAGTGAGGGCTGTGTTGAACTGTATAGTAATTGTACTCTAGTGAGGCCTTTGTTGAACTGTATAGTAATTGTACTCTAGTGAGGGCTGTGTTGAACTGTATAGTAAATGTACTCTAGTGAAGCCTTTGTTGAACTGTATAGTAATTGTACTCTAGTGAGGGCTGTGTTGAACTCTAGTGAGGCCTGTTTCTTTTTGATAATCATGTTCGTTCCTATACTCTTTCCACTTCGCGAGAGAAAAATTTTAATTTAGTCCTAACTATAATTTATTAAAGTTTTTTGGTCGATTAGTTTATTGAAAATATTATAAAAGTAATTAATTGACTATTCCATGGTCGATTGAGAAAGTCAATTAATATTATTAGCATTCATTTTATATATGTCCTGCATTTTTGAGGAACAAATAAAAACCAAAATTATTGTAAACGTGTATATTTTACAAAATAATTTCAATAATTTAAATTCTATTATAATGTTAAATAGCTAGACTTAAGTATAGTAATGATATGGAGACTATATTGCATTGAGCGTGACGTCACAGGTGGAGGGGGTGGCGCGCGAGGCCAGCGGGCGCGGCCGGCAGCGCCCCGCCCAGCGCGGTGAGGCGCGCGGCCTGGCGCAAGGAGCGCGGGCTGAGCGCGTCGGCCAGCGCAGCCATGCGCTGCGTGGCCTCCTCGCCCCACGCCTCCGCCATCGCGATCTGCCAACGTGCGCCACAAACTTCTCAATTATTATTATTCATTATTATTTAATATTAGGCCCATGCCTCCTTACAAGAATTTAGATAATTATTAATTAAAAAATATGGGTATATTTATTAAATAAAAGTTGTTATGAGTTAGCTGGCGGTGATAAGTCACCTCGTGCTGAGCGGTGGGCAGCCCCAGGCGGTGCGCTCGAGAGGCCCGCGAGAGCACGACGGCCGTGGTGTAGCCGTCGATGGCAGCGCCGGCGAGGTGGTTAAGCAGCAGTTGCTCGTCCACGATACCGCGCCCGTACTTGCGCAGCGCGAGCTCCACGCTAGCGCCCATGGTGGCCACGGCGCGCGCCAGCTCGCGGCCTAGCGGCGCCAGTGCGGGCGCCACGTGCGGCTCCAGCTCGCCACCCGCCAGCCCCACGGCGCGCCCGGCACGTCGCCCTGCTTCACTGAAGATGAGGCCAAGGTTCGCAGTCGGGTTCTTGAAGGCGCGCTGTAGCTCCTGCAGGTGTGACCCCGCGAACTGGATGCCTGCGCACGCCACGTCTCAGTTTCAAATCAGCAATGGAACAAATCAGCACTTTGTTCAATTAAATATAATTCAGAAGCAAAGGACAGCACCCCACCAAGCTGGAAACAAATAGCTTCACGCGAACAGTCCTCGCCGCACGTAAGCGACACATTGTGTGGACACGCTGGAGCCAAGCTCCCAACGCTCCCTGGTGTCCAGTGACGAGTGCTGTGTGTTCCTGTTCCTCGGTCAAAACGGATCTAACCTAAAATCTACTCGCACACTTTCTGTTGATGAGATAATTATTCATTCAGGCAACACCGAGTGCTTGTATACTTTACGTGAACATCATTATTATCGTTACTTGATCGTTTCTGTAACACTTGAACATGGACTTGGGATCGTGACACCGGGGTGGAGCCGCCGGACTGAGAGGACCCAGCGACGAAAAATTAAAACATGAGAGTGACCTGTGAGGGCGACAAAGAGGCGGAGGATTTCGTTGGTGCCCTCGAAGATGCGGAAGATCCGCAGGTCCCGCAGCACGCGCTCCAATCCGGTGGACTTCATGAAGCCCATGCCACCCAGGACCTGGATGGCCTCGTCGACCACCGTCCACGCGGACTCCGACGCGAACACCTGCGAAACAAGGTCTTTTTATTTAATAATAATCATTTACTTTCTTAAATGTAATAAAATAATGTTAATAAAAATAAAATTGTGCGAATAATCTTTGTAGTGGTTCCGCTGCCCACCCAGGGTAGCAACAGTCCAGTGGAGGGTCGCGGGCGGCTGCTCGCCTCAACCCCCCATTGCGACTGGTATGTTCAACGTAAAACTAGAGGCACCTTGGAGGTGGCCGCTTCCAGCTGGTAGTCCGAGGCGCCGGAGTCCATGTTGCCACTGACCATGTAGGCCAGCGACTCCGTCACGTACTGCCGCATGGCCATGCGCGCCAACTTCTCCTGCAACACAAGCACAGGGCACGTCACTCCCCGCCCACCCGCAGCACCAAAAGTAGTTTCAGGCTAAATTCACTGGCCACACATACATGTATCATTCACGCACGCGGCCACGCGCATGTGCCATGCCATGCACCCCGTGTACCTGTATGGTGCCGAAGTCCTTGAGATGCCGACCGAACTGCACTCGCGTGGCGGCGTGTTCCACGGCCACGCGGATGGCAGCGCGCTGCGTGCCGGCCAGGGCGGCCGCCATGCCGAACCGGCCGTTGTTCAGGATGTTCATGGCGACCTGACGACACACATTTTAGTGCTAAAGTCTTCTGTACAAAGTGAAGCGACAATGATTGACACTCTCAGCTCATTCCTTCAAGATGATATTATGTCTAGTTGCACACGAGGACACCAGCCTGCGCCTTCCTCACCTTCTCCGCTTCAACCATTTATTTCGAGATCATCAGTGCCGCGGGAGGCGAACAGATAGAAAAATAAAAATATTAATCATTAATAAAAATTATAAAACAAATAATTCAAATAGAAATAAATACATGATAATATAATATAGCGAAGTGCGCCCGACAGCATTCTGTGCAGTAGCGGTGGTCGCTACGAGATGGAGATACCTTGAATCCGTTGCCGACGCCGCCCAGCACGTTGCGCACGGGCACGCGCACGTCTTCGAAGTACACCTCGGCGGTGTTGGAGCAGCGGATGCCCATCTTGTGCTCGGGCGCGCCGGACGACACGCCGCCGAAGCCACGCTCCACGATGAACCCGGTCACCTGCACCCACACGTGACCTTCACCTTTACTTATATCGGCCAATGGGGAAAAGGAGATACGTCAGAGGCTGAATTGTATTTCTGTATAAGGTGAACCAGGGTGGTGTCATCTTCCTCTGTCAGGACATCTGTTGATCGCAGTCGCGGCAGACAGAGACAGTAAATGCCATCCCTTCCCGGAGATGGTGCGCACGAGCACCAACCATCGTTGCCCACAACAGTTTAAAAGCATTTCTCTCTTACGTCGTCCGTGGTGACCCGGCACCACACGAGCAGACTCCGCGGCCTCACGACGGTGTAGTCGCTCCTGATTAATCTTATTCTAAGAGCAACTTTTCGTCGCAGCTTTGGAAATGATTCATACAATGGTTTCACTCACTTTATCAACGGTCTTGCCGTCCTTCTCGATGGGCGTCTGCGCGAACACGGTCATTATCTCCGCGATGCCGCCGTTGCTGATCCAGATCTTGGACCCGTTGAGGATATAATGCTGCCCATCCGGGGAGAGCACTGCGCGGCTCCTGGAACAGTGCACACCTCTTACAACAAACATAAACAAACAAATTAAAAACACAAAACTATTTACGTATCAATTTATCCGATTTGGGCAGACAAGATATAAACCATTATCTAGTTTTCATCTGGAGCATTGCAGTGGCAGGCGTGACGACAGGGGTGGGTGGGGGGGGGGGCTGCCACTGCGACAAGCGCAACCCTGAGTGAAGTGATTGCGTGGTTACTTTTTGAACAGGGCACCATTATAATTTGGTCATGGCAGCTATAACACTATCAGATGGACAACAGTTATATACGTGTTGCATAGGAAGGAAACAAACAGTGTGCGTGCTGCTGAATGGATTCGCTGGCGCATTTGTTTAGTGTAATAGTTAAGTTTAGTTACGCAAGAAGAGATAGTATCGTCTAAGAACGCACTTGATGGACCCGGCGTCAGAGCCCGAGGAGGGCTCCGTGAGGCAGAAGGCAGCGTACTCGCCGCCGGTCACGCGCGGCAGATAATGTGCTTTCTGCTCGTCCGTGCCGAACAGTAGAATGCCTTTAAAACCGATGGATTGGTGAGCGCCGAGGGTGATGCCGACGCCGAGGTCGTGCGCGCCGACCACCTCGACGAGGCGAGCGTACTGCGTGTTGTTGAGGCCCAGCCCGCCATATTCACACGGCACTTGGAGCCCGAAGGCGCCCAGTTCCCACAGACCTGATAGCGTGTTCGCTTCGATCTGAGCATCCGCGTCGTTCTTCGCCGGGTCATTAACCTGCAGACATAACCGCTCTTCGTGCTTATTTACTTTTTGCAAGGCAGTCGGGGAAAGTAAGAGAAAACCTGGCAAAAATATTAAAAAGGGAAGTCCATTGAAGACCAATTTTCTAGTACATTAATAGTGAAATTATTTGAGAGAAACTAATGACGGGCGACGACCACCTTGGCTTCACCATCGTTTTCACAGAATCCGGAACCAATAACGCGTTTACCACGTGTAGCTGATATGGTTGTCCAATAGTTTACAACGTAACGCGTGTGTGTGTGCCTCCCGTTCACAGCATATGGTATGACTAACTAACTAATGTGCATACACTAATTTAATACTTTGCTAGGATTTCTATAAATGGCTAAGATTTAGGCTTGAAGCCTTCTGTTTAACTTACTCCTCGCTTAAGAGTCACGTGACCTAGGTATGTCTAAATCTAATTTTTTGTAACCTAGAAATGTTGTTTTGGATAATAGTTTGTCATTACCAAAATCTATTGTTCCAATATATCAGAGTTATGTTTAAGATCCACCAGACATTCAACATCCTGCAGAACAACATAATTTCTTTCTCTTTGCAGTAAGTGGTTCCCACAGCCATCGCTTCCCTCTCTTGTCTCCGCAAGTGTGACCTGGTGTGGGCGAGCGAGTTGGTCAGGGACACTGTTTCCGGGATATTCAGGCCGATATCACGCTCGAGTCGCACTCCATGATACTACATTCGACATTTAAAAAAAAATTAAATTTTATAAAGAGAACCTTATTAAGGAAGTGTGATCCTTGATGTTCACCATGATTCTATTCTCGCCAGAGACTTGTTGTTGCGGTGATGCATCCTTCATTCATTCCTACCTGCATTGTGTGGAGATCAGAATTGGATTGCTACACAAGACAAGTTGACAATTTATATGGTGTAAACAAATCTCACACAGAACAGAAGGAAACTATTTTTAACATATTTAGTATTACTATACAACTTGTGCAGTTACATAACTAGTGCAGGAACTACTTCCTGCAAAGAGAAAGATGTAACACTTTTTGTACAAAATTATTGACTGCTATGTTTTCCAACTAGAAATTAACTGACATGGTTCATCTTGGAATATGTCTTCATGTAATATTTTAGATGTTTACATTGATAAAGCAGAGCAGCTCACTGGATCCAGCGGACCAGGTGGGTGCAACATGAATAGTAACACTGTGAAAATAATAATGAACTAGGTGGGTTGCCTTACATTGCACTCAAAAACCAAGTGTCAACAGATAGGAAGAACAAATACAAGATCAAGCAACATGGTTTTAATTATACCTCATCAAAAAACTTTTCTATAGGAGGCACTAGCTCAGTGAGAGTTTGGTGCTGCTCTTCAGTGAGAGGTTCGGGGAAAGGGAACACCTGTGCTGTCTCCACCTGTCCTCGGAACAAGTTGTGTGTGAAGGAGGCGCTTTGCCGTGCACCCTTCGCTTCTGGCTTGGCAGCCTGGCTGGCAAGCCCCCTGCGCACCCTGTTTACATATTTATATTAAATATCACATGTATATGAAAAGGCAGTGATGACTAAAATATTAGATCGCACAATGTGATTGTCAGCATTGGCAGCAGATGTGACACAACATTTATCTATTTATATATCATTTAACAATTATCTATTTCACAAAAACACTGTTTATTTATTGTGGTACACACATATAATAATAATAATTAAAAATAAATTAAATTTCTCCAAGAGTATCCCAAATAGGTATAACATGAAGTTCTTATTGAGATCTATAAAGAAAGCAACTAGAGAAGAAATACAAACAGAATGTTTGTATTTTCTCACCAAATCAGTAACACCAAAAAAAAATTATAGTCTTTTTTGCTCCGAGCTGTTCTTTATATACTCTGACCAAACATTATGTAAACATCATCATCTGCCTGTTGTTATTCCGCTGTCCCAATTGACTCTTGCATAAAATAATACAATATCATTAATGAAATTAAAAAGATAAATAAACTATGTCTTATGATAATGTAATAACACATTTTCGCCAGCAACTGGCGGCCCAATGCACAGTAGATACAAATGACCTGCTAGGGCAATTGTCCAAAGTCCAAGGTGAATGTCCAAAGTTGATTTAGGCCACAGCTGTTATGTACCGTAGAAGCTCGATCTGCCCCGAACTCACCTATGCGGCAACGCCAATTTCCTTGGAAGACATCGACTGGCACATACTACTAATTTTATTCCGTGCATTTTAATAATTTATGACTTAATAAAAACACGTAACGAAAAAAAAGAGGGTCAAATTCTTAATAAATCATTACTTTCACAAAAACAATAACGTATTTATAAATTTGCTCACAGCGCTTGACTTCGTCGAACAAGTTACAGTGAGAATATGAGATTTAATATCCATTCACCACCATCAGTTATTTTATTTGTACAATACTGTACTGCACACTTGCTAATATTAAAAAAATGGTTTTGTTTATGATATATTTTCTTCTCTAATGGGAAGGGTAAAGAACTAGAATCCATACAGCCAATTCTTTTTGTATTAATATTACTCTTTGTAAATAATGTCAATATTAAAAAAATAGCTCTTCCAAGTTTTCATAATAAATAGAGGTATATAAATTCTTTTTTTCATTTTGTTCTATGTGATATTGCAATTACTTACTTTTGTTTTGTAGGAATGTCAATTTACATGTTTATGTAAAGTGGTGTCGACTTTACTAGGACGAATAAACAATTTCTTAATACTTTAGTGTTACCGTTTTCTTAAAAATATATATAAATAAAAACCGTGTTCTGGTGATATCGCTTCTATAGAGAAGAAACCGAGTGTCTAACTATAGATGGTATGAACCGTTAACATTTGACACACTCGCTACATCGCTACATTGTTCAAGTGGGTGACAATGACAGGACATACGATACATTTCTTACAAGAGGTTAAAGTAGAACACATTTACAGCAAATTTGATATATAATATAGTGTCCATTAACCATGTTAATTCAAAATCCGTATACGAACAGAATGTCTGCTTGTAGCCACACATAGTTAAAATACAACGATAGGTTTGTACTCAAAATAAGGTTGAAACCAAGTGACTCGGACAACTAATAGCTCGACAAGCAATGGTCCTGATTCAATATCCCTCTTCCAATCCTTCTTGTCATTGTGGTGTCCCAGCTCAAGACGATTTCATCAATGAAACAAAAACGTGCACGGTAATCCAATGTAGAGACAATAATGTAGACACAAAAACGGGTTGCCAGCTTTATTGACAAGGTGATAAATCAACTTGGTCGTTTTGTTATAGCTAATAAATAAAGGAATCTCTTATTATTTTTTTATTTCATTGAGAGTAACAAACGAGCACACAGTTCACCTGATGGTACATGAGTCCTGCGGTCCATGACATCAACATTCATCCTTTACACGGAATCATAATGCAGATGCGTTGTTACCCTTGAGGCCAGAGATGGAATGCCTCGTCACCAGTAATGTAATAAAGGTCTCCGGATCGCTGCACTCATCAGACGAAAGACAGCGTTATGTGTGTAATTTGTACGTGTTAATTCAATTTTTTGGTAGCATTTCTTTATCTAAAATTTGATGTTTTTCGAGCAATATGAGGTTTTGTTGCCTCTTGTAAATTTAAAATAGCGGAGTTTTCTAGCTTATTTTACAGTGTCTTGTCCTTTGCTTATCTGAAAATATCCAAATTATAAAAAGAATCCCGTATAATTAACTGCTAGGTACATTTTAACATGAAAACTGGGGTTTTTGTTTAAAATTCTTAAATCTTGAATAACCTAGAAATAATCGGTTAGGACAATATATCATATGACCAAAATTTTATGTAAATGTGTTCTACTTGAACTCCTTACAAGTAATGTGTCGTATATTTATATATATTTCCTACCATCCTATATAGATTATAGTTGTAGAACATACAAGAACACGTGGAGTCTATTATTTTCTGTGGATATCGTATATGGATTGAAATAATGGCATATTAAATTATGCAAATCTTTGTTATGTCTACTCGTGTTAAATGCTGTATAATATGTAATCAAAACTAACCAACAAAATAGATTTGTCAACAAAAATGCCTCATCAATTTTATTACAAAGCAAGGCAAAACTGAGTACACTTTAATCCCTTCAAAAATATTTTGAAGCATAAACACAATTTTATCGTTTATTGCAACGATGATGAATAAAAGACGTTATTAATCCAATTTTAATATGGCGTCCTAACAAAGTTGGTATTTAAGTTTCCGAGGTGGTTTGGTATTCTTGTAAATTTGAATCTGGTTACACTGGTTCGCGATTTAGAACATATGACAAATTGACAAATGACATTCCTAGAAATGACGTGAAGGTGTAAACATCGTTGTACATATTTTTTGTTGAAAATGTTATTTAATTTTATTTTATAACTATATTTATATTTAAGCAACAAGGCTAAGCATGTTTACATACATTTTGGAAGTGAAAAAAGAGCTATTGGTGTGTGTGTCGTTATCGGTATTATACTTAACCTATTATCTTGTAGAGGCAGTCAAGGTAAAATCCATTATCTCATAATATTGCGATAGCATCGAAACCAATTACTGCTGTTTCGTGTACCTACGAGAGCCTTACAATTCGAAACTCTTTCAGAAACCTATATTAATATGCCGTAAAGGTGAATTCCGCCAACTACTGGAAGAGAATGTGCCGATATTAAATGAATATTACTGGCCTACGCCATGGTGCGTGGAGTCACGGCTCCAGACGGTGCTTGGTTCAGTGCTGCGCTCCCTACTGCTACCTCCCCTACAATTTAGACGGTATTTTTTATTTAAAAGAATGCTAGCAGAGTGTTTAGCATTACAAACATTACTATTAACCACCCTAGACAAGTTAAGATGATTGTGCTAAGAGATGATCACTTCACAACAATAGTTGGATGGTGGATTCGAACCTTGAGTGTTGCTGACCACACTCAAGATTATGGCTATTTAAATTTACAACATTTATTGTAATAATGTTACACAATATACTCAGCTTTATGAGTCACGCTTCATCATAATCATGTTTCATATCATTAGTTTATGACAGCTGTGGAGCATTATTTTTAAAATAAATTTAATGTATTGTTGGATCGTAAACTGAAATAGAGCCATGGTTGCTCAGTGTCTAAGTGCTCCCTTTTACTTCATGGTCTTCCAGCAAACCAAGATCAATCCCCAGTGCTAGCACCAATAAATATTATTAATATAAATTTTTAGTGGAGTATTATCTGTGTGGCTAACTATGTTCTAACACCTTCTTTGGAGGAGAGGCCTATGCCAACAGTGGGATACTAAAATCTGTCTTTTGGACAGGTCAATTAGAAAGATATACACTGGTGGTCATATAATTAGAAAACTTCTTATGAATAAAGAAAGTATAACTTCATTGTATAAATGTTCGTAAAAAATATACACATTCAATAATTAATAATCATGCAATAATATAGCCACTCAAATAAAAAACTCATTAAATGCATAAAATATAAAACATATTTTACTTTTAATTACAAGATGAGTCTTACAATTTTTTAGTGAGAGAGTTTATTTTCTGTTACTGGCCGCTTGGACGCCTAATTAGAAACATTTTAAAAAAGCATCCATAGCTCGTTCTTCTTTTGAAATTGGAGAATAACATTTCTTTCTTGGCTTTTTCTATTATTTTGGCAGCATTTCAAATTTAATCTGAATTTTATTTTGTTCAAAATGGGCAAAAATAAAATACCCAGCAACATAACACTGAACCCAACAAATGCAACATCGAGAAAAGCGATTATTATTTGCTAAAAAATATGTTAATTGGACGGTACGAGAATGGAAAAAAGTATTATTTTCAGATGAAATAAATATAAATATAGTAAATTCCGATGGAAAGCGCTATGTTAGACATCTTGTTCACAATGCTTTTAATTATAAATACACAAGGAGTATAGTCAAGCACGGTGGCGGTAACATTAAAGTTTGGGGGTGTTTTTCCGGATGTGGAGTTGGACCCATTCAAAATATTGAAGGTACTATGGATCAATGGAAATAAATATATATATATATATAAAACAATATACTTTAAAAGCGCAAAGAAATATTAATAAAATTGATTTTTGCATTTTTACATTTTATGACTTTTTCACAAGTCTCAGCAATTTGTTAATGGTGTCTTGTGATATATTGTTCCAAATTTCGGATAAAGCATTCCACATTTCTTCTCGCGAGGATGGGCCACGATTACGGACATTCCTATCAAGATCCTCTCCCCACCGAAGGTCAATGGGATAAAGATCCGGGCTTTGAGGAGGGCAAACCATGTTTTTTAACATTCCTTGTGCCTCTTTCTCTTCTAAATATTCTCTACATCATTTTGAAAATATTACTACGACCCTACCACCTGGCTCTAACGCGGCGTTTGTCGGTGTTTGAAAACAATAAATGTTTACTGTCCAATAACTTGAAAGTAAACAAAAGAATGACTTCTTTAAATATTCGATACTAACAATAGGATATGCAGATGCATTTCTTTTATTTATCCTGTGGGATTTTATTACAATTGATCATACATAAAGTTACGATCATGCGTAATGGATATAATATTACATTGTGTTTGAAATAAATGCACCTAATATTACAATTATTACTAGAAACTAAAATAAATAAGATTTACTGCTCTGTTAGAAACATGGCTTTGCTGGGTGGGTTGCAGTAGCCAAGAGTGGTGTCCTGTGCGCCCTGCAGCTCGGGGGAACAAACATGCCACGGTCACTGCTTAGGTAGACATTTGGATCATACCTGCCTATTACATAATATGGAAATCACTTGGCACAAGGTGGGCCATGTGTTGCCATGTCATAAAAACAAAAACATTATTTCCAGTGAAGCTTCGATAACTGTTTTAGTTGATTTAACAGTGAAGTTCTGAAACCTTTGCTGTCACGGTCGTCCTTATCATTATATGTCTTTGATGCTCTTGTATCTGAGAAGCATACTTATCATAAAAAGTTTTTTTTTAATAATACACATTGTATATAGTACTTGTTATACAAATTCGCTCGTGCAGTGGTGTTATTGGTGGATATTACATTAAAATTAAGAGCGAAATAATGAACGATAATTGACTCTGTTTGAAAGTTGAATAGAATAACAGGTATATTTTAATAACTGGGAGTAATATTATGTAGGGAGGTGCTGCAGCTCTCGGACGGGGGGCAGGTGGCCCTGGACTGGGCGCTGGAGGAGGCGGCGGGCGGCGAGCGGCGCGCGGTGCTGCTGGTGCTGCCGGGGCTGACGGGCGGCGCGCAGGCGGACTACGTGCGCAGCCTGGCCGCCGCCGCGCGCCGGCTGCGCGCCGCGCTCGTGGTGTTCAACAACCGCGGCCTGGGCGGCCTACCGCTCACCACGCCGCGCCTCTACTCCGCGGTCAGCCACGAGGTACCTCCACCCCACCCCCACCCCCACCCGCAACTTCCTTCATACCTACTTTTAATTTGATAAATAAATAATAATCATTATTAGAATATTTGTAAACGTCTTCGAGACAGAGGTCCGCCTTTAGTTTAGCATATCGCTACGACGGACAAGTCTGTACATCCGTTGGGCAAAGGGAACCGGTGTCTTGTACCAATACGTTCGTACGTGGTAGAAACTGCGAGCAACGAGTGTTTAGTGCTTTTGCATGGCAGGATGTGGAGGAGGCGGTGCGCGCGGTGGCACGGCGCGGCGTGCCGGTGCTGGCGGTGGGCGTGTCGCTGGGCGGGCTGCTGCTGGGCCGCTACTTGGCCGAGCGCGGGCCGGCTGCGCAGCTGCACGCGGCGCTCATAGTGTCCTCGCCGCTGGACGTGGTGGCAGGGTCGCAGTGCATGGAGCGCTGGGGGCTGAACGCGGCGCTGTCGTGGCACATGGCGCGGCGACTGTGCGCCACGGTGCGCGCGCGGCTGCCAGGCTGCGCGGCTCGCGTCCGCGGCTGTCGCTCCGTGCGCGCGTTCGACGCGGCGTTCACGGCGCCGCACTTCGGCTTCCCGTCGGCCGACGAGTACTACCGCGCCGCGTCGCTGCGGCCGCGCCTGGCCCGCGTGGCGCGCCCGCTGCTCTGCCTGTGCGCCGCCGACGACCCGTTCCAGCCCGCGCACGGTTCGTGCCCACACCTACATTTTCACATTCAATGTCAATGATTTGTGTGCGTTACGCGTTGGTCCTTCGAGCCGGATAGTTTTTGTGAACTGACTGAACATCACTTTCTTCATTCGTGGTTAGCAATATATACAATAACTGCTTAGACTTGTAACAAAAATTAAAAACGAAAATTAAGGAAAACTTCTCATAAGATTTTAAAGATTGCATTGCGTGTCATTTTACTAAATCGTGTCCGTGGGTGGTGGTGGCGGGTGCAGTGCTGCCGGTGCGCGAGGCGGCGCGCAGTGCGAGCGTGGCGCTGTGCGTGACGGCGCGTGGCGGCCACATCGGCTTCCTGGAGGGCTGGTGGCCAGCGCACGCCGCGCACTCGCAGTACCTGGCGCGCTTGGCCGCGCAGTACTTCGCGGCGCTGCTGCCCGACCCGCCGGCGTCGATGTCCGCTGTCGCCACGCCATCTTCCACTAATTCCTCAAAAACATTTACTGCTCTGCAAACACCTCCTCCTCCACAAGCTGCCGGTCTCCTCTCGCGTTCTCCCACTCCTCCTGCGCAAGCGCCGACTCCTACAGTAGAAACGTCCATTCCACCACTCGTCACACATAATTGCAATGCACTTGCCCAGGAGGCCACCACACACGTTATGTTATAGAACCCACTATCGTGAACAGTTGGAGCTCAAGGTTCACACTTCATCACTTCTTCATATAAAATAACAAAAGTAAAGCTTCTTCACATCAGTCTCTGGAAACGACGCAAGGGACAAGTCACGTGACATGCACCTCATGATCCAGAAGCTATGCTGTGAGCCAAGGGTCCGACTTCGCATTACTGAACAAGGAACCTTTGCTTTCATAAGACGCACGAGTGCATTTTCTTTAATTAAATCAAAATCAAAAGCTCTATTCGCGTAGTTTTATACAAAACACTTTTGAATCGTCCACACACGCCTCGCGAGGAGCTGCTAGCGAGGAGAAACGGCAAGAAACTCGACTGGTGGCTCTTTCTTTTATTAAATAATAATTAACAAAATGTCCAAGAGTCGTCCAGTATTTTTTATTGGTTTGTAACCAACATTTTAAATATGTTTAATAGCAAATCTAGCGAGTCTAGGACATTCCCTTGAAATGTTGTTGCAGTGAGGTTTCGCACGTCATTCTATTGAGGAGCTTCTGTTCAAAAGGGAGCGAACAGTTTTGGGGTAATAAGACAATATGAATATTCTAATGTATTGTTTTGATTGGAACTTGCGCGGCTGGAGTTTGCACAGTTACAACCTCGGTGGGCGGCGTTTAAACTTACCCCCTTTCCGTGATAACATGCGCTTTTAAATGTCCGAGCCAAAGCATCCTCATCGGTTTACACATAAAATGATTTAGAAAAATTATGATCAAAATGTCATTGGAACTAGTTACTTGCAGCTGGACCACCTTTTGTGTTCATTTCTAGCAGATAAATAAGTAATATTATATTGAACTCATGACGTCGGACAAAAATTCAAAGCTCGAAATACGCCCTCTTGAAAGTCACTCGGAAACGTGCAGCTCTGACGGAAAGTCAGTTGTTGAAGAGTTATCAGGCTAGAGAGGAGAGGTTGGAGGGGTATATTGTATTTTATTCACCGAACTATGTAGACTTCCTAACTCACACGATCAGTCCGTTCTGTTGAATGTTCTAACGTTGTTATACGATTTCATTGTGAAGTTTAAAATCAAAATAAAATAAAATTTCAAATAACGCACAAATAGTCCAAGAGTTTTCTACCGGGACAGTGAAAGTCAAAGAGTTTTGTACGAATCTTTTCTTCATCTCGTAGACTTTTTTTCTTTTGTTATACTTTGTTGCATAACAAAAGTATTTTCAATGCGCCTTAAGATAAAGATGTCATACATTCAAATTAGCGTAAGTTTTGTCTAAAAATGAATTTAAAAGAGCGTACATGTTAAGTTTATATAAATTTTTAACTAGTGTATCGCTTGTCCGGCCGCCGCCGCACTGCCTGGTCACCCGTTCCACTGACTCGTGTCAGTCCGTAGTAGCGCCATCTGCTGCAACATTGCAGGACTCAAACAAACCAGTTTCCCCCAAAATTGTGTGGCCAGACTTTACTATTTAACATGAAACCTTACATCGTCGTTGACACATACAGCGGTAAGAGCGACGACCTCTCCAGTGCGGGCTGCTGCCGGTGCTGCCAGGGCCGCTGCACAAATATAGGGATGACGTTTAAAAACATGTGATTTAGCTATCCAAATTGTTGAGCGGCAGCGGCTTTCCAAAAGTTAAGTCGTAAACACTGTCGAGTGAACCAAAGCCAGAGATATTCCGCATATGTGACTCGAGACATATCTGCAGTCCGCTCGAAGCCGGGCACCTGGGTGTTGCTTAGCTGGTAACGTCAGAAGTAGAAGACAGTTCAATTGAGTCTGTGATGTCTGTTATTAATGAAATATTTTAAAGTTGTTGTGTCACTGTTACGTTATGCAAGGCACCGCGCGTACGCCACACCACAGCCACGTGGCGCGCGTTATCGTAGGTTTTGTTTTGCATAATCGTTTACTCCAAGGGTATTAATGTTATATCGTATAGGTTTTATTAGATGATGTATTTGATATTCGGATAACGTAACTGATTGTATTTACAATTGTCGTCCAAACAGATAATAATGAAGGAGTCGCTTGCGCCGCGTCTATCACTTTGTTATTTATATATGGAACAATAAACGCATCGACACTCGCCCTTGCCTTATTATTTATGTTCGCCCCGCGAAACGTAGTGATGGCAGCAAATTGCATAGATCACGACAAAAAATAATACAAAAAAGAGGATAAATGGCCATTTTTTTTTCCTTTTCGGGCTGGTGGCCGCAGACCTCTATATATAGGTAACCAGCACAAGGGCTGCCCCGATTTAGACCGTTGCCCTGTTTCGCAAGACCGTCTGACTTAAGGACCCTAGAGGGCCGAACCTCGGCTCGGTCAGTTGCTTCTGACAGAGGATTATCACAATTAATATAACTATTATTATTAACTACCTGTACCACCACTTCGGAATACGTGGGCGCTGGAGAAGTGGCGCAAGAAACTCCAGCGACGCTTCTATCTGTATGGACTGAAGAGAACCGGCCAGCGAATAACCAACCATGTTTGCGACTCCTCCGCCGTCGGCGGGGGCGATATGAGGGTTCATGGGCACACTATGGCGCTAATTTAATTGAATGTTACTCAATCCGGCCCTGACTCTACTTCTATTGAACCTTGCAACTGTCATCATGGTACGTAGGTACCTATTTACATAATATCCGATGACCAGCTCCGACAGCGTGTCGCAGGCAAAATTAATCTTTTATCTTCTCAGAGAACTTAGAAGAAGTTCCTTTGAGGTATTGCTGTATAATTGGTGAGTGAGTCCGCATTCCTCACGCACCGAGACGCTCGTCGGAACAAACTGTTTTCGTCGCAAGACTGCAGTGCCGAGTTCTCCTGATCGATCCATGGAATTTCTTGGTTGACCAGGGTGATGTTTGGATGATTCATGGCTGCTGTGCCCGGCTTCGCATGCAAAAAACCGACGTTTTTCTGGGTTCATTTCGATTGATAAGGTATATCATATAAGGTTGCGGGGATTTTTATAATGGGTGGTTCGTAGCGCAATTGGTATGTCCGGTCGACGGAGTCGATGTTGCTGTCGCGTATTTTAATTGCCAAACTAAAAGAGTACTGAATATTTTTAAATGATAATGGTGTTATGTTATTTAGTAAAACTTTTAATGCACATATGGTTTTGAAAAAATGAATGCGTGTTTATAGGTTGAGTCGATCTGGTTGCTCCCGTGTAGTAGGTAGTGTAGCGGGTGATCAGGGCGGGGGCTCTGACCACCGGGGCAAGCGGACCCGAGGAGGACGGCAACTCGAAGTGGTCTCGAGTTGCCGTAGCACAGCGAATGTGCTAGGGGAGGCTCAACCTCCCCTAGGACGTGCTCAGGCACCGTGCAGAGGGACACCGGTGCGTTCCTTTGGAGATCCCGGAGCCCCTCCCAATGCACTGAGGATGGCCAGGGGGGTTTAGTGGTTAGAAATACCACCTGTCACTCCCCCGGAGGCAAGGTATCTTTCGAACATTTCCCCTCCGATAACAAAAAAAAAAGGTAGTGTAGTTAATTCCCACACTACTTTATAGTGAAAAGTAAAGATATTTTCATTACAATTTTTAACTTACTTTTTAAAATAAAAAAAATGTGTTTGACTTTAAAAGATTTATTGTGGTGAGGATCTGTCGCTACGGCCTCAGCAGGAGTGCAGGTCGTGGCCCAACGCGCTGCAGAAGGCGGCCGCCAGCTGCTCGGCGCGCTCGCGGCGCAGCTCGTCGTGCTCGAGGCCGGCGCGCCGCTCGGAGAGCGCGGCCAGCACGCCCAGCGCGTCCGCGAATGCCTCCGCCCGCTCTACTGCGAGCTCCTCCGCTTCCTCAGCCTCGCTGCCGCCGTCCGAGGACTCCTCGCCGTCTGCAACATGGCCGCTCTCCGTGCTACGCTCGATCGTTTCTCACTTTTTATGAAAGGTGTTGCGACGTGGCACTTGTTAGTGACACGTGCGCGCGTCACGGGTCATGAAAAATTGTGAAATTCTCCAAATCAAATGTCAGCAAAGCATTAGACTCAGTGTGAAAATAAATAATACTGGGGCGAAGTCCTTGCCCTCACAAAACACCCGCGTGAAATAGCAGCATAGTGTGTTTCGTATGGTAAAAGGTATTAGAACGATAGAAGAGGAACTGTCAGAGCTTGGAGTCTTCTCTAGCAGTAAGCTTCACCAATTTCACTCCAGACTTGGAAACAAGAACGGCTAGCATAGGAAAGCTACAGGACTCGATACCCTACAAATCGACACGACAAAGATTAAGCTACACCTCTTCTCGCGCGATCAAATATTTAGGGCGTTCCACTCAAAAACGAAAATTTATATATATTCAGTATTGTTGAACCTATCAGCCGTAAAGTGAATTATAACTGCCCTAAATCACTAATCAATTATATCTCAAGAGTCCCCAAGCATCAACTCATCATTGTGAGCTTCTTAACCCGTTGTTGCGGCAGCGCGTGCAGTGAGAGGTTTGTCGGTCGTCCGTTGTGATGACTAACGTCTGCGGTAACTCTGTCTGGCTGTGGAGTCAAAGAAACTAAAGTGAAAGTTGCTGCAAAAGCACGGTAATATACGTTTATATGGGAAAAAATATGACGCCTAAAACCTTTGTAATTAGGAAAGAGTCGGATTTAATGTGTTTCCTACTTATTATCTTTTCTAACTTCCGTCATCACTTTGTCATATATGTACGGAAAACTGTAGGACATATTATTAGTATAAACAACTTATATTTTTGTAAAAGGTTTAACACTCCTGGCTCGCTAATGAGTTTTGTATGTATTCTTTGTTCGCCTTATTGCGCTGTAATCCAGATAACAGATAATGTCTGTCCTGCTCCTACGGGTTTTACTTAACGTCAATGATTGTTTCAGTCTAACATGAAACTAACTTCGGCCCACCCGCTTGTTCAACGTATAAAATGAGTGCTAGACTTATTTTTGAAATATAATTATACTTTAATCATCTATAAAATTGTTACTTTTTGTTTACATTTGCGATTTATGAACATAGCTTGAATATCTTTTATCAAAACGGACGAGACCTTAGAACCAAAACAGAGACATTTTATCGATAGGTCTCACTGAACTCATACGATGTTATTATTTTGACAGAGACGTGGTTATTTAATGGTACATTAGATTCCGAATTCTTTGATGAAAGATACACGGTTTGGCGGCGGGATAGGAAATAGAATTATGATCTAACTGGGCAATCCCGAGGTGGTGGTGTACTTGTCGCGACGCGGAGAGAGCTATTGGCGACTCCAGAACCACAGCCCACACTCACACAACGCGATTATATGAACATACATATTTGTGTTGTTTATCTTTGCAAACAAAATAATGGTCTTTCTTTTTCTGCCCAACTTGACCAGCAGGCATAGTAAAATAATAAACTTGTCCTCTCGAACAACACGGCTAGGGTGTCCGACTCAACTGTCCGTTGATGGATGGTTCTGTTAAGTTTTTTAACGAAACTATAGTTAAACTACAAAATGAACATATACCTCGTAAAATAGTAAAAAGGAAAGTTACCCAGTGTGGTTCGACTTGCCCCTTATTAAAAAATTAAAGAAAAATATAAACACCTTAGAAAATTTAACACTTATGGTAATAAATCAGATGAACTAACATTTAAGCTATTGCGTGACCGAGTAAAAATTATGGAGGCTACATGTTATAAGAACTTTAATAAACTCACAGAAAAATCTATTAAAAATAATCCTAAGGCCTAATTTGGAGTTTTGTTAAAAACCGATAGAATTCAAATGCTTCCCTTGTACACTTGTCCATAATAATTAATCGCTTTTTATTGGCAATGCAATCTGTGAGGCTTTCTCTTAATTTTTTCAAACTTTTCTCATTCCATGTGCCAGTAACAATAGTAATTTAATGCTGAATCCTCCTTCAAATTATATCTGTCGTGTGGAGGTGCAAGTGGACAAGGTAACCAACCTCCTGTGTATTTAGATACATTTAAAGGAAAAGGCCCTGATAACCTTTTCTTTTCGAAAAGTCGGCGAATGTGCATAGTTCCTCGTGTCTGGAAATTCGCGTACATTACGCCTGTGCACAAAAAAGGTCCTAAAACTGAAATAAGTAATTACAGACCTAATATCTAAACTCTGTATCGTCGCCAAAATCTTTGAAAAAATAGCGTATGAACAGTTATACTCGCCATAGCATTGTCCTTTACTCCATTTCAACACGGTTTTCCAAGAGGCCGATCCACACTTACAAATCTCACGCTGTTTAATGAGTTCATAACTGATGCTATGGATAGTGGAAAGCGGGTAGATGTCGTCTACACAGATTACAGCAAAGCATTTGATCGCTTAGATCATGACATCCTATTGAAAAAGCGGTGTACCGTAAGGCTCACTGCTCGGCCCATTATTATTCGTAATCTATGTAAACGACCTCGCATCCTGTCTCGAATCGTCAAACCTATTTGTTTTGCCGACGACATGAAAATCTTTGCTGCATTATCTTGATGATATGACTGCACTTCAGGCCGATTTGTGTCGACTAGAAGAGTATTGTCGCATAAATAAACTCGATCTCAATCCTTCAAAGTGTACTGTAATTACATACACCAGAAAGCGTTCGGTGCTGGGTGGTCTTTAACTTTATCTAGGTGCATATCCGTGACCTAGGCGTTTACCACGACAGCAATTTATCATTCGACGCGCATGTTGACGCTATCGTCAAGAAAGCCTCTAAGTCGTCACAGTTGGGTTTATTATGCGGCTCTCTAAATGCTTCACTGAAGCCAAAACTCTTAAAATACTGAACTGTACTTCCGTCAGAAGTCACTTAGAGTATGCATCGCAAGTATCGAATCATCGACTAAAAAATAATCAGAAACGTTTTATTAAATTCCTTTGCTTTCATCAAAGAATTCCATCTCATTCTATGGATTATATACAGCTTTGCAAAAAATTTGTCGTCGTAAATTTGCTGATTTTTTATTCTTTCTTAAAATACTCAAATATGATATTGATTGTCCTAAGTTAGTTGCTATAATCTCTTTCAATGTACCCAGTGGGTCCCGTCGGCACAATCCTCTTATAAGCGTACCGTATGCCTCAACCAACTACAGGCAGAACACTTATGTGGTGCGCGCGAGCAGACATTTCAATGAGCTCTGTGGGCAGCAAAATCTGGATCCATTTTAACTAGTGTGTCTTCAGCAAGGAGATGTTTGAGCTTGGAGTTCTTTAAATAATGTAGTTTTGTCAAGTAATTGTTTTTTATCCATTGTTTATATCCTTATGTGTTTGCCTTTTTAAAACGCCTATACTTTTAACTGTGTGAATTGATGACAGACCATGTGCATCTTTAGACCTAACAGAGCATGTGCATCTTTAGAGATGACAGAGCATGTGCATCTTTAGAGATGACAGAGCATGTGCATCTTTAGACCTAACAGAGCATGTGCATCTTTAGACCTAACAGAGCATGTGCATCTTTAGAGATGACAGAGCATGTGCATCTTTAGAGATGACAGAGCATGTGCATCTTTAGAGATGACAGACCATGTGCATCTTTAGAGATGACAGAGCATGTGCATCTTTAGAGCTAACAGAGCATGTGCATCTTTAGACCTAACAGAGCATGTGCATCTTTAGAGATGACAGAGCATGTGCATCTTTAGAGATGACAGAGCATGTGCATCTTTAGATGACAGAGCATGTGCATCTTTAGAGCTAACAGAGCATGTGCATCTTTAGACCTAACAGAGCATGTGCATCTTTAGAGCTAACAGACCATGTGCATCTTTAGAGCTAACAGAGCATGTGCATCTTTAGACCTAACAGAGCATGTGCATCTTTAGACCTAACAGAGCATGTGCATCTTTAGAGATGACAGAGCATGTGCATCTTTAGAGATGACAGAGCATGTGCATCTTTAGAGATGACAGAGCATGTGCATCTTTAGAGATGACAGAGCATGTGCATCTTTAGAGATGACAGAGCATGTGCATCTTTAGAGCTAACAGAGCATGTGCATCTTTAGACCTAACAGAGCATGTGCATCTTTAGAGATGACAGACCATGTGCATCTTTAGAGATGATAGACCATGTGCATCTTTAGAGATGACAGAGCATGTGCATCTTTAGAGCTAACAAAGCATGTGCATATTTAGAGTTGATAGACCATGTGCATCTTTAGAGATGACAGAGCATGTGCATCTTTAGAGATGACAGAGCATGTATCTTTAGAGATGACAGACCATGCATCTTTAGAGATGACAGGAGCATGTACATCTTTAGAGATGACAGAGCATGTGCATCTTTAGAGCTAACAAAGCATGTGCATATTTAGAGCTAACAGAGCATGTGCAAGTTTAGAGATGACAGAGCATGTGCATCTTTAGAGATGACAGAGCATGTGCATCTTTAGAGCTAACAAAGCATGTGCATATTTAGAGATAACAGAGCATGCATCTTTAGACCTTAACAGAGCATGTGTGCATCTTAGAGATGACAGACCATGTGCATCTTTAGACCTAACAGAGCATGTGCATCTTTGAGATGACAGAGCATGTATCTTTAGAGATGACAGAGCATGTGCATCTTTAGAGATGACAGACCATGCATCTTTAGAGATGACAGACCATGTGCATCTTTAGAGATGACAGAGCATGTGCATCTTTAGAGCTAACAAAGCATGTGCAAGTTTAGAGATGACAGAGCATGTGCATCTTTAGAGATGACAGAGCATGTGCATCTTTAGAGCTAACAAAGCATGTGCATATTTAGAGCTAACAGAGCATGTGCATCTTTAGACCTAACAGAGCATGTGCATCTTTAGAGATGACAGACCATGTGCATCTTTAGACCTAACAGAGCATGTGCATCTTTAGAGATGACAGAGCATGTGCATCTTTAGAGATGACAGAGCATGTGCATCTTTAGAGATGACAGAGCATGTGCATCTTTAGAGATGACAGAGCATGCGCATCTTTAGAGATGACAGAGCATGTGCATCTTTAGAGCTAACAAAGCATGTGCATATTTAGAGATGACAGAGCATGTGCATCTTTAGAGATGACAGACCATGTGCATCTTTAGACCTAACAGAGCATGTGCATCTTTAGAGATGACAGTGCATGTGCATCTTTAGAGATGACAGTGCATGCATCTTTAGAGATGATAGACCATGTGCATCTTTAGAGATGACAGAGCATGTGCATCTTTAGAGCTAACAGAGAATGTGCATCTTTAGACCTAACAGAGCATGTGCATCTTTAGACCTAACAGGCATGTGCATCTTTAGAGATGACAGAGCATGTGCATCTTTAGAGATGACAGAGCATGTGCATCTTTAGAGATGACAGAGCATGTGCATCTTTAGAGATGACAGAGCATGTGCATCTTTAGAGATGACAGAGCATGTGCATCTTTAGAGATGACAGAGCATGTGCATCTTTAGACCTAACAGAGCATGTGCATCTTTAGAGATGACAGAGCATGCGCATCTTTAGAGATGACAGAGCATGTGCATCTTTAGAGATGACAGAGCATGTGCATCTTTAGAGCTAACAAAGCATGTGCATATTTAGAGTTGATAGACCATGTGCATCTTTAGAGATGACAGAGCATGTGCATCTTTAGAGATGACAGAGCATGTGCATCTTTAGAGATGACAGAGCATGTGCATCTTTAGAGATGACAGAGCATGTGCATCTTTAGAGCTAACAAAGCATGTGCATATTTAGAGCTAACAGAGCATGTGCAAGTTTAGAGATGACAGAGCATGTGCATCTTTAGAGATGACAGAGCATGTGCATCTTTCGAGCTAACAAAGCATGTGCATATTTAGAGCTAACAGAGCATGTGCATTTTTAGACCTAACAGAGCATGTGCATCTTTAGAGATGACACAGCATGTGCATCTTTAGAGATGACAGAGCATGCGCATCTTTAGAGATGACAGAGCATGCGCATCTTTAGAGATGACAGAGCATGTGCATCTTTAGAGATGACACAGCATGTGCATCTTTAGAGATAACAAAGCATGTGCATTTTTAGACCTAACAGACCATGTGCATCTTTAGAGATGACAGAGCATGTGCATCTTTAGAGATGACAGAGCATGTGCATCTTTAGAGCTAACAAAGCATGTGCATATTTAGAGCTAACAGACCATGTGCATTTTTAGACCTAACAGAGCATGTGCATCTTTAGAGATGACAGAGCATGTGCATCTTTAGAGATGACAGAGCATGCGCATCTTTAGAGATGACAGAGCATGCGCATCTTTAGAGATGACAGAGCATGTGCATCTTTAGAGATGACAGAGCATGTGCATCTTTAGAGATGACAGAGCATGCGCATCTTTAGAGATGACAGAGCATGTGCATCTTTAGAGATGACAGAGCATGTGCATCTTTAGAGGTGAGCATGTGCATCGATGAGCGGCAGCTGGTGTTGAGACGTCGTGTGGGTGCTGGTCTACCGCTGGACACGAGAGCGGAGCCAATAGGATTTATTGATTTATGTAATGTTGTTTATTTACATGTGCACTAGTTTTGTTGTATGTAGCGGACATGTAATCTTATGTACACTACGTACGTTGGTGTTGCTCCACCCCGATAGACGCACGGAGAGGTCGGCGTGTTGTCACGTGCATGTCAAGTGTAAAGGTTACCTGTGTTTATATTTTTAAAAGTTTCATTTGAGTGGGATGCACATAAAAATGTGTCCACTTGAGCACGTGCGTACCTGCGCACGGGGGCGGCCCGTTCGGCACGTCCCGCCGTCGCAGTGCCGGCCACACGTGCGCGTGCAACGCGGCGCGCGCCCGCCCCGCGCCCTCCTCTTCCCCGCGATCCTCTCCTTCTTCCTCCCCCCGCGCCGCCGATCCACGGCCGCGCAGCGCCACCACCTCGTAGCGCGAGCGCAGCCCCCACGACATCACCGCCTCTGTACATGTCAATACGTCACACAAGTAAACAATGTGCCTCTGTACCCCCGTACAAAATATATTTCTTATTTTAAGTTAATATTTGCTTAATGACTTAAGAACAGGACATGCTTAATAACTATAGTCGACGCATTTTAAACTGAGTCGTCAGGCAATAAATGTCACTGACAGTAGGAATGTGCACGCAATGCAACATACATTTCAGGTAGCGAAAACCTATTAATACTTAACATAATTTAGCATATCGATCGTACCTATCCCGTTATCGATATGCACCTCTACAATTCTTACGCACATCACTACACCTCTCCATAAGACCTGTAAGTGCGAGCGTGACAGACATAAATATGATTTATGACCCGAAGCCTCAGTAATGCACCTCATAATGCGTCGACTATAATAACTTAAAGAATATTGGTAGTTTGACCAGTGCGTGAAGAAGGTGTCGTATACAACACACGTCGCCGTCCATACCTGGAGCCTGCTCCGCGTCCAGCAGCGCCAGACGCACGGCGCCGCGGCAAAGCGAGCGCGCCGCGCCCCCCCGCCGCGCCTCCGCCACCCTCTCGTCCTGCGAGCACACATTATTCGCACAACTTCCCACTACCCAGCAACCAACAGTGCCTGGCTGTGGTTGCACTGCTTTATTAACTATTCTCAGCAGCCACTGAATATATTTTCTTCCAGTATTTCCCTATGGATGGAATGATTTTGTAGGAAACTAGGAGCCAGGTGAAGCAGCTAAAGAATGTTAACATTACTAACATTCCAATTATCCGAGTATTGGTCAAGTCTGTGATGTTACATTTTCCAGACAGTACCCTGATCAATGATTAGGTCGACTTCAGTTAAAATATGTTCTAAATGAGGACAGTGGCATCTGCAACACAGAGATGAAGACCTTGATAATCACACTGAGAACCAATAGTGTGTTGGCTACACATAGAAAGGCTTTGGTCTAATCATAAACTTATCAACTACCAATAGTGTGTTGGCTACACAAAGAAAGGCTTTGGTCTAATCATAAACTTATCAACTACCAATAGTGTGTTGGCTACACAAAGAAAGGCTTTGGTCTAATCATAAACTTATCAACTACCAATAGTGTGTTGGCTACACAAAGAAAGGCTTTGGTCTAATCATAAACTTATCAACTACCAATAGTGTGTTGGCTACACAAAGAAAGGCTTTTGGTCACAATCATAAACTTATCAACTACCAATAGTGTGTTGGCTACACAAAGAAAGGCTTTGGTCTAATCATAAACTTATCAACTACCAATAGTGTGTTGGCTACACAAAGAAAGGCTTTGGTCTAATCATAAACTTATCAACTATCAATATGCTTGTGACAGCAGCTCAGGACAGTGCAACCCCGTTTTTTTCATTGACATTGGCCACTGCAAATCGAAAGTCCTCAGGAAGCCTACTTTGGGAACATATGATGTACAAGCTTAGCCCTTAAAATAAATAACTACAATATACTTAAAATGTATACAACAAGTAAAACTTAAATGAGTTATAAACTCACTTCATTTTCGGTTAGGTAGATAACATGAGCTTCAGCCTCAATGTCCGGCAACTGCTCTCCATCGGGAACTGCCTGCAACCTCACCTGCGCTGTGTAGTACTTATTCTCCAGCTGCCACACTCGCCACCCAGCTTCTTTATATTTGTTATCATCTATTTCATTATCTATCAACTCTGAAATCAAGTACTTGTTTTTATTTTTTCTTAAGAAGTAAGTAGAGCATGAAGCACCTTTGAGCTACTCCACTAAGGATAATAATTTGAGGATCAATGGATGCCAGATTATTATTTCTGCAATGAAGTGAAAAAATGTAAGTATCAGCCAATATACACAATACTAATATATATAAACATTTATATTTGTGTGTATATATGTTAAGACAACTTCTTAGTTGACATTGAATATAAAAAGAGAGTGATCAGCATTTGTGCCACAATATCCCAAAATCTCATTCATAAAGAAAGCTCAAACAAGGCTTAGTTACTATGTACTTTGAAGTCCTGCTGTGGGCCTCTTCTTCAGAGACTCTGAAGACTACTTCATTTTGAGACCATAGCTTTAGAGCTATGCTAAGTAATCATAAAAAAAATCATTCAACAATTATTCTAATAATAAAACTTTTCAAATGATGATTATGAAATTTAATTATGATAGGGAAACATGTATGTTAAAATTGTCAGTATTTATAACTACCTGAAATTATTTTTGTCGCAAGAATATTACTAGATGCACTCACTAATAAAACAGGCAAGTTATTCGAAGACATAGTATAATAAAAAAATTTAAAACATGACTGCAGTTACTAGAACTAATTCCTAATTATTAAATTGTTTTATTTAATATTATTTTACTTTTTAATTATATTATAGTACTAAGAAAAATACTAAGCTACTAGTGTGATGACGGCCACTCTCTTTGTGTCAATTGTGTCGGTGACGGGAGCATCTCTAACGCCAACAGCGAAATCCGGACTGTTGCCCTTTAACATCAGTATATTTGTACCCGAAATTAATTTATAAAAAAATAACACATCTTCCATTATATTGCACACAATCATCAATATGCTAAGTAAGAATACCATGAATAAAGTAATATAGATTAATTTTATTACAACTAATATAGCGGTCATAGTTTGTGCTTTTATAACTTTTTTGGAGTAATCCTAAAAATACTTATTCCTAAACTCTTCATGTACTTACTTCTTTTTGCATCTATACTTATACTTGGTTCTACAGTTGTTGACATTCTAGATGTTTTTGGTAATTCGCTATAAGAAATTAGGAAACATTTTGTCCTCTAAGTAATAAGAATTAATAAAAAAAAAATCCTAGACATAAACAAGTGAATTGTTTATGACACGCGAGCACTCCGTTCACATAACTTAAAGTTTAGAACCATGATATATTTAGAGTCTGGCTGCAACATGAATGGGTCAATACTACTGGGGAAAGAGCAAGGCTACCGTTTCGGGAAAGGAGCGTCAAATTGATGATCGTTTTGAAAAATCTAGTTTTCAAATTTAGAAACTAAAAATGTGTTAATATCTAATAATAATTAAATTAATGAACAAATGCGCCAACTTGATTTGTTAATTTCCTATATTTTCGCGATTATTACACATTCGATTAAATTTAGTTTAAGGACTATAAAGCGTTAATTTTAAATTTCAATCTATAACTTATTGAGTGTACATCACTCATGGACACGGAAGAATTGAGTTATTTGACGTCCTGATGTCATAATTAACCCGGACTACCGTCGGCTTAGTATTATTAATTTTAATGGTCCGATTCTATGGATATAGAGCTCACAATATCTTGAGGTATTACGAAAACCTGTAAACGAATTACGTGTCTTGTGTTCACTTAGGTAAAAAATAAATTTGGAATTTCAATAAACTCTTTCACCAGAAAGATTAACGGCATTTAGCATCCTTTTTTTTCGTGCCTAGCAGAATTTTTAACACTGGCTAGTACACTTAAATTTTTTGGCGCTGTAACACTGAAAACGATAGTAAGAAAATACTGTTTCTACCTGTCAATGTCATGTTATTTTAGATGAATTCTGGTCTGAGAAAAATATTTTGATTTAACAGTTTTCGGTAAAGTACTTCATATAATAATTTTTCATCTATTTCAAAGAGCTGTACAATTGAAAGTTATGGTATTTTAATTTTGGTGCATTTAAATAAGTGAGCGATATATCGGCATCATGAATAACATAATATCATGGACCGCTGAAGATGAAGCGATCATTGCCACCAACACTGACGCCACAGAATGCAAGCGGAGTGCCGTCGAACTGGGCTACTGGAAAGACGATTACATTGTGTATTTCGCGAAACACGTCGACAGAAAAGCACCGGAGATTAATCGGGGCTACTACGCAAGAGTAAAGGCCATGGAGATGTTTATCCACCAATTTTTGGAGGTGTGATCGATACAAAGTGTTGATAATTGAATATTCGTAGCATAATTTCAATGTTATAGTTTCATTACATATTTTTGTGGTTTCCAGCGCTGCGGCACTAAGTGCCAAATCATTAACTTAGGATGCGGATTTGACACACTGTTCTGGAAGTTGAAGGACACCACACAGGCAGTTGGAAACTTCATTGAACTAGATTTCCCTTCTGTTACTGCCAAGAAGTCACATATTATTAAAAGAAATAAACAGTTGCTTGAGAAAATTTCTAATGAAGGTGGGAGAAGCATTTTATTTTATAAATACTATATTTCTTATATTTGCATCCGCGCTAAGTGCTCTGCCTGGTGAGTGATGAATGCTTTGGTGATTTTAGGCATAGGACATGTATACTATGTATATATTGGAATGATGGTGGTGCAGTGTGTTTGAGATCTTGCAGCAATTGTTTCATTGAAGCCCATGTTATGTACAACAGCACAGGGGATGTGTTATAGACTGGCCATTCTAATATTTCTTGACAACATGTCATTTAACCTGACCAAGAGATAAGTTTGTATGTTTAATGCTAAAAAAGTCCTTCCATTTGACCACACGCAAGGAAATGGCTTGCATTGTTGACGACCAGGTATTTTCCGATTGATCTGAGCCTACCGACACCTCTCTTTGATTTTCTGCTTTCAGCTGTAGAAATTATGACATCTTAATTTATCTCTTGTAACTTTTGACCAATTAGTCTGGAGTGGTATTATTTTAAATTATATTTTTTTACATATGTACAAACAACATTGTTTGGGACACTTGAAGGTTTTTAGCAGCAATAAGTGTATTTAGTCGGGAATGATTTAAGATAGCTATTTCTAAATCTCCATTATAAAAACATGGAATAATTGTTTTTAAGTTGTTAACCATCGGTGATTGGTTTTAAAATTGAGGAAATCATGTTCAGGATATTTGTTATGATATTTGAGTGAATCTGTATAAATCCATATTCAGATAAAACTGCAATCAATGAGACTTCAATCAAATTTAAATTATTGATATCAGTTATATACATACATTTACAAGCAACACTGTAGCTGACGTCACCCCGAAATGAAACACTTTCCCTGTTGAGCTGTTTTATAAGAAACATCTTTTGTTTCATATCGCAGACGGAGAAGTGATGATAAGGTCGGGCGACCTGCACTCGGACGGGTACCACCTGCTGAGCTGCGATCTGCGCTGCCTCAACGAGGTGCGTCGTAAGCTCGAGGCGGGCGGGGTATCCCGCGAAGCCCCCACGCTGCTGTTGGCCGAATGCGTGCTCGTGTACCTGCGGCCCGACGCGGCGCGCTGCCTGTTGGAGCACCTTGCCACCGCCTTTCCGCGCTGCGTGCTGCTGCTGTACGAGCAGTGCAACCTCGGTGATAAGTTTGGTGAAGTAATGCTGCGCAACCTGAGCGCCCGCGGCTGCCCTCTCGCCGGCGAACGACATTGCCGGGAGCCGGAGGTCCAGGCCACAAGGCTGCGAGCCGCCGGCTTCGAGACCGCTCGCTCCTGGGACATGGACACGGTGTGGCGCGCCTTGCCCGAAGACGACCGCGCCAGGGTAGAGGCGCTCGAGATGTTGGACGAACGCGAGCTGCTCTACCAGCTGAACTCGCACTACGCGCTGACTGTCGCGACTCGCGGAGACCTGTTCGCCGACCTCGACCTCAACGCGTAGGTTCGTCGCGTAACATGTTATCGTCGTACAGTTGTACGCATATAAGGTTCTCGTCCAAAAGGTTTACATCCAGGAACGCCTTGTCCGTGCGGTGCGAGCTTGCCGCCGCACGGGCTTCCCGTCAACAATTTCTCTATAAATTGTAAACTTAGTGTAGTTAACACTGCCTACTCTCTTCTAACGAGATAGATTGACGACTATTTTCTTATGTTTGATTATCTCATGAATATCAAAATGAAGGTGTTGGTGTAAGCACGCGTGCTGTGATCAATATTGTGGAACTGTTCTGCACAATAATGTTTTAGAAGTTATTTGTTTTTCCTGAGCGGTCATCGTGCCAAATGTTTGCGTTTTGGTTTAGATTTGATATTTATATTTGTTAAAGTTACCTTTTATTTTTATATTTTCGCTAGAGTGTACACCGCGCGTGACGTCACGCGGCGGTCGGGAGCGCCTCATCCCAATTCATGTCTATGTAGCCGTTTCATCATTACTACTTAAGTGTTAAATATTTATTTATGATATAAATGCTGTATTAATTCTGAATCCGTTTTATTTCACCAATTCCGTGCGATCCAACATAGCTTGAGTCGCCAACATAGCTGCTGAAGTGGTATAACCTCACGAGCACAAGTTGACCGTTAACAGTAATCCCTTCGTCGCATCTCTTAATTTTGAAAACACTCCCCTGGTTACTTAAGCCAGTTTCGGAATCCTGTGACGTTCAGTTCAACGGCCACTTGGAGAGGCCCAATTGGCCCCTAAACATCTGGGCGTTCTTGATAGAGCGAGACAGCACGTCATGTCGGCCACTGTGTGCAACAAAGCGTAAGTTCGTCCTAGCATGGAATACTGTTCTCATCGATGGGTCGAAGCGGTTCGAATCGTTGATGGTCAGGTACTTCCCGATTGTCTTGATTCACTTGCATTGCGAAGAGATGTTGCATCTTTTACCGAATTTACCACGTGGAGTGTTCAGAGTTCGGATTAATTTCACAGAATTCAAAATTTTCATCCCAATCATCAATCCACCAATGTGTGCCTTACGCGAAATTTTCTGCCACTCTGTGGAACCAGCTGTCACCGGCGGTATGTCTGAACCGATACGACTTAGGGACCTGCAAGGAAAGAGCCTACACCTTCCTTAAAGGGTAGCAGCGCATCTACAACTAGGGTGTGGTGTTGCAGATGTTCATGGGCAGTGCGCTGCTTGCTCGTCGAGGCTCGATCCGATAGAGGTAGACAAGACGAGAGTAAAACGACGGGTACGGCAGCAGATAGTTTTATTGGCGGCGCTTACACGTGCGGCGTGCAGGCGGCGATGGCGCGGCGCAGCGCCTGGCGCACGTCTGCGCGGCCCTCGCAGAACACGTGTGTGGCGTGGCGCTCCACGTGCAGCAAGGTGTCGTGGCGCGGCAGGTGCACGATGCAGCCGTCCGCGCCCGCCTCCACGCGCGCGTCGCCCAGCCCCTCGCGCGCCAGCTCGCGCAGCAGCGCCGGCACGTCGGGCGCTCCCAGCGGCACCGCCGGCGTCGCCACGCCCGACTCGGGGCTCACCAGCTCCAATTTTGCATCGCGTATCGTTAATGCGGCCGCAAGGGGCGCCCCGCGCAAGCCCCCGCGCAGCTCCCGCGGGGATGCTTTAGCGGCCAGAGTCCCGCACAGGAAACCCCTGGCGGCGCGTCGTTTAACCGCGAGTTGTCGCGCGGAGCCCCTGCGCACCACGGCGACCGGCACGTCGGCCACCACGTGCGGGCGACCTCCGCTGCTAGCGCCGCCGCTGGGCGCCGCATACTGCTCGGGCAAGGCCAGCTCCCTGGGGCGCAGTTCCCGCACCAGTTTGTTGGCTTGTGCGTAGTTGAGTGAGGTATCGATGGGGCAGTGGAACGCCTTCATGCTTATTGGTTGGAACGGTGCCAGCGCCTCCACGTAGGGGAAATCCGGCTCTGTGTAACAATATGAAAGACAAGGTAATAATCATAAATTGTTTTCTCTGAGACCTCCCGACTGAGATCCTCATGACAAATGCAGTGAAAGATGCGAGAAGTGGAGGGCGTCACGTGTCCCAGAGGAGAGTGACAGGCTGAGGCGTAAGGAAGGTATCGACACGAGGTCGGCACGTACCAGTGAATATGATGGCGTGCGCGGGGTTGTGCGCCCACAGCTCCACCAGGTGCACGGCGGCGCCGAACCTGAGGCTCGGGTGTCCGCAGAACACCACACACGGCTGCAAACAACATACCAATCTTAGTCAGGAGACGGTTCACGACCGGAAAGGCGACGGATGCGATCACTACCTGTCTGAAGTCGGCGCTGAAGGCGTCGTCGTGCAGGTGCTTGGCGTGGCGCAGGCGGCCGGCGCGCGCTAGGGCGGCGTGCGGGAAGGGCTCCTCGGGCAGGTAGACGCGGGCCTGCTTGCCGGCGGACACCCACTCGGCCAGGATGTTGCTGTAGGCCAACGAGGCGTCGGCCACGGGCGACACCACGTACAGCGGCACATGCGCCAGGCCCGCACCCTCCAGGTGCGCCGACAGGCACTCGAGCAGGTCGTACAGCACGCCCGACGGGTACACGGGCAGCAGCGCCGAGCCGCCGGCGCGCAGTGTCACCGCCGCGTGCACGCACAGGTCGCCCAGCATGTGGTCGGGGTTGTGCGCCGGCGTCTGCGTGAGCGCCGCCAGCAGCAGCACGTCGGCGCCCCGCAGCGCGCCTTGGTTGATAGGCCGCGGGTGCGTCGTCAGCGTGCTCGACCCGCTCACGTACGCGATCTGACAACACACACTCACTAACTACAGAATTCACTATCTCACTATTAAGTTATATTTTTTTACTCCCGACAAAATATGTATCGTAGGTTGATTCGTATGTGGGATGGTTCGATTTATTTTATCTATTTCTTTTATTATAAGGCTAGTTTTATGAGGATTGTTGTTCGCTTTGTTTAATGAAGGGCAGTTCAGTAGTTCCGTACTGATCGGGAGCCGTGACAGGAACCGCTGCAGGTGTATGTAAACCACGAGCCTCTCTATCGTTGCCGTCGGTTCTAGCCTTGAGTGTGTCTGTACATGGATAGTCTGCAGGTGTTACAATGATAGGGGCGAGTGCGCACCTTCTCGTGCGGCGTGCGCAGCACCCAGTTGGCGGAGCCGAGGCAGAAGCCGGAGCTGACGGGCGTGGCGTCCAGCGCGCCATAAAGCTGCACGCGCTCATCATAGCCCACGACGCGAACGCGAGCAAGCGCGCGGGCCAGCGCGGCGGGGCTGTAGAGGCGGCGCCAGGAGCGCGGCCGAACCGCATGCGCCAGCGGCGCCGGCAGCACGTGCAGTAGCTCTTTCCAGCGCCGCGCCGCAGCGCCGCAGCTGCCACCGCCGCCCACCGCCGACAGCCATGCGCACAGCTCCTCCAGGTAGAACCTGAGAACAATCAGTAGTGCCTGTAGCGTGGAGCACAGCAACAAGGTGACGCCAACCCCATACTTCAGGGCAGACCAACGTATCTAGCCCACCACTATGTGGTCATGTGCAGCTATCTCCAACCTCTGCTTTAGTACACATCGTGTGTTAATCAGCAGCACTTATCCTACGAGTCCGCGGTGCTGCCCAGCCGTGCTCAGCAGCGTCCCTGTTTAATTGTAAATCTTACTTGGACTCACCTTCCAATTTGCAGTGTGGGTTCAGTCGCATATACCTGCCCCTTGAATCCCGTTTCTTCAGTGATGAAGGGCAGGGCCATCATGCAGGTGTAGTTGGAGATGAGAATAACATCCAGTTGTGAGAAGTCCACCACCTTGTCCAGTGGCGGACAAAATTCGGGAATGCTGTCAACAAACACTCGTCCACAGCATTCCTTCAGTTCCTGTTTTACGAAATGTTCATTTGTATTTTTTTATATAAAAAGGCATAAATATGTGATGATTCGTAAGTTAATATGAGATCTTGCTCAGTACATGGAATACATAAACACAGGAAGGGCTCTGCTTGGAGCAGTGTCGTTGCACCAGGTATTTTAATTGCTATCCTTCCTTGGATATTTTATTGCATAAATGTTGTACCAATTCAACATAAGGAAAGCAATAGATATATACAGATGCTAGCATGTAGTATATGTGTTGCCGTGTTGTGTTCTGGTAACAACTAGATGTTGCTATTGTTAAAGTCTATTGGATAATAAAATAAAAAAAAACATATCAATAGTGAATATGTGATATACTCTTACTCCTTCTAGCAGTGGATCATTGACATGTGGCGGTGTGTAGTTAGGCAGAGAGGCGAGCCGGGTGCTGGGCACCGGCGGCAGGGGTAGGAAGTTCAATATTGACTGAGCTGAGAGCCCACAGTCCAGCATTATCATGAGCTCTTTGAATGACAGCACAAAGCATGGCTTCGCAGCATCACTGCTCAAACAGTACTGCAAAGTATTTATGTCACAGTTTATTATCGGATACGGGAATAGTACAATATAATAATGTAAAAGAAACAGCACATTGTTCCATTACTTTTAATTCATATTTGTTTGTTAAAATATGATTCCATCACTCCTCACATAATAAATGGGTGTTATAATTTGACAAATACTAGAACAATCTTATGTCGTAGGAATTTATGCCAAATAAAATGAAACATCTTTATACATTGTTGATAACAAATTTAAATTTCATTTGGAAAACTTAGCAAATTTACACTTTACCACTAAATAATAATGAGGTTCTTTTAAATAGTAACACAGGTTGCCTCTGTTTAAGTTCTACTCATTGGCCTACCTACCTGTCGCTATACTTGTCTAAGGCCCGATATTTCAGTAGTCAGATAGGCAAAAGAATAGTGCTTATTTGACGAATAGCAAAATGTTTCATGTTTCAATCTATTCTTTCAATTCAAATTATTCAACGAATAACTTATCTACCTGAAGTATAAATTTATTTACAGGTATTTCTCTTCGGCAGAACGGCTATTACTTATTCTATGGAATAAAATGTTCAAACAGACACATCTCATCAGTGTTGCCAATGGTACGGCTGGAGAGATTAAATATCTTGTAATATTTTAATTTTATTTTTTAAAAACAAATTGCAAACAATTTGCAAACATTTGTTAATGTTAAAAACACTAAAATAGCTATGGTTAGCTAATGTTGATTTTTTCTTGGCAACACTGGGTGTCATTGTCAAAAATTTACATACAGTGAAAACAAACAGAAATAGAAAAAACCGACATCCCTTTCCAACACGCCAAGATAATGTAGTTCTGTTTCAGCTGGCTGAAATTAGCTTTCATACAGAAGAAAAAAAGGTTAGATAGTTATTCGAGAATAAAGTACTATGGAAAATCTGAATACTTTTATGAGTGGAATAAACAGTCTAATATAATTATTCCATTGGTAGTTATTTAAGGGAATAGTCATGAATTGAAATATCGGCTCTAAATTATGTCATGTTAAAATGCCTATCAAGTCCCATTAATTATGATTATTATTTTGGTCCCAATTTTTACAACAATATCTTCACAATACATAGAAAATGTAAATTGAAAACAGTCAACACTCCAAGACTTAAACATTGTTCAAACTTATTCAGTATGCCTACTGTATAATATCTGTGAACCAATGATAAATTTAATGACAAGATCAGGTGTTTGCAAGATTGAGTAACACATACCCACTTAAGACAATTTTGTAGCAATTTATAAAAAACATTAAGAGGGAATGTAATATTAAGGAGATATAAATAAGTAATACTGAAGAAATTTAAACAAATACTACTGAACATGTTCAGGCGACAGATGAACAGTGGTCAATAATTTCACTAGAAGTTGTTTCAAAAATTCCTCTTTAGTAGTTTGGGATCCGATACTAAATAGTTTCATCAAAGGTTTCAAACATTTTTGTAAAGAATAAAATGTTTCATTATCATCTCATCAGCTCATCACTAGTCCACTGTCAAACATAGGCCTACTCCACGGACTGCAATAGAATATGGGCATGAGTCATCTACATCCATCACATTTCAGCAGACTTGAATAAATTGTTGCTCTAACATTTAGTGGGGTCACAGTGTGATCTCCAATACAAGGTTGCCAAATAAAAATTAAAATGTATGTACACAATTAGTAATCATGAGTTGCTTGGATTCCATTTTTAGATCTTTATGTATTAGACAGATTACAGATGCCTGAAGTACAAGTTACCTAGCATACATGCAGATTATTTCATAAGCCTAATAATTTGACCAAGTCCTAGTTTTATTATGATACAGATACTGTTGTATTTTATACTTTGTAGTTATTATTATAATAACTTTTACACTTTAAACACTCTGTGGGAGAGTTGTTAATTGAATTAATTTGACAACCAAGGCAACTCAACATCCCCTTGTGCTGGAAAATAGGATGGAGAGTCAGATGTATTTTGAAGTGTTGTTGTTGAAAAGGGCCATGCAAACTTTCTCGACCACTCATTTTAACAGATATCAGATGTTCGAGTTGGACCTTACCTTTAACTGTATAACATTTTAAAACTATTATGAAGTTCATACGAACTAAGGTAAAATGGTACCAAACTAACCTAATATTCTGTGAATGATTACTTACCAATTTCATTTTGATTTTTTCCTTAATCAAGTCACTAAAAAACATCACCGTCTACGAACTAGATATAAATATCACTTATTTACAGTTTTATTATATTATTGAGCCATTCTCATAGTTTAGTGTCACTACATTTATTATGTTCCAAGAATTGTCAACAATGAAAAACGTAAACAAGAAAACATAAACATTATAAATTCCCAATCAATCGTACTTATTTAACATTTTTTAGTTTATAACCTGATCCAGTAAGGATATTTATTTCCACCTGTCCTGTTTGTCAGTGTCACTATCATGCACTGCAGAGGCAAGGAGAAATATGTTTTTCTGTTTGTGGATGTGTAATGTACATTGCGATTCCAACACGACACCGGCAGTAATAGTCGATTGATTTAGTAATTTGCTGGCTACTAAAATTTTAAAAGAATAAATATCTTTGTGTATAACTAAATAACTAGTGTCCCAAATATGTATATTATTAAGATGACGCTATAATTTATAGTATAGCTGGGAGGTAAAATTTGAAGGACCGCGAATACTTGTTATTTATGCAGTTTTATTTTAAAATATCGAAATAATCATGAATTACATAAAAAATAATATTTTATTTGAAAAAATTAAACAATTAAAATGTTTATTATAAAATAATAATTCGTTAGTTATCTGTATTATAATTATAAGTTAAATTAAATATATTTTTGAATAAATATCCGCTAATACTAATTATACTGTCTCTAGTGAATATCTTTTTATCCCAAACTCCAGATATCTATTACCAACCATAGGTAACACAATTAGTTCTGGAAGAAAATATAAGGTACACCCGCCTTTTATTATCTTTCCACAACGCTACCAATTGTATTTAGTACGATTAAGATAAAGATTTGTTTCCACAGGGCAGGTGTAGTCCTTGTTAATCTATGGAATGTGTGGTACATTAAAATAAGTTATTAAAGATACCACATTTTTTTAATTACCAAAAAAAATCGAGTAATCTGTAAGTCGCGGCACATAAGTCTGGCGGTGAACAAAACGTGGAGGGGATAGCTACAGATGGCTACTGTCGCGAACGCAAATGTTTATTTCTATAAATTGATTACGAATAAAGTGTTTTTGTTTATGCTAGTCATATAATAAACCATCATCTCACTTATATCATAAAATTAAGTACGGACAGATTATAGTCTGGAAGGCTACTTCTTTTACGCGAACGAAGTTGGGAGCGGAAGTTAGTAGATTTTTTTTTATTAATTACAAATGTACAGAATGTACATTACAGTGTACCACTTTCCACAAAAATAAAAGTGTGATAATTTTTATTTACAATGATAATTTTGAAAGCGACTGTGCACCAGGAGCGGGGTGTCGTATCGGTACGCGGGGCAGAGTTCGACTGGAGAGCCAATGAGCGCTTACGCATGGCCGCCCGCGCCCCCTTTACTCCTCGAGGATGCCTTATTTTCGACTTCTGCGCATTAACGGTCACCACTAGACTATTTGCCGCAACTTATACTTAACAACGACAAAGTTTTTTTTATTATATTGAGAGTAACAAACGAGCACACAGTTCACCTTATGGTAAGTGATTCCTGCGGCCCATGACTGCTACATTCTCGTTCAAGGAATCATAATGAACCACCCTTGAGGACTGAGATGTAATGCCTCGTCACTAGTCGGTCTCCGGATTCCTACACTCACGAGACGAAATACAGCAACATTATGCTGCTATTCTATAAAGGTGTGCTCCTACCCTAGTCGAGCAAAACCTTTCTCTCTTCAGCTAGAAACAAACTGCAGCGTATCTATTCTACTGTTATTAAAGTTTTTTTATAGTATTGTATTGGCGGAAATCGAGCATGCACCTCACATGACGGTAAGTGTCTGCCACCCACGCACATCCGCGACACCACAGCAGTCACAAATGCGTTGCCGGCCTTTAGGGAGGGTGTAGGCTCTTTTCTTGAAGGTCCCTAAGTACGTATCGTTCCGGAAATACCGTTAGAGACAGATGATTCCACAGAGTAGTGGTACGTGGCAGGACATTTCGCGTAAAGCGCACAGAGGTGGATTGCCAACTATCGAGATGATGAGGATGAAATTTTGAATTCTTTCGTGATATAAGATATTTAAACTCAGCGGCTGGGCACTCCCCTTGGTAATTTCGGTGAAAAATGCAAAGAGATGCAACATCTCTTCGCAACGCCAGTGAATCAATATTCAGCGCTGTAAAGAATCAAGATGTTGATGGAGATTGCTTTAACATAACGTTGATTCTTCTGTCCTCACCTCAATTAAAGTAGGAAAGTAAAGTAAAACTCCAATAAAATATTAAATGTTTAATTAACCTGTTTAATCATCTAATAGAACATTGACAAACAATATACTTTAAAAGCGTAAAGAAATATTAACAGTCCATGCACAAAATGGCTATAGTTAGCTAAACTGATTTTTCATAAAAAATCTTCCATTACATTTTTCACAAGTCTCGGCATACAAGCAATCAATTTGTTGATGGTATCTTGTGATATATTGTTCCAAATTTTGCATAAAGCATTCCACATTTCTTCTCGCTAGGATGGGCCACGATTACGGACGTTTCTATTAAGTTCTTCCCACAAAAGCTCAATGGGATTGAGATCCGGGCTCTGAGGAGGCCAATCCATGATTTTTAAGACCCCTTGTGCCTCTTTCTCTTCTAAATATCCTCTACATAATTTTGAGCTATGCTTTGGATCATTATCTTGTTGGAAAATGAATTCATTTTTCGCAACCCGGAAGAAATGGCATTTTGTACTATAATGTTTTTGTACTGTTCCTGTTTCAAAATTCCTTCAATTTAAATCAAATCGCCAGTTCCTTGGCTAGAGAAGCAACCCCAGTCAATAATTGAGCCACCATCATGCTTGATTGTTGGGACTACACAATCTGACAACATCTTTTTTTGGGTACTGCGTCGTACGTACATTCTACGTTTTGTACCGAATAGTTCAAACTTGGATTCTTCGGTCCAAAGCACTTTTTTAAAATCTTCTTCAGTCCAATCTCGATGGGCAAGAGCCCACTGTATCCGTTTTTCTTGTTTTGCGGCCTTAGCAGAGGTGTTGGAACGGCGGGGTGCCATGTCAGAAAACCTCCTCGAGTGCCTGGTCGTTGAATTTACCTTTGATACTATTGTATCCGGGGGAAAGGCAACGCCGGGACGGTGCACCCTGGTGATGACACGTTGTTGCCAGTGGCGAATGTTCTGACAGGGGGGGATAGCTGCTCTGCGTGTCCCTCTGATAAGCGGAGGGCACAGCGGAGTGGCAGGGGGGTTGCATTTCCTTTTGATTTCCATATCCGGAGGAAAGGCAACCGAACGATGGTGCGCATTGGGCACTGGTGACGATACGTCGTTCTCAGTGCCCAATGCGAGTGTGGAGGTTGCATTTCTCCTTGATTTCTGTATCCGGGGGAAAGGCAACAAAATGATGGTGGGTATTGGGAACTGGTGACGATATATCGTTTCCAGTGCCTAATGCTCATAGGGGAGGGACGGGCTCGGTGTGCACTAACACTGCCTCCGGGCACAACCGTCCAGAACTGGGGAGTTACGTCGCCTCCACCAGCGCGCCGTAACCCGCTGCACTCTCTTCAAAGACCGCATCGCTGACGATCATGGGGTACGTCGAGGTGCAGCGGAGCGGAGGGCTTGCCTTAATTGGCCGGCCCGCGAGAAGGAAAACTCTTTAAAACCAGACAGCGAAGTCTTAAAAACCTGTGGGTACCAGGCGACCCCCACAATATGTAGCCTTGTCTCCGGAATAGGCGTCACCCGGGGATCGACCGTTTTTTTCGACCTTAATCGTGGGAATAATTATGAGTAAAACTACAAAAAATACAACTGAGGAGAGGGACTCAATCGTTGAGTCCGCAATTGCGTTGGCTGGTCCTTCAACATCTGAGGGCCAAAGCAGAGACGGAGTATCTGTGTCGGAGGGACCAGTGGTCCCGGCACGGGACAGGCGTGGGCGCTTTGTGCGCCCGAGTGCGCCAGTCAGTTTTTGCGGTGAAAGCGATGGCGGAAGATCGGACGCATCGCTCACATCCGCCACTTCCGACGTGTCCGCAAGGACTCGGAAAAGGAGAGCCAAGCCTCCGACCACGGCCGAAAAATTCCAGGCGGTCGCAGCCGAAGGCACGGACGTGGAGGCCGCCGACGATGATGGCATTTGGGATCCGACAGTGGCTCAATCATCGACGAGGGCTAAGGCGGGCCTTCTAAAACCCGAGGATATAGCAAGGGAATTGGAAGGCAAGTCAATGACGGACCTGGCTGCCTGCATTCGCGAAAGCCTGCTGGTGGTGGACAAGGTTGCCGACAAGTCCGGCAACCTAAAGGGGTCCTAGGGCACCCTGATTGCCAAGGGGCAGGGATTCGTTGCCGTTGAGTGGGGTCCCCTTGTAGTTGTGGGCTGCTACGTTTCTCCCAACAGTACCCTCGCCGCTTACGAGGCTTACCTGGACGGGCTGAGTGATTGCATCCGTGCATGCCTTCCCCGTCCTGTGCTTGTCCAAGTCACGGTTACTAAGCCCCCCCGCCACGACAAGATGAGAACCCTTCGGGGGGGTCACGAGAGCGTCTGACTCAAGGGTGCCCGAGAGGGCCGAACCTCGGCTCGGTCAGTTGCTTCTGACAGAGGATTATCTGAATTAATCTTCATCACTTCAGAATGCGTAGGCGCTGAAGAAGAAGTGGCGCAAGAAACTCCAGCAACGCTTCTATCTGTATGGACTGGAGAGAACCGGCCAGTTACATGGCGGTATCGCGAATAACTTTGTTTGCGACGCCCTCGCCGTCGGCGGGGGCGATATGAGGGTGCAATGTATGTGTGTTGTGTTTTATGAAGGGCTTGGGCCCTGGTGGTTGCATCGTCAGGGTCGTCAAGGGGTACGTTGGTTTCCTTCGGACGCGGGTAAATCTGTGATTCGCGATGGGATTGTAAGTGGCGGCACTTACAATCAAAGGGTTTTGGTGTGTGACGGCAGAGCCGAAATATCAGCGAGAAGCCTGCTTCAGGTACTGAGCTATGGTCGGCAGCTCAAGATCTATGTGTAGATTTTCGTTACATCGCATACGTAAAGACGGGGCTTGCGTATGTCATTATGGGTCGGATGCACGCTTTGTATAGTGTAATTTTATTACGCAGGGACATTTTGCTATTTTTATTGAGTAACGGGTGCAAACGACCTAGGACGAACGCTGCTCGTTTCCGTACGCGGTTGATATGCAGACCGAAGGTGAGTCTTTCATCTAATGTGACGCCTAAGTATTTGACTGTCTTTTCCCAGGGGATTGGACGGTCAAATAACTCTATAGTTTGGAGATGTGGCGTTTTGTTGCGCCGAGAGAAGTACATGGCTGCACTTTTGGTGGGGTTAACCTCGATCCTCCATTTCCGAAACCATTTCCCTAAGGTATTGGCTGCAGATTGGAGGCGTTTACAAATAGATTTAAATCCAGACACGTAGAAGCCGGTGTCATCGGCGAAAAGGGCTAGCTCTACACCGCGAGTGCGCGGTATGTCGTTGGTGTAGAGTGTGTATAAAGTAGGACCTAGGACGGAGCCTTGTGGCACTCCGGCACAAATGGGGTGAACCTCGGAATGCGTTCCCTTGACGCGGTAACGAAAGGTTCGATTTCGGAGAAAATCTCGTATGATAAGTACAAGTCGATCTGGCACACCGAGCTCATATAGTTTGTATATGAGCCCGTTGTGTCAGACCTTGTCGAAAGCTTTCGCCACGTCTAAGAAATGTGCCCCAGTGTGGTAGCCCTGAAGAAATTTACTGAGGATGTGCTCCGTGATGCAGTGCACTTGATGTGTGCATGAGTGTTGGGTGCGAAACCCGAACTGCTCATTGATTGGTGACCCAATATGCATGAAAAATGGGTAGGCGTAGTAGGCGCTACGACGTCGAAGTCGAGTGCGTCGCTTAGCGAGCCTAAAGCTAATGGCTAGCTGACAGACCGAGGCTTCTAGGAAGGCTAGGGTTGGCGTTCCGACGGGCACGCAGTGCAAGGACTTTTTATAGTAGATGAGAGTTCCGCCATTAGCGGCGGAAGTTCTATCATTCCTAATGATGTTATAATTCACAATGTTGGGATTGCGAGTGTGCGGTTTGAGGAATGTCTCTTGCACTAGGAGCACGTCGACTTGGTGATCGCGAACGAAATTAAAGATTTCGTCGCGTTGATTATTAATACAGTTCGCGTTAAAAAATGCGACGTTAAGGGAACGCGGTTTTACACTGCCGTTGTAAAGGCCCCCTATGCTTGAAAGTTGACGATGGCTGACACTACATGTTGGTAACGCATTGTGGCAGCAATCCTGATTTCGGGCTTGTCATTGGAATCCCTTAGGGTTTTGCAAGGGCTGAGACGTCGGCGCCGTTGAAAACGACGGCGAAGCGACACACTAGATCGAGGTCGCTTTCGTTAACCAGCCGTCCGGCTGATGGAGGGGGTTGCTCAACCGGTTGAGCAACGGTCACTACGCCGATAGGAGTTTTCCATGCGGGACGTAGAGGTCGGATAGGAACGAGACTAGGCGCGGAAGCGGCGGCCGGTGTAGCTACCTTAGGTGCGACTTTAAGTGCCGGGCTTTTCGGCTTGGGAGCCTTTGGGCAGCCAAGGTAATTGGCTGTGTGTCCCTCTGAGTTGCACAGAACACATGCGGGGGGCCCGAAAGGGGCCAGAAGGGCCTTGTCCTTGAGTCTCGGACAGTCGGTGGTGCCATGGTCACCCAGGCACTTGACGCATCTGGGTTTGCCGAAGCAGTTGCGAGCAGAGTGGCCATATAACTGGCATTTGTGGCACTGGCCCGGAGGGCAGTTTTTATGAAGGCGCTCTTTTGTGATCCCAGAAAGGTGGCAGCACGTTTTCAGGTTAAATACCTACTTCCCTGCCTTGGACCTTTCGAGGGCCACAATTACCATGTTGAATGGCTTTTTGTTATACCCACTGTACATCCTATGCACGGATAGGACGGGTAGATTCTGAGCCTGGAGATCCTCTTTGATGAGATCCGCGGGGATTTCCCGCGGGAGGTTTTTAATAACCACTGTGAGTTGGTGCTCTTCTGCCAGGGTGTAGGGTGTGGAAGAATACACCTTTGTCTTGTAAGAAGCGGGTGACCGCTCTATGGTCATCCGTGAATTCTAGCTGCAGTTTAATGCCTGCAGCGATGGGGATCGCTTGATATTTATAACGATTGGATAGGGCCGATACGACAATTGGCCATTTATCTTGTGCCTGTATGAAGACAGGCGGCGGGCGTTTCGATGGCTGTGAGACAGCCGAAGTTTGGAGGGAGCCAGTAGGGGCGCGCTGTGGTGCAGCGGGGGCTTGCTGTGAGGCTGCAGAGGGGGTGCCATGGGGTTGGGCCACAGATGTCTATGGCCGGGGAGGGTGGACATCGATTTCCCGTTTTTTTGTCTTGGGTGGCGGCGTCGGTGCGGGTGAAGCTCGCTTTTTAAGCTTCTTTTCCACCAGCGTGAAATCGCTGGTGTCTTGCGGGAGATCCTCGGGGGACGAAGGGCTATCTAACTCCATTTCGGAGGCCGAGGAGGACGATGAGGCAGAAGCCCTTGAGGAGGACCGTGAGGGTGATTTTTGCCCCTCCGGTAGGGGTTGTTCTTCTTTTATAATGTCTTCAAAAACATTATAAAAGAAGAACAACCAGTATTCGTACAGTATTTACGCTTCAGGCAGCTGACCAAGTGCACAAGGAAATCCATGGTCTCCACATCAAACATCCCTGTGACTCCATTACCGAGGCGCGTGCTGCTGACATATCTGCTGCCGTCGACGAAACCCAAAATTAAAATGCGTTGTTACTTTTATACTCATAAGATATAATACATAGGGCTATAATGGTTATAACTAATCAATATAATGACTCGGCAACTTTTTGTATAAAAACTGTACATGAGGGGACGCGCCAAAAAGAGATAGAATAACGTGACCGATTGGTCCGTGTCGACCAAATCGTTAAAAAGTAATTGCTTGAACCGATGCATTTCAAACGATTTACTTCCATATCGAGGGTCCTGAAAACATAACGTGCGCGGAAAGACGGCATTACTAGATATATACTGAGAATGACGATCAAGGAACATCGTCGAAGACATGACGACATAATGAGTTAAGGAACAACTGGCTCACTCGTTGGACATATTAACAGACGTTACAGTTGAGTGGAAATATAACAGAAAAGTATTTGAGCAAATACCAACCATATGATTAGATTAGAGTTTGGATAGCGTCAGTCTTGCTCTGTCGACGCGAGGTCCACGAGAGACGTTCTTTTCAAAATATTCTTAAGTACGAACACAGAACGTTTAAAACATCATCGTTGCAAATATTAAAAAAAAATACTAAATGAACGTTTGTGTGTTTAGTGTTATTATAATATTAATATTTATTTAAATGATATTTGTGCATTATACATTTTAGCACTGTCGCTTGTCGTGTGTCACCTCCTGCTGCAAGCAATTAAACATAGCAGGAATGGGTAACGGTAGTGTTTGTTATTTGTTTACTTAAGTCTTTGGCTCTAAACAACTTTCAAAGCGAGGAAGCCGTTAAAGCCCTCCGACTAACAGTAGCCACAGCTCCTACTTTATCTTCTTTGGCTTAAAAATAAATTAGTTTAATTTGGATTTTAGCAATGGAGTCAGCCACTCGGATCCCTGGAAAAAAAAACAAATTGGAGAGGAAATGACGCGGACGTTCGGAAGCAGGATCGCAATTTTTCAGATAACTCTCATCAGTATTTTTCGATTACTGCGAGGGGAATTGAATGTTCCTACACATGCTTCCTCCAAATTCGACGTACTCGTAGAAATGTTAAAGTGATTTTCTCTATTTGTTTTGTTTGAATCGAATAATACATAATACGTAAGGATATTTTCAAAAAAAATGTTCAATGTTGTTTTTGGGGATTGTTGATGGACACTCGATACTTGGAGCTCCAACAATTATAGAATTCAAAAATATTCATTGCAACCGCTTAGTTACATTAGTTTTAACTTTCTCTGCTGTTTAGTTACTTCTGTCTGATAGCAAGGCAGCAAGCGTCCAGTACGCGGCTCATTCTTGTAAAGGACTGGTAAAGGTACATGAAAACAAATAATTGTTATATTACGCATGTATTGATTTGGAGCGCCGGACTCGGTGCCACTGCATGCTGCCCGTCCACGTCCGCCGACCGAGGGTCAGGTCCAGGCGGTAGCAGCCGACACAGCGACCCGAATTTAAATTATTTTACATGTTTTTCATCATTATGATTTTTAGTATTTCTTTTTTTTTTAATTAAGAGTAACAAACGATTACATTCATCCTTGACAAGGAATCATTTGGAGATGCGTTGTCACCCTTGAGGACTGCGATGGAATGCTTAAACCAGTAATAAAGGTCTCCGGATACCTACACTCACCAGACGAAACGCAGCAGTATTATGCTACTATTTTACGCTGGTATTCTGTGAGGGCGTGTTTCCGGTCGAGCTGACCAATACATTTTACAGCTAGAATAAAACTGCAGTGTAGCTTTACCACTACTATGCGAACACTATGACGGAAATTAACACACCATCCAAAGTTACGAGTGGTGGTACTCGACGACGTGAAGTCCGACGAGTGGACGTCCGAGAAGGGGGGATCCCAAGGGGGGGGGGCGAGTGTTCCTACAGATGTGCCCTCACCACTGTTGAATTAAAAAAATAAACTTAATGCACGAACTTCCAACCGTTTATAAATTCGATCAAAAGGCGAATTTTGATATTGCCCCCCAAATTAAAAAATAACACTTGCAACGCAGAATTAGATGTGCCTTATTGTAGACACGAATTTCTAAAATCTCTCTTTACTGTATCATATCCCTTATTGGAGAAAGTAGGAGAAACCTCTTTTAGTCACGATACACAATTATTTTAAAGATGAACAAATTTATAGTAGTTATAGCTTAGAGATGTTCAAGTTGTTGACTTGGGCCAGCAATGTGGATTTAGCAAACACTGTTAAAGAGGGCATCGTTACAACCAACTTCGTTACAAAAAACTTAAAAAAAATACGAAAATGGTAGTTAAAAGTCTTGCTTCAAAATTCCTGCTACGCTGGCTGTGATTTCTGTAACATCAGGGGACTTTATTCCAACCTTAACGCCGTTCATTGCTGCTTCGAGACGGCGAGGCCAGCCTTGCTTTTTCTCACGGAGATGCAGATATCTCCTCCGGCTGACACATCATACCTCTCCTACTCGGGATACAAATTGTAGCACTCGTTTGTGCTGCGGGCCGGAGTGTGTGTATACGTCAGAGATGATATTTGTTCTCGACGCCTCGGCGGTCTTGAAGGGTTTTTCAATTCTTTGGCTGTGCGTAGACAGCGACGACTATCCCCGCGTCTAAGCGTGCCTTTATAGGTCCTATAGCAGTAATACCAACACTGACAACTCATCGACCACGTCCAAATGGCTACAGAATCCGTGCAACAATAGATCCATCGAGATCGTGATACTGGGCGACTTTATCGTTCATCAATCCGAATGCGAATTTCAGGTACTCGCCTTGTGTTGCACTACAAGTCAGCGGATTGGGACGGGATGCGGCTAGTATGGTTTTCGTCGGGGTCGCTCAGCTTCTGGTCTACTTGTCTCATCGATGAGCAGGCAGTCGAGACCAAGGGAGAAACTTCGCGGTTAGTTTGGACGTATCGAAGGCTTTCGATCTGGTTTTTAACAAAGCGCCGCGGGTTGTCCTTTAGGACGCCTTTTGTCACATTTTTGTTTATTTTGGTGTAACAATAGAAAATTAATAAGTTATGTAATATGCACTTCGTAAAGTAGAGCAGTGCGCGGTGAAATGCAGGATACAGAGCATCGCTGAGTCTGCGCGGTAGCGGAGCCCGTTGCCCGCAACACCGACCTGAGACGGATTGAGCGATGACTGAGACCATCAATGCGTACATAAAATCGGGACAATACGAATATAATAAGATGGTTAACCTAACCAAATGTTTCTGTGCGTCAAACATGCGGATGTTCTAAAGAATCCAAGCAATGGCAATACTAACGCTACCTTGGTTCAGGGAGAACACCGCAGATGCGACATCTAACAACGCATTTTATAAAAAAATACCTGCTTATTTAAATATGCCAAGACAAATAAAGAAAATATCGTAGTCATCGCAACATAAGAGATATTGTCCGTATCTCTTTTTTTGCTGTGTGCTCAGCGATACCACACTACACTGTACACACTAAGACACTACAAGCAGCAAGAAAGAATAAAGAAGATCAGATAACATCGAAGACCCATTTGCGAAGAAAGGACTCAAGAGGACTCCACCGAAGAGGAAAATAGTTAACCAAGGACTGGATCATCCAGCTACCACTGTACACTACGAGTATTTACTGGAATCAAAATCTACACTCGGAGCTTATTTATTTATTCTAAATAGGAACTAGAGCGCAACAGTGCTATGAACACTTCTTGTGAAGGTTGGCAGCGCACACGGTGAACTTGGCACAGCACTAGAATGTACAAACACCAACATCTGGCGTGTCCTGTGTCGACGCCCGCGCTGTAAATTAGCCCTGCATAACACAACAACACCTCTTTTGTATTTTATTTGTACGAAAGCGCCTGAGCTGCCACGATTCTGCATTGCACTATCTAGCAATGCCACCACAGTGACACTGTGAACTTGTAGTGTTTACGCTGCTGTGTTTGATCTTGTGGCAATTACAATCTTATTACTGGTGGTTCATCCCAGTAATCGTGGATGACGAGGATTCTCTTACCACCAGGATGGATCACGTTTATTTTCATAAAGAACAGTTCATCTGGTGACAAGTGAATCGGGAAGTTCACAAATACCTTCCTTGATCCGCAACCACGACTATAGAGAAACGGACGCCCGTCACCAGTTATTAGGACCTGGGTTTCATTTGCCATGCAAAATAGAGCAATAAGCTGTTGCTTATCGTTGGTGTTCTGTGAAGCAGTTCCTACCGCGGTCACGCTGCTCCACTCGGTGCCAGATGTATACGCTTCTTGGCATTGGCGTCTATCGCCACATCGTCTAGTTGTCACCAGCCTCCATCAGCCGCTCCTGATAATGTGCTGTAAGTCTTTCCGCGCAGAGGCACTTACTCGTCGTGCCTAAATTAGACGTCGATTCAGTTTAATATTTAGAAAAACACTACATTTCTCCATTGTAGATAATATTATTTACAAAACTGACGACCGCGTGGTGTACTGGTTCAAGTCCTGGGTCCGATGTCCAGCCGGGACATAGCTTTCGTGCGTCACTAGGTGTTGGTTTCGGTTGTGGGTGAGTGTTGGTCCGACCTTATTGCATGACACCTGACCAGGGGAGGCACCGTCGCTTGCTATAACTGCATACTAATTATTTATCAAATAAACTACTGCGATGATGACATAAACTGCGCAAGATATATTAAAGTGCCGTTAGCGTCACGTGCATGTTCCCTTCCCTCGTGCGACGTGACGCTCCCTTGTCCAGGCCCAGCTAAACCTTCCCCAACTTTGCTTTCCCAACACGCTACACACTGGCCGGCCGGCAGTGCGCACCGAGAGCCGATGCCCTGCCTAGCTCTACCGCCAAGCAACACGTCCGACTTGCAGCTCCTACTTCATCTTATATTTTTGTCTTTCAACGACGGTAAACAAATTTCGAAACTTAACATTTTTCACTTTTATATGTACTAATAATCTGCCCGCGACTTTGCCTGCGTGAACTTCAGAATTGAGTCCAAAGAGAAATGAGAGAGACGACATCGTATCATTTATTATTTTCCGTGAGTGCGTGCAAGTTTGACGCACTCGACACTCTTGTGCGCTCACTCGACACTCTTGTGCGCTCACTGGACACTCTTGTGCGCTCACTCCCAACCAATTCCACCCACTGTCTGCGTTTGTCTTCACCACTAAATGTAACCACCAGTGTAAATACAAGTATCCTGGTTATAAACTATCTGTGTGCCAAATGACATTCAAATCCGTTCAGTCGACTTATAAATATCTAAACAGAAACTTTCACATTTATAATGTTATAAGTTACAAACCACAGTTATAAGACCACATTCGTCCAAAAGACTAAACACAGGCTAAGTGCAATGTTCCTCTTATATATATTTAGCCTTCCAAATGTTTATTTGTCGTTTTATTCTAATATTTTAGTTTTACGTTTTAGTTTAAGCATCAGTTACATCTGTAACCGTTGTGTCATTTTATTTATATTTTGCTCAACAATATACATGACACGACCGGGTAATTAGACAGACCCGTGATGGTGTTTAGTTTGTATACAAATAAATATGAATAGCGCGGCTGTTAATAACCTTCTAACTTCTTTTTAAATAACAACGAACATCACTCCGACAGTTGACCTCTTTACATACATTGCAGGTAAAAAGTTTAAGACCACCTTAATTAAAGTAGGAAATTAAAGTAAAACTCCAGTAAAATATTAAATGTTTAATTAACCTATTTAATCATCTAATAGAACATTGATTGCCAAACAATATACTTTAAAAGCGTAAAGAAATATTAACAGTCCATGTAAAAAAAGGCTATAGTTAGGTTTTTTGATGAAAAATCAGTTTATGATTATTCATCAAAAAATCCTCCTTTACATTATTTGAATTTTTTCACAAGTCTCGGCATACGGGCAATCAATTTGTTAATGGTGTCTTGTGAAATATTATTCTAAATTTCGCATAAAGCATTCCACAATTCTTCTCGCTAGGATGGGCCACGATTACGGACGTTTCTATCAAGTTCTTCCCACAAAAGCTCAATGGGATTGAGATCCGGGCTCTGAGGAGGCCAAACCATGATTTTTAAGACCCCTTGCCTCTTTCTCTTCTAAATATCCTCTACATAATTTTGAGCTATGCTTTGGATCATTATCTTGTTGGAAAATGAATTCATTTTTCGCAACCCGGAAGAAATGGTATTTTGTACTAAAATGTTTTTGTACTGTTCCTTTTTCAAAATTCCTTCAATTTAAATCAAATCGCCAGTTCCTTGGCTAGAGAAGCAACCCCAGTCAATAATTGAGCCACCATCATGCTTGATTGTTGGGACTACACAATCTGACAACATCTTTTCTTGGGTACTGCGTCGTACGTACATTCTACGTTTTGTACCGAATAGTTCAAACTTGGATTCTTCGGTCCAAAGCACTTTTTTAAAATCTTCTTCAGTCCAATCTCGATGGGCAAGAGCCCACTGTGTCCGTTTTTTCTTGTTTTGTGGCCTTAGCAGAGGTGTTCGAACGGCAACGCGACCATACAACTTCGCATCTCTCAGTCGCCGTTTTACTGTAGTCAATGATAAAGGTTTAACTCGGGTTTTGTTTACTTCAACGTGGATTTCTGGTGCTGTTAAGCATCTATTTCAATTGCTGGTAACAGCAATGAAATTATCTTCACTATGACGTGGTAGCTCTCGGCGTTCCCAAGCGTGGACGATCTTGAAAACTGCCTGTCTCCCTGTATCGAGGTATTGTGCCATGAACACAAGTCTTCCATAACTTCATTTTTGTAGTAATCTCACGTCCGGATTTGCCTTCATTATGTAAAACAATGATGGTAGAACGCACTTCACTGCTAATTTTTCGAGCTTTTCCCATTTTATGACGTCTTCACTTTTTCTCTACCACAAGTTTAGACTAATTGAGATTGTTTGTGACTCATCAGAAACCCAAGTAAACTCGGGTAATAATAAGTCAGAAACACGTGTTTTCAGGAGCTAAATAATCCTTATTATTGACGAATACGTAAGAAAAGCAAAGTAATTAGTAATGAGGACATTATAAAAATATTATTACGACTCTACCACCTGGCTCTAGCGCAGCGTTTGTCGGTGTTTGTGAACAATAAATGTTTATTGTCCAATAACTTGAAAGTAAACAAAAGAATGACTTCTTTAAATATTCGATACTAACAATAGAATATGCAGATGTGCATTTCTTTTATTTATCCTGTGGGATTTTATTACAATTGCTGGATAATTATGTCGTTTATGTGCGGTATTATCTTTTGGCCGGCAGGGTACATATGTAATAATTATTTTGATTTAAACTATGAAGATTTTTCCACAGTCACAGCCACAGTTTCTAATGCTAGGCGATGCCATGGCACCCATGGCGTCCTTGCCACCCTGACATCGAGACAGAAGCTGCACTTGCGGTGAGCGCATGGTTCCCCACGCTCGCTGCTGCCCGCATGGTTCCCCACGCTCGCTGCTGCCCGCATGGTTCCCCACGCTCGCTGCTGCCCGCATGGTTCCCCACGCTCGCTGCCGCCGCATGGTTCCCCACGCTCGCTGCCGCCCGCATGGTTCCCCACGCTCGCGGCTGCCCGCATGGTTCCCCACGCTCGCTGCTGCCCGCATGGTTCCCCACGCTCGCTGCTGCCCGCATGGTTCCCCACGCTCGCTGCTGCCCGCATGGTTCCCCACGCTCGCTGCTGCCCGCATGGTTCCCCACGCTCGCTGCTGCCCGCATGGTTCCCCACGCTCGCTGCTGCCCGCATGGTTCCCCACGCTCGCTGCTGCCCGCATGGTTCCCCACGCTCGCTGGTGCCCACCGCTGGAGCACATTCTGTATCGTCGCAGCTGTATTGTAATTGATAACATATGGCAATAGTAAATCGTATTCTACTTGAGCTGCGACCTTCACGGTTTGTTTATTTATCTGTGTGCATTAGCAGTACACGCGTGCAGTGCAGTGCGATGTTTACAAATTTTCCGTTTTTTAATTATCTGTAGCAAATAGTAAATGCTGCTGTTTGTATTTCTGTCGTGAAGTACAAACCATAATGATCTGTGTCTATGTCTTAAAATAAATAAATAAAAACGCATTCGGTCCACAATGAATGAGAGACAGCACAAGCAGCACAATACTTAATCCTCTGGTGTGCTGATGGCCTCTGTAAGGCGAAGACTTACAGCTTCAGCAGGCAGACCCTGGCCCCCGGCCCTCGGCAACGGCTACCCTCATCCATACCCTACTCGAGGTTACAGCCAATCATCGTTTAACAAAAAGTATTGGCGGAAGAAAGGTAGGTTTAAAAAACTAAGAAAAAATGGAGTGCGGCGAGAGTTTTAACGAGGGTTTAGCGCCGCAGCGAGTGCGGTGGCCGTGGTGGCAGGAAGGGCCTGCTGGCCTCGTCATCCAGCTCCAGTTTCGGCAGACACAGGGCTTGTGGGTCGGACGACGGCGGGATTGTCCTTATAAGCATAACATTTAGTGCTTGTTCAAACTTATTTAGACAAGTTTCAAGTTGTAAATAAACTTTTGGATTATAAATTATAATATAAGTTATAAGTATTTATAAAAGTTATATCACATAGCTAAGAATATCATAGTGCAGTCCAGTACACACGTAGAAATAGTGATTTCCAAGTTTGTCGTGCGGTGTCCGAGCACTGGGGCGACGCGTGCAGGTAATTGACGCGAAGCACTTGGGTACAACACATGAGCAGGGGGCAGGGGGCCGGTGGGGAGGGAGGCAGGTGCTAACGCACTTGTGTCCACCGGTAGACATTCTAAGCAATTGCATGTTATGGTTGCGCACACGAAGTTTACGTTACAACACAGACGACAGACGCAACAGGGTTACCACGAATGCACAAATGAGACATTTAGGTTACGCGGTAAGCAGGTGTAGGTTAGTGGAGGAACGGTGCGGTGCGGAGGGGTGCGGTGGGGCGGGGTGGCGGGGGAGGCGCGGGTCAGGTGGGGTCAGGACGTGTGGTGAGTTAGTAAGCGCGCGCGCAGTCCGCAAAGCCCGCCCGCCGCGGAACCGTGGCGCGCACCATGCCACCCGCACTCTTCACACGCGAGGACATCGAGCACCGCCGCACCAAGGAGGACGCCGTCATCATCATCGACAATGTGGTGTACAACGTGAGCAAGCTACTGAGCGACCACCCGGGAGGCGTGGACGTGCTGCTGGACAACGCCGGCCGAGACGCCTCGCGGTGCTTCCACGACGTCGCCCACAGCGAGTACGCCAGGGACTGGATGAAGCGCTACGCCATTGGAGAGGTCGTGGAGGAGCAGCGGCGCGAGGTGATCCCGTGGCCCCCGTCGGTGATCGACGCCGAACCCGAGGGTTGGACACTGAGCGGGCTGGTGCACGTGTGCGGGGCGCCACTGGCGCTCGCGGGGCTGGCCACCGTGGCCTACCTGTACCTGTTCTAGCGCTGCGTCTCAAGTTTACATCCCACCCGTCCCCAGGCGGCCGCGTGAGAGCACAGGTAGTTGAGTCCTGTCGCGCGGGTGCCGTGCGGTAGCACTCGGCAAGGGGCCAGTGTCGCGAGCCGCGGACCTTCCACTTACGATAACCACTGTTACACTTGGACCACTTGAAACGGTGACCACGTAAGTTTTTAGCGAATAGTACGAGTCGATGAGTTCGCGTCGGCGAAGGAGAGGACAACCTGCGGGCAGCTTAGCTTCCTTAGCGTAACGGTTCCCATTTCTCAAAACATTCTCTGTGTCAATAATAAATAGATTATAAATGTATGACGTCATTCAACTGTATAATATAAATCCGCCGCCGGGGTGCGCGCGGCAGCTAACAGCGCGGTCTCGGACTGCGGCCTCTTGTGACACACTAGTTCCTATTTTAAATTCAAATCTTTCAATGTTATTGTCAAATATTGTAAGAATTGCTATCCAGTTTAGATCCAGCGCTCTGACAGTGAAATCTGTGAAACGCATTGAACTTAGATAAACATTTATTGCGACAATGTCCTCATTTGAACCCGATTGCTGCTGTTAACATAGTTTTTTTTATTTTTTTTGTATAATCATGTCGACCTTCAGTGTCAGCTGTACTCTCGACTATTCCTTAGCTTTTTAATTGCGCTTTACTTATAAATAGTTATACTTGCGACCACTACTTGTCCAGGACTACTAATTTGGTGCTATTTACTTAAATTCACATTTAATATGGCAGACAACATATTTTTTAACGTAATGCGAAACATAACCTTCATGTAACCCATTTAATGAGCATTTCTGTACGGTACAAATGTTTAGTGTTTAAATATCTTAAGAGGTACAAAACTGGTTTTATATTTTACTTTTGTTTAAGGTTGCTGCGGAATAAACGCGTGTCTTGTACGGTGTGGTGTGGTTTTATTTGAACCGCTGTTTCTTAAAATGCCAAGTCATGTTTTTCTAGTGGATATCAATTTAAAATTGAATCCAAAAGAATTTTATATCCCCGAGCTTGCTTCGTGGGCCGTCTCATGGTGAAATTATTGTAAACTTAATATTATATGAAAAAAACCACATATATTATTTGCGCTAAATAAATAAATATGGTAACTGCAGTGACACCACTACTGGTGTATTCAACACGTCATTATTTTTTAATTTAATTTTACAATTACGGTCCATAAACATAAACATTGACCGTAAAAATTAAAACTCAACCATAGCATATTACATAATTGATGATATTGTTGCGTAGATGGTAAGGCGCCATCTAGTAAGTAATTTATTGACGCGGAAAGTGGTCGATAGATGTCGTTAACAAGTTTGACTTTTGTTTGAGCAGTGAAAGTGGAATTGAGAACACGTTATGAGTTACTGGTTCCACGTCGGGGCAGTGGAGCAATGGGGCAAGGTCAACAGTTGGACTCGCTAGGGTTGTCTCTTGTGTAAGGACAGTGCAAAAGCAATCAACTCGTTATTTTTATTATTCTTTTGAGTTCGTTCTTAACAGACCAGCTCTGGCCCCTGGGTGATACCGGTACGTATCTCTGTGTACACTTTAAAATATCACTAAGCAGTACACTCGAGGTCCAGGTCCAGGTGTTTGTCAGCCGAGCTCCCTGAACTGCCGTCCTGGTAGACCGTCCAGTGCTGGAAGAATGTTGGTGTAAAGAGTTGAACTACATTTAATTATTTTTCATAAATATATGATGTTTCTGTTGTGAGAGGCAGACATCTTATCATTCAAAATATTCTCATCACTTTAATGTTTAAATTTTTAAATATGCCAAATTTGACCAATTATTTTTAAGTTTATTGGTAATTGATTATTCAGATTTTTCTTGACCTATTAATTTATTTTTCCGTCAAGATACATCCACACTTGAATAAAAGTTGGTGGGTTGTCTTATCAATGTACACATTCCCAATATGTAGATGCAATGCGAGATCGTACAGTATCCAGTTTTCATGACAAGTTACGGAACAATTCAAAAAAAGGGTTGAGTAATGTAACGCAGGACTCAATACGTGTCTGTTGGTGTCTTCACTCAATTAATTTCTTGAGATATTTCGCATTTCCAATTTGTTAAAAGTGAATTAAAATTGTTTTGTCCCTCGCACTGAAGCCTGCTGCTAACTCTGCCATGGTAAGCGATGGATCCGCTGCACGATCACTTCTGATTCATCATTGTCAACGTGGGTCTCCAGCCGCGAGGTTTATTTTGGAGGTCTCGACAACAAATCTCGACAACAAATACTAATAATGTTGCTTTGCCAAAAACGGCCAAGAACATCATGTGTAAGAGTTATTAGTGATTCACCGCCAGCATCCAGTTCATGTTCCCGTCGCCATCGTACGAGGTCGTGTGCCAGAGAACAGATACCGCGTGGCCAAGTGACCGAGTGGTGGACAAACGACTTAGGAGTTAACGAGTAACTCCGTACTTAACACCTAGGTCGTTTGTCCAGGTTTCGATTCGCAGTCGAGGCTCATATTTGTACAAAACACAATTGTGTGATCCTTGAGGACTAAGATGGAATGCCTCATCACCAGTAATATGGGTCATTCGGATCCTTGCACTGCGCCACGACATCACGCTAGTCTCCTGTAGCGCTGCGGTCCGCCCGGCCGTGCCGACCCGTCCACGCTGCAGCTAGAACGCTAGCTAGCTAGAACCCTGCAGTATGGGTGCCTCTACTACTGTAATAGTGTTACAGTTGCTGTATCTAACGATTAGGAATAAAATGTATAATTTTATATTGTCCTTAATTGTAAAAGTTAAAGTAAACTATGTTTTACTATAATAATAGAAATATACTAACCTAAATGACCTAAGGTAATGTAAATTTACCTAGGTATGTTTTACTAAGGTAATGTAAATTTACTAAGGTATATTTTACTAAGGTATGTTTTACTAAGGTATATTTTACTGACATATATTTTACTAGGGTTATGTAAATTTACTCAGGTATATTTTACTAAGGTAATGTAAATTTACTCAGGTATATTTTACTAAGGTAATGTAAATTTACTAAGGTATATTTTACTAAGGTATGATTTACTAAGGTATATTTTACTGACATATATTTTACTAGGGTTATGTAAATTTACGCAGGTATATTTTACTAAGGTAATGTAAATTTACTCAGGTATATTTTACTAAGGTATGTTTTACTAAGGTAATGTATGTAAGTTCACTATGGTATGTTTTACTAAGGTAATGTAAATTTACTCAGGGATATTTTACTAAGGTATATTTTACTGACATATATTTTACTAGGGTTATGTAAATTTATTCAGGGATACTTTACTAAGGTAATGTAAATTTACTAAGGTATATTTTACTAAGGTATGTTTTACTAAGGTATATTTTACTAAGGTAATGTAAATTTACTCAGGTATATTTTACTAAGGTATATTTTACTGACATATATATTTTACTGGGGTTATGTAAATTTATTCAGGGATACTTTACTAAGGTAATGTAAATTTACTAAGGTATATTTTACTAAGGTATGTTTTACTCAGGTATATTTTACTAAGGTAATGTAAATTTACTCAGGTATATTTTACTAGGGTTATGTAAAATTACTAAGGTATATTTTACTGACATATACTAGGGTTATGTAAATTTACGCAGGTATATTTTACTAAGGTAATGTAAATTTACTCAGGGATATGTTACTAGGGTTATGTAAATTTACTAAGATATATTTTACTAAGGTATGTTTTACTAAGGTATATTTTACTAGGGTAATGTAAATGTATGAAAGTATGCTTTACTAATGTATTTTTACTAAGTTGTATATTATTAGTGTTATGTAAATTTACAAAGATATGTTTTACACGGGTTTTGTAAATTTGGCAAGGTTTATCCTGCCAGGGTAACATAAAATTAAAAAGCTAATGTAAATTGATTAAAGTACTGAGGTATTTGCCAATTCTGTTTTTCTCGGGTCTAGTGTGGCAGTGTTTATTATTTAGGCGCGCATCACGCCTCCGGCCGCGTGTATATATGACGTGTTGATTATCGATTATCTGCTGCGCTATCAGCGCGTGGTGGGGAGCGCGCCAGCAGCCGCGGCCGCGCGTGTGGCAAGGCCAGTCCGCCACAGTCCGCCGGGCAAGAAGCTCGCGACCACCAGTCATGGCCACCAAGAAATTCACGAGGAAGGAGCTCGTCGAGCGAAACACCAGGCAAGACGCAGTATTCATCGTAGAGAACGAAGTGTACGATGTCACAAAGTTTCTGGACGACCACCCTGGCGGCCACGAAGTTCTCACCAACGTAGCCGGCCAGGACGCGACCGAGGATTTCGACGATGTGGGACACAGCCTCGACGCGAAGGAGCTCATGAAGAATTACCTCATTGGAGAATTAGTAGATGAAGATAAAAAAGATTATAAGAAGCGCAACGTAAACTGGTACGCCGACGAAAGGGCCGCGGAGACCAGCAGCTTCATGAGCTCCTGGAAGTTCCCCGTGGTGTTGGGCCTGCTGATGACCGTGCTCTACACCTACCTGTTCGGATAGCAGCGCGTGCGCCGGGGCCCACGTGTGCTATTGTGTTGTGAGCGAACCACTGTACGTGGTTTACTTACTTTTATGTAAGTTTTTGTACCTATTGATTGTTATCTAATTAGTGCTATTAAATGAAGTTTTTGTTATCTGTGTATATTACTCAATTGTTAAGCCCCCCTCACCTCCCCATGGGCCACGCGCTTACATTCTGTACAAATATATATATATATATATATATATATATATATATATATATATATATATATATATATATGTGTGTGTGTATGTATGTACGTCTGCAACTTGACAACATTTGCTCTCGACGTATTGTCGGTACCTGTGTTAATACGCCGAGCACTGCACAAGACCGTCGTCCTCGGCGGAGTTGTTCCGGGTTCCGCTGGGAGCTCAATAAAATTTAGTTGGGCTTGTGTACTTCCGTCGTTTTAAGATAATGTTAGGTGCGAGGAGCGAGTGTCACCCGTGCGTCCCCCGCGCCCCCCGCGCCGACGCGTCTGCCGACCTTGTGTTCAAGAGCGTCGCTCGATTTGTGATTCTTATTTAATGTTCACAATTACACAGCACGGGAGTTGTGTGTCTCAATTGTGAGTACACGATCCCAGCTTTGATTCCCAGCTCGTGTCGTACAATACATCAAATATTATCTTCGAGTTCAGGAGCTTACCACGCACGACCCCTCTGCCATAGCCACTCGGCCGCTGACGAACAGAACACATGGAGTGAAAGGTTCCACCGTTCGTATCCGGTGGGAAGGTTTAAATTGGTTATTTTTCTGACTCAAGATCAAGACGAAATAAATTGCATTTGAATGCCGTCGATCCGACAAGTTGGAGTGTGGTCGGCATGAGACGCCAGGGCGTGCGAGCAGGACGACCGCACCAGACATTACGAGCGTTCCTTATCGTTGGGATTGTTCGGCGACTGTTATCAGCGAGGACTGCTTGCTTGATGTCAATGACACAACACGAGTCATCACTCCTGTAAAAATGGTTCACTATTTTGATATTTATCTCCTGGCTGAAGCGTGAACAGGCTGGCGGCTCGGGCTCGGGTCGCTCGACTATTGCTGCATTAAATCTAAGTCCGAATATTAATAGCATTGCTAACATTCTTTATTTTTTTTTAAATCTGCTCACCAAAAAAAACTTCTTACAACATACTTACAAGCAAGTTTGTTATAAATATAAAAAATTAAAAAGATAATGACAATATAGGTTTATTAATTTATTTGTATATTAAAATACGCTTCCCCAATATAACTACTACATTAACAATATATACATGAAGAACTTTTTCGTAATGACAATATAGGTTTATTAATTTATTTGTATATTAATATACGCTTCCCCAATATAAATACTACATTAACAATATATACATGAAGAACTTTTTCGTAATGACAATATAGGTTTACTAATTTATTTGTATATTAAAATACGCTTCCCCAATATAACTACTACATTAACAATATATACATGAAGAACTTTTTCGTAATGACAATATAGGTTTATTAATTTATTTGTATATTAATATACGCTTCCCCAATATAACTACTACATTAACAATATATATATGAAGAACTTTTTCGTAATGACAATATAGGTTTACTAATTTATTTGTATATTAAAATACGCTTCCCCAATATAACTACTACATTAACAATATATATATGAAGAATTTTTACGTAATGACAATATAGGTTTATTAATTTATTTGTATATTAATATACGCTTCCCCAATATAAATACTACATTAACAATATATACATGAAGAACTTTTTCGTAATGACAATATAGGTTTATTAATTTATTTGTATATTAAAATACGCTTCCCCAATATAACTACTACATTAACAATATATACATGAAGAACTTTTTCGTAATGACAATATAGGTTTATTAATTTATTTGTATATTAAAATACGCTTCCCCAATATAACTACTACATTAACAATATATATATGAAGAATTTTTACGTAATGACAATATAGGTTTATTAATTTATTTGTATATTAATATACGCTTCCCCAATATAACTACTACATTAACAATATATATATGAAGAACTTTTACGTAATGACAATATAGGTTTATTAATTTATTTGTATATTAAAATACGCTTCCCCAATATAACTACTACATTAACAATATATATATGAAGAACTTTTACGTAATGACAATATAGGTTTATTAATTTATTTGTATATTAATATACGCTTCCCCAATATAACTACTACATTAACAATATATATATGAAGAACTTTTACGTAATGACAATATAGGTTTATTAATTTATTTGTATATTAATATACGCTTCCCCAATATAACTACTACATTAACAATATATACATGAAGAACTTTTTCGCAATGACAACAATGGATATAATTAAAGTCATGTTGTTTCAATGTTAAGATAATAATTTGACGGTAACTAACAATTGACGGTAACACACAAAACTAAATGATATGCAGTGCCGGTCAGATAACTCAAGACACCTTCTCTTTACATGCATTTTACACAACTTTATTGGTAGTATTGTCAATGGTGAAGGTAAGTATGCATTCTACTCTAATTACTATTAATCGTCACACCAACGCCACATTATTAAACTAACATTATGAAAACAATAAACACTTGTATTTAGCAATAGTAGAGGTCTTATTCGGTTTATAATAACTCACAAAGAGTTTTAATATGCTTGCTGCTGACCACCTAATGGATTTAATGATCCACGTTCTTAAAATAAAAACATTTCCATTTTCCCAGGAATATTCGAGAAACGCGCCTAAAGCAAAGTCTGACTTATCGTTATCTCAATATAAATATCATTTTGATAATTTTCAATGAGCTACTACAGTAAAAAACTAAATTTGCGATTCCTCTAAAAGGAAGATCATTATGATTGTTTATGACAAAGGTTGGTCATACACGAAAATTACGAATCACTTGTGATGCTCTAAAGATACGGTAATGGATGTCTTAAACTCTATCTCAGATGGAAGATTGGCCGGCCAGTCCTTGATGTCGGGAGCCTATTGAAAGTTTGTGAGCATACGAAGCATATGAAGAATCTGGTGGCCACAATAAGTACCACTCGCCTGCTGCTTCATACGGCTCTTATATAAACATGGCAGCAAATTCCTGGTATTGCTCGTCAGGGACACGCTACAATATAACTACTACATTAACAATATATATGAAGAACTTTTTCGTAATGACAATATAGGTTTACTAATTTATTTGTATATTAAAATACGCTTCCCCAATATAAATACTACATTAACAATATATATGAAGAACTTTTTCGTAATGACAATATAGGTTTATTGAATTTATTTGTATATTAATATACGCTTCCCCAATATAACTACTACATTAACAATATATATGAAGAACTTTTACGTAATGACAATATGGGTTTATTAATTTATTTGTATATTAAAATACGCTTCCCCAATATAACTACTACATTAACAATATATATGAAGAATCTGGTGGCCACAATAAGTACCACTCGCCTGCTGCTTCATACGGCTCTTATATAAACATGGCAGCAAATTCCTGGTATTGCTCGTCAGGGACACGCTACAATATAACTACTACATTAACAATATATATGAAGAATCTGGTGGCCACAATAAGTACCACTCGCCTGCTGCTTCATACGGCTCTTATATAAACATGGCAGCAAATTCCTGGTATTGCTCGTCAGGGACACGCTACAATATATTGATAACTTTACATAAATTCTCTAAGAGTTCTCTACAATTAGTTATAATAAACCTATTTTAATAAATAAAGTTATTTTAATATTAACTACATTTTAGATTGTTTTAGTTAGTTAGATACTCTTAACTAATACTTAATTAGTTTGTTAACTAAAACTTTAATTAGTTGAACGTGCCAAAGACAGACAAACATATCATACAAACATACATATAGACGAGAAACATTGTTCTCATCTGGGGCAAATAAAGTGCGTTTCATAATTCAAAAAACTTGTCTAAACGAGTTCCGAATGCCAAAGGAAGTCGTAATATTTATTTTGTTGCAGCGGAAGAAGGCGGCAGGGTCCACGCGTATGTCCTGGCACAAGCATCTTCAGCACAGTTGGAGAGGTTATCCGGAATATTAGTCATGTTAATAACATTGCTAATATTTAAAAAAATATATATATGAAAGAAATGCATTATTTAGTTACAAGTTAGTCCTGTCCTCCCTCTAGATAGCTATCCGAGTCGAGGTCTCCTTATGAGGGGCCTTCGGATCGTATTATCGCCCCCTTCTGTTGTCGTCGACGTTCTTCGTCCACAGGGGTCGGAGTGCAGCGGTGGTGCAGCAGCAATCTCTGCGCCAGCTTCGCAGCTTCGTGTCTCCTTACTCAGAAGGCCGCCCGTTCGCGAGTCTAATTGGATAAAGCTGTCGAGGTCTCTGGACCAACAGCAATAAAAAATCTACAAGCACTCCGCAGCTATAAAAATAAACATTTTATATTTTTATAATAGTTGTAGTATATTAGACGGTGACAAACGGACACAGTTGACCTTTTAGTTCAGTTGATGAGGAGCGAAGAGATTCGTCCATGTGCATGTACGCGTTGTCACCCTGAGCCCGCGCAGGACTGCTGGCGCAGCCAAAGACAAGAGTCGCAGAACGCGGGGCAGCACATGGCATCCTCGCGGACCTCACGCCGCTATTTTTGTACAGAAAACTCTCTTGAGACAATACATTTTCTTATTCTATATTTCTCAAATCATGTACAAACAAGGACGCGGGGAGTGCGCGGGGGGTCTCTTGTCTCACCTAAACTTCTTGTATAATTTTGTGGAAAATGAATTTTTAATAACTATATTGTACTTGAATGAAACGTTCTTATCGAGCTAATGGTGACTCACCAGCACACAACTCACGAGCGGCTGGGTATAAATATCTTTTGGTTATTATTATTATTATTTCTCGTTTGTATAACATTTGCAGAAAAAACGTTGACATTATCGTATAAAACAATTACATCACAATAAAATTAGCCAGCGGTGGGCGCAGTGGGCGCAGTGGGCGCAGTGGGCGCAGTGGGCCTCGTGTGTGGGCTCGCACAACTTGCACAACTTGCACAACAATAAATGATTCAATTAAAGACTTGTGCAATGTAGGAACGGCAGACATTTTAACTCTATTTCCACTTCACGCACTGAATGGCATCGTTAGTCTGTTGTTTTAAAAAGTTGTGTTACACAAGGAGATTCACACGAGGGCGGAATTGACCGCGCGGTTTTTAACAGCAGTTTATTGAGTTCATACTCATTGGATTGCTGTCATTAGAAACAATAAACATCCAGCTCTCGTGTCACTTACTGTCGCTTATTGTATCTTCATGTCCTGGTACATAAGAAATAAATACAGTGCATGCACGTAGATACGCTCTTCAGAAGGGTCGGCGGCCCGTGCCGATTCCTAGCCGTCGTAGGTCATGTAAAGACTTTTTATATAATATTAGGGGTGCCGCACTCGCACACGATTCACCTGCTGACTGCGGCCTCCCTCGACCAGGAGTCAGCGCATGGCAGGCACATGCGGCCCCACACCGGAGAACTGACAGGGCACCTGCATCTCCTGGATCCCCTCACCCACCATACGAAACACGGCAGTGTTGCACCTGCAGGTGGCATGCTGCCCCCCCACTCCTCGGCCACTAATTCTGCAAGTCACCGTTATCAGCCGATGTACCCTCAGCCCTGCTATCAGCTGACAAACGCTTGAAAACTCGAGAACATTCTTAACAGATAAACAGTTAATTACGATATAATATTATTTATAAGTATTAGTTCATATGAACGTTGTTTATCTATAGCTGTGCACTGTCAGCGTGAGTCGGGTGCGCACGCGCAATGAGACAGTTAGTTCTGCCACAGACCTATTGCAGTCGACCAGCCACCTGCTACTGGCGACGAGGCATCCCATCTCTGTCCTTAGGATGACGAACAATCTGCATTATGATTCCTTACGAGAATCGATGTAGGTGTCGTGGGCCGCAGTCACTCACATATTCTGATATAGATATCATTTTATTTCAAAGTTTTCTTATACAAACGATATTTATCGAACGCGATCAGATCGTAAACCAACAATGTGTCCGGGCGGGGAGCTAGCCCGGCCTGCCCCGGAGCCACGTCATCGTATAACAACACAGGACTGGCGGGGAGCAAACCCGGCCTGGCTCGGAGCTACGTCATCGTATAACAACACAGGCCTGGTGGGGAGCGAACCCGGCCTGGCCCGGAGCCACGTCGTCGTATAACAACTTAATGGTTATCAAAATAATCGGCGGATCTGTTTCAGATAAGAACTGATAATTATAATAACGAATGTTATGAACAACTAAACAATTTAAAAGAAACAAAAATATTTATTTATCAGACATGGAAGCCTAGATTTTAGGTTGATGCCGGTAAGGAGGACGAGGGAACGTGGAGAGGGGGACGGGTCAGCTAGAGTCAACACACAAACAATATTTCGAATGAGTTAATCAGGTGAAGCACAAGTTGACGCCGCACTTGTCGCGCTGTGTTCACATGCGATGCGTTATGTTCAAAACACATTTACTTAAGATAAAAATAAAAAAGATTAAGATAAAGTTAAAATGAAAGAAAGTGAAGAAAGGATGTGGCAGCTAATGAAAGCACTAAAGAGTTGCGAATATTGCGTCATCAACACAGCTTAGCATGGCTAAAACTGAACCCCCGCCCCCCTTTCCCCATGCAGCACGACCCTGAGTCAGCACCATGTACCGACAGCAGACTCGCATAGGTCGTCGTCTCGTCAGTATGCACTGCGGCCGGCGTCCGCAAAGTGTGAATGCCCCGGTGAAGCCGATCTTTCTGTGGTACAGATAGTTTACAGTTAGAAAGTGTACAGGGCAGCGCAGCTCGGCCGCGGTCGAGGCACACGCCGGACTGCAACCGTACTTTTATTTATTTCGCCGAGGGTGACAAACTCACAGTTCGCTCGATGGTAAGTGATTCCTGCGGCCTATGCGAGCCACATCTCTCCTACATAGGGACTAAAATGGAATGCCTCGTCATCAGCAATGAGGATCGTTGAAGTCACCAGACACGCAGATACCAGAAACACAGCAGTGTTAGGTGATGCACGTGATGCAAAGTGAAATCAAATCAAATAGTACATGTGTCAGATTATGGTTCAAATTGTAACACATTAGATCGCACACAAATATATTCCGCCACGTTTGGCGTGCAAATATTATATTGAATTGAAATTTAAATCCACTTTAATATTGTAGTAACACAATTATAGCATCTCAATCTCAATCTCAATATTTGATTTTCAATTACTTTATTTATTTCATTCAGATATTCCAGCTTATCTTCTAGGAAATGTAATAATTATAATAACATTTATTCAACAGTAAGTTGTATAATCGATTTGTAAACAATGTCAAAGGTAATTGTATAAGATTCCGAAGTAAATGATTAAATATTAAACATACAATAAATATTTTTCTTAAATAGGTCTAATTTTATCAGAGGTAAGGGCAGTCTACTCTTGTCTTGGTAGGCTATGCACTATGCAGCTACTACTAAGAAGTGGTTTGCAATGTACGGTGTGTGCCCCATATGTTGCTCTTCAAAGACGCTATCTGCTACTACTGAATGACCCCATATAATATCTAGGCTATCGTTACACGTGAAAGTTCGGGAGCTATTTTTCAACAGAGTAGCTCAGATGTATTGCCATTATGCACCATCGATCCTTTCATGTTTTCATGGAATGACTTCACGAGACTCGAGTGTGTTGGGGGACAATATGCTCTCAAGTGCCTATGTGCTGCACCCTCTCTACTCACTGTATCAAATGTAAAGAGAGAGCTCTGCTCACGGCATTTTTCTAGCAATTGCCGGAGTGTAAAAATAATGTCTATTGTAGACCGCTGAGGACGAAACCCGCACTGCGCCTCAGGATACACGCTCGACGCAAGCTTTTGAAATCTGCTGAGTATAACACGAGCGAAAAGCTTGCCTACTGTACTCAAGAGGGATACACCGCGGTAGTGGTGACAGTCGCCGCGATCTCCTTTTTCCCTTTGTATAACATGATAATATTAGCATCGCGCATATCCTCCCAGCACTTACATAGCAGATTGTGAAGATTTGGATGCATGCACTCAAGTTTTATCAATTCGGCATGGGTGTCATCGTTGCCAGGATTCTTACCGTATTTAAGCTGTTTGACAGCTAAGATGAATTCCTCTACGGTGGGAAGATCGTCTAACTCAATCCCAGTTTCCAGTCTCGGCATGTTTGACACTGCCTCTGGATGAATATCAACTGGGCACGAGTACAGACTGCTGTAATGTTCTACCCGTCTATTGAGTTGGCCTTGGCTATCGGTAATAACCTCACCAATGACATCTTTTAGGGGAGCCGTCTTTTTTATAATAGGGTCTAAAGTTTGATACATGTGTAGACACCGCTTAAATTTCCCACGTCCGTGCACTTCTGTATATAACGATAGAGATTAACCCAATATAAGTTGGAAAAATAGCGGACACTGCGCTGAAGATCTGCTTTAGCGACCGTAAGTTGTTTACGCGTATTAGGGCTAAGATTTATACGGTGTCTTAAGGCGGCTTCGCGTTTAGAGTCCAGCAAAGGTTGCATTTGTTCAAAGTTATTTGCAAACCAGTCCTGAGATTTTACGTTCTGGTGTCCAAAAGTTTCGCTGGCGGTTTTAGTGAGGAGAACTTTGACATTACTCCAATCAATATCAACAAGCGCATCATCATCCCAAGTTTTTTTTTTTTTTTTTTTATTTTTTTTTCGGGCTGATGGCCGCTGTTAGCCCCAGGGCTTTTACAGTTTCACCGGGTTGAGAGGTGACCGAGCGCTTATGGCTCTCAGTCGAGACCTCTATATATGGGTAACCAGCGCAAGGGCTCCCGAGAGGGAGCCTCGGCTTGGACCGTTACCCTGTTTCGCGAGAGCGTCTGACTCGAGGGTGCCCAAGAGGGCCGACATCCCAAGTGTCGACTTCAGTGGCCACCACCTTTTCAAATTTGCGGACGAATTTTTCATTACGAGAATTCAGGAGGTTAATCTTCCTCTTTCCTGGTGTTTTGGAGGAATGGATCTTCTATACTTCTAACAAAGGCTAGTCGTATTACGAGGGAATGATCGGTGTCGCAATCGGCGCTATGAAACGTTCTTGTATATAGGACTTCACGGTGGTCTCTTTTTCTGGATAGGATGACGTCCAACTGATGCCAATGACTAGAGTGAGAATGTTTCCAAGAAATTTTTCGCATAAATTTGTCTTTGAAATAGTTATTGGTCACACACAGAAGATGTTGAGAGCACAGCTACACACTCTGATATCCTCTGAGGGGTCTCGACAGCAGCCGAAAGGTCGTTTCGCAGTGCGAAGCAACACCGTGTTCGCGAATGTCATCAAAAGTTTTAACTTTTCCAGAAGAAAGTATGAGAGGCCTCACGTGTATAACCTTCGTCGGGAAGACTGGTTTCCTGTAAAGCAGCGATGGAGATCTCTATTATGCTTAGTTCGGCGTCAATTAAAGCAGTTTTGCGCAGGTCTTGTGCGAAACCTGAACCTCCACAGGTGTCCGGGAGGCCTGTTCCCATAGTACGGACATTCCATGTTGCAATGTGCATGAATTGTCAGGGCGATTTATTGCTGTGTTTTTCTTTATTGGTAGTGGTCATTAACGATGCCAGCTATCTAGCCGTTAAGCCAGTGCTCCCTACACCTTAAAGAAGCAAACCAGCACCGTGACGGATCAGTACCTTATTGACCGGGGGTTGCCCAGTTTGGAACGGGCGGTGACTGATCAATTGATCTACAATGGACCCTCCCACTGTTGAAAGTGACCTCTAGCGCCTGCACCTTCGTCTATTTGTGTGGACTTATAACCGGTAAGTGCCACTCCCCGTGTTGTTTTACGCGCAGCAAGCTGACATGATCGAAGTGACCTCTCCGCAGACACTGTTCTGACTAGGACAGAGTTAAGGAAACACAGGGTTGCCCGAGACCTGCACTACCCTCTCGGCCCCACTGGCTTGATCACACTGGCGGGAACGACAAGTCGATACGTGTGGATCCAGGTCGTCTGCAGGAAACTGCCGCTTTTCAGATTGGATTCTACTCGCGCGTTATGGGATTACCAGCTCCGGGTTTGATTTCAGAGTTTTCCTTCTAGATGTGTTGCAGACCAATGCTAACAACGCCCATCCCGCCGAGATGGTTTTAGCGGCTTCGGGTTGCCTGTTTCCTTCGCGACATGACCTAGCGGGGTGCACCTGTGTCAACATGTCACACACGATCACCACCACGTGAAACGATTGCAACTTGTCACAGCGCTCGACACGTCCGACCCGGCCGGCGGTCAGCACAATACTGTATTTTATATAATAATAATTAATATAATAGTATTTTAATTGTGACAAAGTTTTTAAGCATACACCTACCTCATTTGAGAATCCCGAAGGCATTAAGTCCGACTTTATATATACTGTATATAAAGCTTAAATAAATAAATTATGTCGTACCTCAGAATTGATGATATGTTAGCATGCCAGGCTATCACTGCAGTGTTTGTGTTCACTATTTGCTTAGTCTCCTTGATACATAGACAACCGATCTGTTTTATTGTCAATTTTCTCTATATGTGGTTTCCAACTGCAATGTTTGATTATTTTTGTAATGAATGTTCAATTCGGTTGTGTGAGTATAACGTTTGAAATAGTCTAATGTTTGTTTTTGTCTTATTTATTTTTAGATTATTTTGTTCTTACCAGCTTTATCTAAAGTACTAGTAATTTAATTTTGTAAGAGTGCTTTCGTTTTACATTTAAATTATTAAAGTAGTATGATCAGCAAATAGTACTCAATCTTAGTTAACTGCATCAAGGAGATCGTTAATGTATATAGTGTGCCACAATTATTTTGTCTAAAATTGGATCTGAAGATTTTGTTATGTCTACACGTTGTTGTTTATTCTCTTAGTATTTTTTCATCCAATCATTAGCTTTTCTGCGTATTCCGTATGAGTTTTATGACAAACAAAGTGGAAAGCTTTTGTCATGTCTAGGAATCTACTACAGACTTTAATTCTATGATTAAAACTTTCAGTTATATGTTTAATCAGTGAAAAACATGCTAAAATAGTGGAGATATTTTTCCTAAATCCGAACCGTTCCTTTTGAAGTATAAGTTACATGACGTCATGAAGTGTTTACACCTTAGAGTACATGACTTTCTCAAAGACCTCCGACATTACGGTATTAATGTTATCGGACGATAGTTCCTCATTTCAGTTTTTGCTGTTTTTGTACAGAATCTTAACAATTGACTTTTTTATTCATTCCGGGAAAGTGCCTTCCGTTGAAAATAAATTTATTATGTGGGCTAAGGGGGGAGCTGTGTAGTTGCGTTTTTAAGTACCAGTGCGTATGTCATCGTAGACTAGTGTTTATGTATGTATAGTCTATGTCATTTCCCAGGGTTAGGAGTATGCTTTTAGAGTTTTGAGGGATAATAGTTGAGTTAAATAGTTTATTACTGTGTACATATCGATTATTATTTATTAAGGATATATAGTGATTATGAAATAGGTCGCATATTTTATTGGGATGGTCGTATAATTTATAATCAATTTTAATAGAGATTATTTCCGAGTCGATCTTAAATTAGAGTTATGTTATTTGTGTTTTGTTTAATTAAATGCCATGCTGCTATACTCCCATTGTTTGATTTACTTATATATTGCCTATAATTAAATGACATGCTGCTATACTCCCGTTGTTTGATTTATTTATATATTGCCTATAATTAAATGCCATGCTGCTATACTCCCGTTGTTTGATTTACTTATATATTGCCTATAATTAAATGCCATGCTGCTATACTCCCGTTGTTTGATTTACTTATATATTGCCTATAATTAAATGCCATGCTGCTATACTCCCGTTGTTTGATTTACTTATATATTGCCTATAATTAAATGCCATGCTGCTATACTCCCGTTGTTTGATTTACTTATATATTGCCTATAATTAAATTCATTTGTTGCGCTTTATACATTACATATTGTTTTTAAAATTTTATGATAAACCATTTTAATGCGTTTTTTTATTATTTCAACATAAGTCCTTTTCTTATTGCAGCTACGTTTGATGCTTTTGTTAATCATCTGTTTTATGTTTTTTTGAGTGAATTTAACATCAATGATAGGAAACAATAGTTGGTAAAACAGAGTAGTGGTTTCATGTAGCGAGCCAAAAGTTTCGTGCAGTGTTTGGTAGATGTGTATCTCAGAGAAGCCTTGAAATATAATAATTAAATTTCCTTATATTTTCTAACTCTTTACAACCAAAACAAACTTAATCGGATACTTCCGTCGACTAGACTCACTGTGCTCATTGTGCGGATTCGTGGTCCGAGAGAGCTAGGTAATGAAGTGCAGCTTTAGTGTTTTGTTTGTTACTTCCTATGAGGTGTGAGCATGAGTTCGTTACTTCCTATGAGGTGTGAGCATGAGTTTGTTACTTCCTATGAGGTGTGAGCATGAGTTTGTTACTTCCTATGAGGTGTGAGCATGAGTTTGTTACTTCCTATGAGGTGTGAGCATGAGTTTGTTACTTCCTATGAGGTGTGTTTTTTCGTGTTAGTATTTTTATTTGGTTTCTAAAATGATTATTAGTAATTATATATAGTTGTCCGGTGTCGTATGAACAGCATATATTTTGATAACTAAACTCAGGAAACTTCACATGGTTACATATATGAAGTTGCAAGTCACGACGATGCTCTACAAGATAGCTGTTTATTGCTCGAGGCGAGGGGCGCGCGGGGTGCGGGGTGTCTTTAATGTCATGATTTATTAACAAAACACCGACGACGGCAGGCTGCGCCAGCGCCAGTACTCCTGAATGTTCGAGAGCAGAGTCGATGCAAATGATCGTGATGGAATCAAAGAGCCATCACGACTCCTGTTGTTCAAACAACTTTCCCGCAAACGTGCAGCCGGAGGTGCTCGGAGCCAGGAGCTATTGACAAATACAAAGTCGTCATGTTTTATCTTCTGTCTTAGTCTAATGTAAGAAAAATGAAGCGACAGCAGTACGACTCAGTCGCAGCTTGTCATAGCATTCCTACCGGTAGATAACTAGTAACCGAAGTGCAAGGTCGCAGCGATTATACAATCGTTTATAATTTTAAAAAAATATTTACGAACTCGACCGGGGTCGAGACGCCGCATTCATCGACGGAACTCGCCCTCATTGAACACCAGGGGAAATAGTAATGCGGCACTGCTGTGTTTTGTATGTGACACCAAGTGACAGGACGTTCCATATCAGTCCCCGGTCACGACTGATAGTCTTTGATCAGGATGGACGAATATCATGAACCGCAGTCATCACTTATGGGCTCGTCGATTATGTGCACGTTTGTAACCCCAATGAATAAAAAGTTAATGAGAAGTAACAGTGAGGCAAACATTTTATCTAATGAGAGAGATATATAGAGATACATACTGGAAGCAGTCCACTCCAAACAATAAAATTGGTGAAGCGCGGTCTCATACCCTCAAGGTCTACGTTTGGGTCCCGTGACTCATCCAACGACGACAGCGGCACATGTCGCACCGTGGCCTGCTCTTATACTGGACGACATCAGAACAACGACCTGACAGTCTATTGACCTTCTTTTATTAGCTTGACCTGTATGTACGTATATATAAACACTGCAGGCCAAAAGTTTAAGACCACCTTAATTAAAGTAGGAAAATAAAGTAAAACTCCAATAAAATATTAAATGTTTAATTAACCTGTTTAATCATCTAATAGAACATTGATTGACAAACAATATACTTTAAAAGCGTAAAGAAATATTAACAGTCCATGCAAAAAAAGGCTATAGTTAGCTAAACTGATTTTTCATCAAAAAATCCTCCTTTACATTTTATGTCTTTTTTCACAAGTCTCGGCATACGGGCAAACAATTTGTTAATGGTGTCTTATGAAATATTGTTCCTAATTTCGAATAGAGCATTCCACATTTCTTCTCGCTAGGATGGGCCACGATTACGGACGTTTCTATCAAGCTCTTCCCACAAAAGCTCAATGGGATTGAGATCCGGGCTCTGAGGAGGCCAAACCATGTTATTTAAGACCTCTTGTTTCTCTTTCTCTTCTAAATATCCTCTACATAATTTTGAGCTATGCTTTGGATCATATTCTTGTTGGAAAATGAATCCACCTCCATAACAAAAGCAAATTAATTAGCAATGAGGACATTATAAAAATATTATTACGACTCTACCGCCTGGCTCTAGCGCAGCGTTTGTCGGTGTTTGAAAACAATAGATGTTTATTGTCCAATAACTTGAAAGTAAACAAAAGAATGACTTCTTTAAATATTTGATACAAGCAATAGAATATGCAGATGTGCATTTCTTTTATTTCTCCTGTGGGATTTTATTACAATTGATGGATAATTATGTTGTTTATGTGCGGTCTTAAACTTTTGGCCGGCAGGGTATATATGTGTGTATGTTTGAATGTAATTGAATGTTCTATTTCAATTTTTATCCACTTCCTGACGTCTGACTGACCTTATATTTAATACAATAATTTGCCGTATGTGACGGTGACTGGACCGCCACGAGCCACACTCGGTGACCAGCTTCGCAACGAGCCCACGACTCAGCGTGACTGGACCGTCCGCTAGCCCCTCTCGGCGCTCGCTCCGCCACGAGCTCCGAATCAGCATGACTCGTATTTTTACATCTCGTGTACAATTTAATTTGCTAACAAAACAAATGAATTATTTAATTTTGTCAGCGTTTTCGCAATTTGGTGAGTCGGCAGTATCGAAAAGTAACACCGACCGAGACGACCTCTGGCCTCGCCGCGGGGGAGGATGGACGCGCCATCGTGTGTGTGCATCGCATGCCATACACGGATGGCTTGGACCAGCGGGTCATCCTGTAACTTGTAAGTTATTGTAATGTAATATATTTAAATAATTACGTAACTGTGAAGGTGACGCGAGCAGTTCGGTGGGGCCTGCACGAGTGCGCGCAGCTCGCCAGCTGCCGGCGCTTGCACGCGAGGTGCGCATGAGAGGACTGTTGAGGAGAAAAATAATTTCCTCATAATTATTCGTGATACATTATTTATGTAAATATAAAAACAGAGTTCTACGTGCGATTATTTATATTGAGGGTCCACCAGAAGGTCAGGGCTTTCCGCGGCCCATGACATCCACCAGACACTCGACAGGAGTCATAATTAAGACGCTTCGTCACGGTCTGACGAGTAAAATAGAAATGCCTCAGCCAGCAGCAAGTGAGCACTGCGCCGTGGTCGCGGCCGCAGCCAGCACCCGCAGCTCCCGGTACTCGCCGGCTCTAATAACTAATAACGCAAGAGCCTGCTGCGCTGTGGTTGCCGGCTTCGTGGTAACCACGAGCACTATCCGACTGCGCGACGCGCGACCGCCGGCAGCGCAGGGACCTGCAGCCCACGGTGTCCTACGTCCAGTCTCGATCCGAAACCCAGCTGCAGAAGTGTTCCAACACCCGACCGCTGCTTGTTGTCAAGTCATATTTCCAGCTATTGGACGTGTTGCCCCGGGTGCACCGTGGCCGACGGTGCGCGTTGTGTCTCCGAGTGCGATATTGATATGTACCCGGCCCATACACGACCGCATGTACCACGAATACCTCGTTGAGTGATTTTAGGAATTTTACATGACTAGTGTTATCGTGAACTCCAATTTAGCTTAAATTAAAAGCATTTCAAATTATTATATAACATTGTAAATTAAGGAGATAGTTGACGACAATAATCGTATGGCAGCATGGACTTGCGGACCATACCCTGCATCATTAGGCCGTTGACGCGACAAGCATATTAAATTAAATCAAACAATTATGAAATTCTAATAAAGTACGTTCTAAGAAAATTGAGAATATTTTTCGAAGATATGATTTTCTTCGGTCGTGTGGAGACATCCTCGGTTGTCGGCGAGGTGAGGCAAACCCACGAACACCGAACTTGACTAAATAATCATCTGTAAGTTGACGCGTTGCTAGTACCTCGACTACCCGGCTGTCCTGAGTGTGCGGTGTGTGCGTGTCGTTGCTGCAGACTCGAACTGACGCGAAGGCAAAAAGTATTTAGATTTTATAATTACTCGCGTCATTCTCTTACGATTGTGAACAACTGCTCGACAGATACGACTTTATCTTGATATTTTAAAGTGATTGTAACATATCTAATGTCATTATAGATAAATCTAGCTACGATACAGCACTAACGACATAAATGTTAAATATTACTTCATAATTATACAGATACAATAGATTTACGAAACAAATGTGACCACTAACAACTAATATTGTGCGCAGTTGATGTCGTCTGGCAATAAGCAGCACCGCATTGGTCACTGTCGATGTAACTTGAACTTATTGATATAAAATATTGTGCACAATTGATGTCGTCTGCCAATAAGCAGCACCGCATTGGTCACTGTCGATGTAACTTGAACTTATTGATATAAAATAGTGTGCACAATTGATGTCGTCTGCCAATAAGCAGCACCGCATTGGTCACTGTCGATGTAGCAGACTTATTGATATAAAATATTGTGCACAATTGATGTCGTCTGCCAATAAGCAGCACCGCATTGGTCACTGTCGATGTAGCAGACTTATTGATATAAAATATTGTGCACAATTGATGTCGTCTGCCAATAAGCAGCACCGCATTGGTCACTGTCGATGTAACTGAACTTATTGATATAAAATATTGTGCACAATTGATGTCGTCTGCCAATGGCAGCACCGCATTGGTCACTGTCGATGTAGCAGACTTATTGATATAAAATGTTATTGCACAATTGATGTCGTCTGGCAATAAGCAGCACCGCATTGGTCACTGTCGATGTAGCAGACTTATTGATATAAAGATATTGTGCACAATTGATGTCGTCTGCCAATGGCAGCACCGCATTGGTCTGTCGATGTAACTTGAACTTATTGATATAAAATATTATTGCACAATTGATGTCGTCTGCCAATAAGCAGCACCGCATTAGTCACTGTCGATGTAAGCAGACTTATTGATATAAAATATTGTGCTGAATTGATGTCGTCTGCCAATAAGCAGCACCGCATTGGTCACTGTCGATGTGGCAGACTTATTGATATAAAATATTGTGCGCAGTTGATGTCGTCTGCCAATAAGCAGCACCGCATTGGTCACTGTCGATGTAACTTGAACTTATTGATATAAAATATTGTGCACAATTGATGTCGTCTGGCAATAAGCAGCACCGCATTGGTCACTGTCGATGTAACTTGAACTTATTGATATAAAATATTGTGCACAATTGATGTCGTCTGCCAATAAGCAGCACCGCATTGGTCATATCGATGTAGCAGACTTATTGATATAAAATGTTATTGCACAATTGATGTCGTCTGCCAATAAGCAGCACCGCATTGGTCACTATCGATGTAACCAGACTTATTGATGTAAAATATTGTGCGCAGTTGATGTCGTCTGCCAATAAGCAGCACCGCATTGGTCACTGTCGATGTAACTTGAACTTATTGATATAAAATATTGTGCACAATTGATGTCGTCTGGCAATAAGCAGCTGCATTGGTCACTGTCGATGTAACTTGAACTTATTGATATAAAATATTGTGCACAATTGATGTCGTCTGCCAATAAGCAGCACCGCATTGGTCACTGTCGATGTAACTTGAACTTATTGATATAAAATATTGTGCACAATTGATGTCGTCTGGCAATAAGCAGCACCGCATTGGTCACTGTCGATGTAACTTGAACTTATTGATATAAAATATTATTGCACAATTGATGTCGTCTGGCAATAAGCAGCACCGCATTGGTCACTGTCGATGTAGCAGACTTATTGATATAAAATGTTGTGCACAATTGATGTCGTCTGTAATAAGCAGCACCGCATTGGTCACTGTCGATGTAACTTGAACTTATTGATATAAAATATTGTGCACAATTGATGTCGTCTGTAATAAGCAGCACCGCATTGGTCGCTGTCGATGTAACGAACTTATTGATATAAAGATATTGTGCACAATTGATGTCGTCTGCCAATAAGCGGCACCGCATTGGTCACTGTCGATGTAACTTGAACTTATTGATATAAAGATATTGTGCACAATTGATGTCGTCTGCCAATAAGCAGCACCGCATTAGTCACTGTCGATGTAACTGAACTTATTGATATAAAATATTGTGCACAATTGATGTCGTCTGCCAATAAGCAGCACCGCGTGGTCACTGTCGATGTAACTTGAACTTATTGATATAAAATATTGTGCACAATTGATGTCGTCTGGCAATAAGCAGCACCGCATTGGTCACTGTCGATGTAACTTGAACTTATTGATATAAAGATATTGTGCACAATTGATGTCGTCTGGCAATAAGCAGCACCGCATTGGTCGCTGTCGATGTAACTGAACTTATTGATAAAATATTGTGCGCAATTGATGTCGTCTGTAATAAGCAGCACCATTGGTCACTGTCGATGTGGCAGACTTATTGATATAAAATATTGTGCACAATTGATGTCGTCTGCCAATACAGCACCGCATTGTCACTGTCGATGTGGCAGACTTATTGATATAAAATATTGTGCACAATTGATGTCGTCTGGCAATAAGCAGCACCGCATTGGTCACTGTCGATGTAACTTGAACTTATTGATATAAAATATTGTGCTGAATTGATGTCGTCTGCCAATAAGCAGCACCATTGGTCACTGTCGATGTAACTTGAACTATTGATATAAAATATTATTGCACAATTGATGTCGTCTGCCAATAAGCAGCACCGCATTGGTCACTGTCGATGTAACTTGAACTATTGATATAAAATATTGTGCACAATTGATGTCGTCTGCCAATAAGCAGCACCGCATTAGTCACTGTCGATGTAACTTGAACTTATTGATATAAAATATTGTGCTGGTGATGTCGTCTGGCAATAAGCAGCACCGCGTGGTCACTGTCGATGTAACTTGAACTTATTGATATAAAATATTATTGCACAATTGATGTCGTCTGGCAATAAGCAGCACCGCATTGGTCACTGTCGATGTAACTTGAACTTATTGATATAAAATATTGTGCACAATTGATGTCGTCTGCCAATAAGCAGCACCGCATTGGTCACTGTCGATGTAACTTGAACTTATTGATATAAAATATTATTGCACAATTGATGTCGTCTGCCAATGGCAGCACCGCATTGGTCACTATCGATGTAGCGAACTTATTGATATAAAATGTTATTGCACAATTGATGTCGATCTGGCAATAAGCAGCACCGCATTGGTCACTGTCGATGTAACTTGAACTTATTGATATAAAATATTGTGTACAATTGATGTCGTCTGCCAATAAGCAGCACCGCATTGGTCACTGTCGATGTAACTTGAACTTATTGATATAAAATATTATTGCACAATTGATGTCGTCTGGCAATAAGCAGCACCACGTGGTCACTGTCGATGTAGCGAACTTATTGATATAAAATATTGTGCACAATTGATGTCGTCTGCCAATAAGCAGCGCATTGGTCACTATCGATGTAACTTGAACTATTGATATAAAATATTGTGCGCAATTGATGTCGTCTGTAATAAGCAGCACCGCATTGGTCACTGTCGATGTGGCAGACTTATTGATATAAAATATTGTGCACAATTGATGTCGTCTGCCAATAAGCAGCGCATTGGTCACTATCGATGTAGCAGACTTATTGATATAAAATATTGTGCACAATTGATGTCGTCTGCCAATAAGCAGCACCGCATTGGTCACTGTCGATGTAACCCGAACTTATTGATGTAAAATATTGTGCTGAATTGATGTCGTCTGGCAATAAGCAGCACCGCATTGGTCACTGTCGATGTAGCGAACTTATTGATGTAAAATATTGTGCAATAATTGATGTCGTCTGCCAATAAGCAGCGCCGCATTGGTCACTATCGATGTAGCAGACTTATTGATATAAAATATTGTGCACAATTGATGTCGTCTGGCAATAAGCAGCACCGCATTGGTCACTGTCGATGTAACTTGAACTATTGATATAAAATATTGTGCACAATTGATGTCGTCTGGCAATAAGCAGCACCGCGTGGTCACTGTCGATGTAACTTGAACTTATTGATATAAAATATTGTGCACAATTGATGTCGTCTGCCAATAAGCAGCACCGCATTGGTCACTGTCGATGTAACTTGAACTTATTGATATAAAATATTGTGCACAATTGATGTCGTCTGGCAATAAGCAGCACCGCATTGGTCACTGTCGATGTAACTTGAACTTATTGATATAAAATATTGTGCACAATTGATGTCGTCTGCCAATAAGCAGCACCGCATTGGTCACTGTCGATGTAACTTGAACTTATTGATATAAAATATTGTGCACAATTGATGTCGTCTGGCAATAAGCAGCACCGCATTGGTCACTGTCGATGTAACTTGAACTTATTGATATAAAATATTGTGCACAATTGATGTCGTCTGGCAATAAGCAGCACCGCATTGGTCACTGTCGATGTAACTTGAACTTATTGATATAAAATATTGTGCAATAATTGATGTCGTCTGCCAATAAGCAGCACCGCATTGGTCACTGTCGATGTAACTTGAACTTATTGATATAAAATATTGTGCACAATTGATGTCGTCTGGCAATAAGCAGCACCGCATTGGTCACTGTCGATGTAACTTGAACTTATTGATATAAAATATTGTGCACAATTGATGTCGTCTGGCAATAAGCAGCACCGCATTGGTCACTGTCGATGTAACTGAACTTATTGATATAAAATATTGTGTACAATTGATGTCGTCTGGCAATAAGCAGCACCGCATTGGTCACTGTCGATGTAAGCAGACTTATTGATATAAAATATTGTGCACAATTGATGTCGTCTGGCAATAAGCAGCACCGCATTGGTCACTGTCGATGTAGCAGACTTATTGATATAAAATATTGTGCACAATTGATGTCGTCTGGCAATAAGCAGCACCGCATTGGTCACTGTCGATGTAACTTGAACTATTGATATAAAATGTTATTGCACAATTGATGTCTCGTCTGGCAATAAGCAGCACCGCATTGGTCACTGGCGATGTAACTTGAACTTATTGATATAAAATATTGTGCACAATTGATGTCGTCTGGCAATAAGCAGCACCGCATTGGTCACTGTCGATGTAACTGAACTTATTGATATAAAATATTGTGCACAATTGATGTCGTCTGGCAATAAGCAGCACCGCATTGGTCACTGTCGATGTAGCAGACTTATTGATATAAAATATTGTGCACAATTGATGTCGTCTGGCAATGGCAGCACCGCATTGGTCACTGTCGATGTAACTTGAACTTATTGATATAAAATGTTATTGCACAATTGATGTCGTCTGGCAATAAGCAGCACCGCATTGGTCACTGTCGATGTAACTTGAACTTATTGATATAAAATGTGTGCACAATTGATGTCGTCTGGCAATAAGCAGCTGCATTGGTCACTATCGATGTAACTTGAACTTATTGATATAAAATGTTGTGCACAATTGATGTCGTCTGGCAATAAGCAGCACCGCGTGGTCACTGTCGATGTAACTTGAACTTATTGATATAAAATATTGTGCGCACAATTGATGTCGTCTGGCAATAGCAGCACCGCATTGGTCACTATCGATGTAACCAGACTTATTGATATAAGAATATTGTGCACAATTGATGTCGTCTGGCAATAAGCAGCGCCGCATTGGTCACTGTCGATGTAACCAGACTTATTGATATATAAAATATTGTGCACAATTGATGTCGTCTGGCAATAGCAGCACCGCATTGGTCACTGTCGATGTAACCAGACTTATTGATATAAAATATTGTGCGCACAATTGATGTCGTCTGCCAATAAGCAGCACCGCATTGGTCACTGTCGATGTAGCAGACTATTGATATAAAATATTATTGCACAATTGATGTCGTCTGGCAATAAGCAGCACCGCATTGGTCGCTGTCGATGTAACTTAGACTTATTGATATAAAATATTGCACAATTGATGTCGTCTGGCAATAAACTGGCACCGCATTGGTCACTATCGATGTAGCAGACTATTGATATAAAATATTGCACAATTGATGTCGTCTGGCAATGGCAGCACCGCATTGGTCACTGTCGATGTAAGCGAACTTATTGATATAAAATATTATTGCACAATTGATGTCGTCTGGCAATAAGCAGCACCATTGGTCACTGTCGATGTAGCGAACTTATTGATATAAAATATTGTACTGAATTGATGTCGTCTGGCAATAAGCAGCACCGCATTGGTCACTGTCGATGTAACTTGAACTTATTGATATAAAATATTATTGCACAATTGATGTCGTCTGGCAATAAGCAGCACCGCATTGGTCACTGTCGATGTAACTTGAACTTATTGATATAAAATATTATTGCACAATTGATGTCGATCTGGCAATAAGCAGCACCGCATTGGTCACTGTCGATGTAGCAGACTTATTGATATAAAATATTGTGCAATAATTGATGTCGTCTGGCAATAAGCAGCACCGCATTGGTCACTATCGATGTAACTTGAACTTATTGATATAAAATATTGTGCACAATTGATGTCGTCTGGCAATAAGCAGCACCGCATTGGTCACTGTCGATGTAACCAGACTTATTGATGTAAAATATTGTGCACAATTGATGTCGATCTGGCAATAAGCAGCACCGCATTGGTCACTGTCGATGTGGCAGACTTATTGATATAAAATATTATTGCACAATTGATGTCGTCTGGCAATAAGCAGCACCGCATTAGTCACTGTCGATGTAGCAGACTTATTGATATAAAATGTTGTGCACAATTGATGTCGTCTGGCAATAAGCAGCACCGCATTGGTCACTGTCGATGTAGCAGACTTATTGATATAAAATATTGTGCACAATTGATGTCGTCTGGCAATAAGCAGCACCGCATTGGTCACTGTCGATGTAGCGAACTTATTGATATAAAATATTGTGCACAATTGATGTCGTCTGGCAATAAGCAGCACCGCATTGGTCGCTGTCGATGTAGCGAACTTATTGATATAAAATATTGTGCACAATTGATGTCGTCTGGCAATAAGCAGCACCGCATTGGTCGCTGTCGATGTAGCGAACTTATTGATATAAAATGTTATTGCACAATTGATGTCGTCTGGCAATAAGCAGCACCGCATTAGTCACTGTCGATGTAACCCGAACTTATTGATATAAAATATTGTGCACAATTGATGTCGTCTGGCAATAAGCAGCACCGCATTGGTCTGTCGATGTAACGAACTTATTGATATAAAATATTGTGCACAATTGATGTCGTCTGGCCAATAAGCAGCACCGCATTGGTCACTGTCGATGTAACTTGAACTTATTGATATAAAATATTATTGCACAATTGATGTCGTCTGGCAATAAGCAGCACCGCGTGGTCACTGTCGATGTAACCCGAACTTATTGATGTAAAATATTATTGCACAATTGATGTCGTCTGGCAATAAGCAGCACCGCATTGGTCACTGTCGATGTAACCCAGACTTATTGATATAAAATATTGTGCACAATTGATGTCGTCTGGCAATAAGCAGCACCGCATTGGTCACTGTCGATGTAACTTAGACTTATTGATATAAAATGTTGTGCACAATTGATGTCGTCTGGCAATAAGCAGCACCGCGTGGTCACTGTCGATGTAGCGAACTTATTGATATAAAATATTGTGCACAATTGATGTCGTCTGGCAATAAGCAGCACCGCATTGGTCACTGTCGATGTAACTTGAACTTATTGATATAAAATGTTATTGCACAATTGATGTCGTCTGGCAATAAGCAGCACCGCGTGGTCACTGTCGATGTAACTGAACTTATTGATATAAAATATTGCACAATTGATGTCGTCTGGCAATAAACAGCACCGCATTGGTCACTGTCGATGTGGCAGACTTATTGATGTAAAATATTATTGCACAATTGATGTCGTCTGGCAATAAGCAGCACCGCATTGGTCACTGTCGATGTAAGCGAACTTATTGATGTAAAATATTGTGCACAATTGATGTCGATCTGGCAATAAGCAGCACCGCATTGGTCACTGTCGATGTAGCGAACTTATTGATATAAAATGTATTGCACAATTGATGTCGTCTGGCAATAAGCAGCACCGCATTGGTCACTGTCGGTATGGCAGACTTATTGATATAAAATATTGTGCACAATTGATGTCGTCTGGCAATAAGCAGCACCGCATTGGTCACTGTCGATGTAACTTGAACTTATTGATATAAAATATTGTGCACAATTGATGTCGTCTGGCAATAAGCAGCACCGCATTGGTCACTGTCGATGTAACTTGAACTTATTGATATAAAATATTGTGCACAATTGATGTCGTCTGCCAATAAGCAGCACCGCATTGGTCACTGTCGATGTAGCAGACTTATTGATATAAAATATTGTGCGCACAATTGATGTCGATCTGGCAATAAGCAGCACCATTGGTCACTGTCGATGTAGCTTGAACTTATTGATATAAAATATTGTACACAATTGATGTCTCGTCTGGCAATAAGCGGCACCGCATTGGTCACTGTCGATGTAGCAGACTTATTGATATAAAATATTGCACAATTGATGTCGTCTGGCAATGGCAGCACCGCATTGGTCACTGTCGATGTAGCAGACTTATTGATATAAAATGTGTGCACAATTGATGTCGTCTGGCAATAAGCAGCACCGCATTGGTCACTGTCGATGTAAGCAGACTTATTGATATAAAATGTGTGCACAATTGATGTCGTCTGGCAATAAGCAGCACCGCATTGGTCACTGTCGATGTAGCGAACTTATTGATATAAAATATTGTGCACAATTGATGTCGTCTGGCAATGGCAGCACCGCATTAGTCACTGTCGATGTAGCAGACTTATTGATATATAAAATATTGTGCACAATTGATGTCGTCTGGCAATAAGCAGCACCGCATTGGTCACTGTCGATGTAACCCAGACTTATTGATATAAAATATTGTGCACAATTGATGTCGTCTGGCAATAAGCAGCACCGCATTGGTCACTATCGATGTAACTGAACTTATTGATATAAAATATTGTGCACAATTGATGTCGTCTGGCAATAAAGCAGCACCGCATTGGTCACTGTCGATGTAGCGAACTTATTGATATAAAATGTTATTGCACAATTGATGTCGTCTGGCAATAAGCAGCACCGCATTGGTCACTGTCGATGTGGCAGACTTATTGATATAAAATGTGTGCACAATTGATGTCGTCTGGCAATAAGCAGCACCGCATTGGTCACTGTCGATGTAACCCAGACTTATTGATATAAAATATTGTGCACAATTGATGTCGTCTGGCAATAAAGCAGCACCGCATTGGTCACTGTCGATGTAACTGAACTTATTGATATAAAATATTATTGCACAATTGATGTCGTCTGGCAATAAAGCAGCACCGCATTGGTCTGTCGATGTAACTTGAACTTATTGATATAAAATATTATTGCACAATTGATGTCGTCTGGCAATAAAGCAGCACCGCATTGGTCACTGTCGATGTAGCTTGAACTTATTGATATAAAATATTGTGCACAATTGATGTCGTCTGGCAATAAGCAGCACCGCATTGGTCACTGTCGATGTAGTTTGAACTTATTGATATAAAAAACCCTAATTAGTATTTAAATTCGAAAATATTTTTTTAACCCGCGGCGTCCGCATGACTCTCACTTGACCAGGTTTTTTATAATGAGACGATTTGTTTTCGCAGTTTGTATTTCGTAATATACGAAGAAAAATATTATACTAGAAGTTGCGAGCATGGCGGTCTTGTAAGATTTAGTTCTATTTGTTGCAGAAGACGTCGCTTGTCCAATTGAAAATAAATAAATAAATAATATTATTTTTAAACATTTTTAGATTATAGTGTAATATTTGACTTTAACATTCATAGAAACACGTGTACAATAAAGAAAACATACAGTTCAGTTGTAAATAATTACTGTCACACACATCACAGTTACGGAGTAACGTTTAGAAGTTTAATAATTTAAAAGGTTTTGTATTGTTTAGTTCGTTAATGTTAGTACTGCTGTTACTGGTTAGTAAGTGTAGTTAGTGTAGTAAGTGTAGTTAGTGTAGTAAGTGTAGTTAGTGTAGTTAGTGTAGTTAGTGTAGTAAGTGTAGTTAGTGTAGTTAGTGTAGTTAGTGTAGTTAGTGTAGTTAGTGTAGTTAGACTATTGTCGTGAAGGATCTCGTGCACAAGCATGAGGTCTAATTGAAATAGTTAATCGGAATGTTAGTAATAATAATGACACTGCTGCCATTCTCTATAAAACTTAGCCAATATTTTTCCCAAATGAATAAAATAAAATAATTTTTTCATTTTGCTTTAAAGCTTGTAAACGCGATTCAAACAGCTAAAGGTTCCGCCCGGCCCCGCGCCGCCTGGTCCGCCGTAGCATCTCCAGCAGCCTCAGTCCTGGCGCAGTTGGCGCTCACGCTGCCGCCAGCTGCGCGACCCTCGCCTCGTGTTCTAGAACACACGGAACTCAATAACATTCGTTTGTTTCTCGCATCGCGCTCCGTCATTGTTATAACTAGCGATGACGTGAGACGTCTTATATCACACTTTTTTATTTTTAAAACTGTCTCAATAAGTGCCTACTTTTTTTATTATTTAAAAAAGAATTAGGTACAACAATAGTTGAGTGGCGGACGAAACCCACAGTCTGTCTATATAACTCTCCTGACGGGCGAGGAACCATGTCCATTTTACACCTACTGGTGATAATCTACAACGCAGCCATATCCAAAGGCACCTTCCCGAACACCTGGAAGGAAGTCGACGTCATAGGGATTTTCAAGCCCTCGAAACATCCAACCGATCCATCAACCTACCGGCCCATAAACCTACTCAAATTCTTGGGCTGAAAGGCTCATCCTCGCCCGCCTCAAAGACTTCATGCTATCCCGAGGGCTACCAATCAATGAGTAGTTCGGGTTTCGCACCCAACACTCATGCACACATCAAGTGCACCGCATCACGGAGCACATTCTCAGTAAATTTCTTCTGGGCTACCAAACAAAAAAGTGCCCTTTTCCGCAACGTGGAAAAGTGCCCCAGTGTTGAGAGCGAGGCTCGCCCCGACGACGCCGACGACGCGACCACCAGGTGGGCCCTGTCCTTCGTAAAATACTACACGTACATTGCACCCTCATACCGCCCCCGCCGACGGCGAGATGTCGCAAACAAAGTTATTCGCGATACCGCCATGTCACAGGCCGGTTCTCTCCAGTCCATACTGTATCAAAGCAATAAGCGGAAGATGTCCCCGTGGTCGTCATTTTCATGATTACTATAATAATCATTTGGTAATATCTGAATGAAGTTTTGTATGATTATGTGACACGAACCTATGGTTTTACGCAAACCCATTAAATTGTTATTCTTTAAACGCTTAATAGACAACATTGAGTATATAAAAAAGGTTGCAATATGCTAATAGTAATAATTACTATGTACATAAAAAGATCTAATAAAGACGTAAAAAAATCCGTTTCTTATCTGAGCAATGAAATAAAACAATTGCGAATTAATAAGAAGTGTGGTCGGTGTCGCGTGTCGGTCACAATACACACGTTATGTTTACTTTGTTAGAATCATATTGAATTAAATTCAAAAATATCTTTCTATTTCAAATTCATTTATTTAAAATAGACTTCGTGACGTGATGCAAGCGACCGCCCGGCACGGGATGCTGCGGAGATCGCCCGTAAAACCCAGCATTTGTTGTTACGATACGTAATGTTTATAATTCCACATAAGGCTTGTCATCCTACGTAACCAATGTGTGTGTGTGTGTTTTCTGCAGAATACTTTACTATGTTTTTTATTAATAAAATGATTTGGCAAATCTAAAAGACGCCTTGGAATGTTATTGTATGTACGTTGCCTCGTAAACGATTTATTCATTAATTGGAGACGAAAACCTGCCACTATAAGTTCATTCATATTCATGTGTCGTATATGGAGGAGGAAGAAATGTCGTGAGGAACAATGCCCGCCTTCACTGCGGGGACGCTGTCGTGTACATTTCCGATGTCAACAATGTGACCGCTTGCTGGCCGTTGTGAAGCTGCCTACAGCATGAACGACTTTATTTTTGGGCACTCGACACATCACGAAGTTAATATGTGCGTGGTGCCATCTGTCGCCGGCGGGAGGCGAATGCAGAACATCGCTACGATCTAGCTCTGCCCCGTGCCCCTCCCCGCGCCCCGGAAATTGTTTATTTATAGTGAACTGATCTAAAGTCAAGCAATCACCTCGCTGTGAGCTGTGAGCTGTGAGCTGCGCGCCGCCAGCGGCCGCTAGGTGGCGATCAAAACAAATATCATATTTGTTTTGAGATGATGTAACAGTTGTAATTGACGTTGAGCCAGATCACAACTTGTACATGGGTGCAACGCGAATGGCTCTAGCCTATCCGTAGTGTTCCGGTGGTTACTGCTGTTGTATTGAGGGTGAGAAACGAGCCCAGTTCACCGGCTGCGACGTGCGAGCCACGTATGCGCACATTCTTCCTCCTTTTTTCCCTCGTTCGGTTATGCACAAGTGTAAAGTTTACGTATCACGTTAATATACGAGTTGACATAAAACTATACGGTTACACGTGAAGGGCGCAGGCGTCGGCCAAGAGCTGGCCGCGTCCCCTCCCCCGTTGGCTCACCCGCCACCAGGCGGTGCTGCACTGAGGCCCGCTAAACCGGCTAATTAGTTTAATTCCTTCGACGTTTATTGCACGAGGCGGCGGTAGCCTGACTCCTCCGTTGGTGCGTCAATGCTGCCGAAACTAAACTAAACTATAAATTTGATAGTTAAATTAAATAATACAAATATTTGTTTCGATTGTAATTATTAATGCACTTTTATGATATCAAAATAAGCTTCAATAGCTTAATGGTTTAGGAAACTTAAAGGTATACGTAGGTTTCCGCCAACGGGGTGTGTTGTGGTGAGTCCCCGCTGGCGCAGGATCCGCCGAGATCGTAACTAATGCTAGTAGCACTGCTAACAATCTTTAAAAAAAAAAACATATATCTCCGGAGAGCGCACCACCAGCAGCACCAGCACGAGTGGTTCCAATACATAAAGATTCCTGGTTCCTGTTACGGCTAGCAGTGCTACGGACGTGCCACGTCGTCTCAGGTGACTACACCCCTGTGAGGGACACCCCTCGTAACAAAAGACGTCCTAAATATGCAATCATAATGCCTAACGATATTCTGAAGGCAAACATTAACTTTGACACAGTCCCGTCGAGCTGCAAGGGCTTGGCCGCGGACCGCCCAACGTCACACACCAACATTACACAATCCATACACATAAATTCAGACACGCTACACCGTACTCGCCGGCGAGCGCAACGTCGTCGTTGTCTCCCTACTCAGCGGGCCTCCCGCTAGTGAGTCTAATTTGATAAAACTGTACAGGTCTCTGGACCAACAGCAATACTCACACACAAAAAAAAGCCACGTCGTCGACCCCAGCGTGTCGCCGAGCTATCACGCGTATACAGGCGCAAACGTGGATGTCGTTTGGAAATGATAAGATGTACGGTGCTACAGCTTCATAGCTGCTCATGTAGCGTCCAAGTTGGTATTGGTTGTTTTGATCGAGCGGTGCGGTCACTCTCTCTACTCTCTCTACTGCCATGTCGCTTCCTTTGTTGACATATTTGCAAATGTATTTGATCGACTTCACTGAATTGCAATACTCAACATAAATGTGTGCTTTGAAGGTCTTTGAAAGCAATGGTGAATATGACACAACCCAACGATTATCGACTACGATATCAACGTTTCGTACTCTCAGAACGATGCATTTGCCGCCATTCTCAACTGATGGTCGACGAGAGTACCGCCAGGTATCCGTCATTGCTAGTGATGGTATAAGAAACCAAATTTTTCGGGTATGGTTTCGTGCATTTCCCATCAGACATGCTTGGGGAATTGTCGTTGAATGCGCCACATGGACCGTGAATAATTTTTTTGGTAACGACGTCGCATAAGTCTGGATCAATGTCCTTATCTGGTATTTCTGCTGAGATGATTTTGTCAATTTGATTAGGTGTAATTTTGTTGATTAGCCTAACCAAAATATATAAGCTTGTGGCAATCCTCTTTTCTGCCATTCAATGCAATACATCCAGCAGCGTGTCTCGCCAAAAACGTGATGCTTGATAATAAAATCCATTAAAGATTTCAATTTTTGTTTAAATACGCGTGCGGTAATGTCATGGCGGCCCAAAGATGATTGTCCAGCTAACAGAAGTTCTTTAATTTCATCCCATGTTGGATTGCATGTAAATATGATGAACAAATCTGGACGACCATATGCGCGAACGTGTGTCATCGCATCTTGTGCGTATTCATGCATGTGCCGTAGACTCCCCGTGAATGTAGACGGTAATATGACCACTCTTCCCAATTCGTTTGGATGGTAACGTGAATCATATTCGAGTCATTAACGATTCAGTCATTAACGATTGCGTCTCGTAAATGAATGTGCTCTTCAGAACACAACTCGGTTTGATTCAAAAAAATTCAAACGATGTACTGATTAAACGATTGTCGACATTTCAAAATGTGTTTCTCAGCGTCTTCACGAATTATCAATCGATACGAATAATAATTCATGGCACAGACTTTCTTATTCGTTTCCTCGTCTGTTTGTGGATTTTTCATTTTGATGTTGAAATGATATCCATCTTCTCCTCGCCAAAACAGAATCGGATGCTGCAATCCGTCGTATGAGCTATGAGTTTCGGAGACTCGCTGAACGCCACCTCTTCTGCGACGAACAATTATGTAGCGCGATTCGAATTCTTCGCTAACTATCACGATCGCCACTTCATCGATCGTTGGTGAATTGAACTGTGGGTGCTGTCTTTCGTGTTGGCCAACGGGTTTTTGTCTGCTCGAATTACAACTGCGTAGTCATCGTCTGACATTCGTTGAATGGCGGTTTTAAACAACTGAACTAATTCATTGTGTTGATCGAAAAGGACTTGTAACGCAGCCACGATTTCTGGTCTAGTGCCCGCATTGTAATGACATCATCGTTCAATTTGTTCATCACTGTTTGCCATGAAATAAATTTGAAGAAACTTGTGATCTGCGTCCGGCAATGGTAGAAGCGATCCGGCACGATGATAAATTTGTCTTTGGACTCTGAATGTTGGCATGTAATTTTCGCGCACGATGTTCGTTGCACCGAATGAAGTCATTTGAAAACATGAATTGTATGTAAAATATAATATATTGGAAAAAACTACAAAAATTCAATTGAATTATTTATCTAAATTAATTTAACTCGCAATTAAATGCTCAAAACTATTCAATAACGCTCCCAAATATAAAAATACGCACAATATTGTCTCTTCAATGTGAGTCGGACATGAATTTCACAATTTACATAAATTCTTACGTCACCTACAACCCGAAACGTCATCATTCGTTTGCTGTTTTCGTTTCAATTCAACTGTCACGGCAATATATATAATTTATTGATATGATTGTGGCGCCATCTGATAGTACCAACTCAGAAACCTTCGTAGACTCATGCACAACACTACTGAAGATCATATATATATAAATATATGTATATATATATATAAAGAAATAGTTATTATAGAACATTTCTTTAATTTGAATTTAGCCGTGACTCACTCTGTTGGTAAAGAAGTGTGGAATCGGGCTCGGTCGACAGATGGCGGTATAAGGGATGCAATCTACTACGTTGGTAAAGCGGGGCTGTCATTGTCTGAGAGGTTTGAAAGATATGAGTGTAATTTATTATTGTGTTCAAGTGTAAAAAATATTGAAGAAAAGATTGAGATTGTGAATAATAAACGTTAAATTTCGTTTCTTTGATTACAGAGCAACACATGGTTTTATTCACCGACAATAATAGAAAGAAACATTATAAAACGACATTCTTGTTTATTGATGATCATTAAAATGGAAAGGCTGCGTTTTGAATTTACGGTGTTGTCAGGAAGTGATGACAAAACTAATGTAATGGCGATAACCTCAATAACAACCAGTGATATTAAGGTATATGCTATACCAGAAACACTACAGGCCGCTGGTTATCACAAGGAGATAATAAAAACAGCAGCCTATACTAAAGTAAAAAACAGTTTAATGAAAAGACATCAGGTTCGAAGAGTCTGGATTAAATTGACAGAAGAACAAAAGAAAATCTACATTGATGACGATGGTAATTTGCAATTTGGATAGCAGTATTTGGAGGAAGTGAATCCAAACCAACCTATTACTATGTGTGCAAAAGAAACCGATTCATTAGAAATAGTATTTGAGAAGTTAATGGGAAATTCTCAAGAAATAAAACAACAGAACTTGAAGAATATCGCGGAGAAATTTGTTATTGAAAGGTTTACAAGTAAGAACCCAAATGTCAAACAATGGATTGATATTTTTGAAAAAGAGTGTACGCGCTTTGATGTTACAACAGATGAGAAAAAAATACTACGGTTGTTTATGGATAAAAGTTGTGCAGATTGGTACAGTTCCATGATTATAAAACTGACCATAAACTCAAAATGGTCAGCATGGAGAGACAAATTTTGTGAGTCATTTGCAAACAAAGGATGGAGCCCAGTGACATATGCACTGTGGTTTAAGTACAAAGACGGATCACTGTTAGACTATGCCATACGAAAAGAAAAACTGCTGCTGGATATGAGAAGATCTATTGATACAGATACTTTAATAGATCTCATTGCAGCTGGCTTACCAGAATTTATTCTGAATAGAATCGATCGAGAAGCACTAAGAGATACAGTGGATTTGTTTAACGAAGTAAGCAAGTATGAACATATGGTAAACAAGAAAAATGTATTGCCTAAAAGGAAATATGCAGATGGTAATGTAATGAAGACATATGATAAATATGAGGAAAAGGTTCCATGTAAAATTTGTGAGAAATTAAATAAAGGTATCCGTTATCACCATGAAACTACATGCTGGTTCAGAGCAAAGGAAGAAAATAAAACAAAGAAAAATTTTATTAAACATGTGAACAACTCTGTGATTGAGGCAGAGTTAAATGAAACCAATCGAAAAAACGAGCAGTAACACCATTAATAAATGTCAAACTATTATTAAATGATATATTGGAGATAGATGGAGTTTATGATTCAGGGTCAAATGTTTCTCTGATTAATTCTAAACTATTGAAAATAAAAGGGAAAGGAAACAAACTAAATGAAGCTGACCTAGTAACAATTAATGGTGTTAAAAAGACAAGCGGTTTGACAAATATAAAGATAAAATCCTTGATATCGAGGAAAATGTGGATGTGTATATCATTGATGAACAAAATATCAAATATGATTTTTAATTGGACTTGACTTAATACAGACATTCAGATTGATACAAAATGAAGATTTGAAAATAACTCAGAAACCACAGGTGAAGTATGAAAACATGCACAGAGTGGAAGGGATTACTATTGAAGATAAGATGGACTGTACAATGGAAAACTGTAGAAAACAAAATTTAGAAGCAGACTGCCTTAGTAGAAATCCAGTATTAGAAGCAACAGAAAACACAGATGAACAACTCAAAGTCGTAAACTTTATAAAAATGAAAGATATTCTAACAGATCAGTATAAAAACGAAGAAATTCAAAAAAATAAAAACAAGTTAATCGAAAAAGATAAAATCTACTTCAAGAAGGTTAAGGAAAAAGAAAAAATAATTATATCAGAAGAATTTTGTGTCAAACTTTTAAAATCAGTACATAAAAACTTATGCCACATCGGAATTGGACAGATGCAAAAGACAATGAGTCCATTCTTTACAACCAAAAACTTAACGAAAAATATAAGACAAGTTTGTAGAAACTGCGAAATATGTATTAAAAATAAATCAAGAGGACAGGACAAATTTGGATGTATGTCATTACTAGGTCCACCCACAAAACCATTTGAAATAATGTCTATAGATACAATTGGCGGGTTCGGAGGCTCAAGAACTACAAAGAAATATCTGCATCTCTTAGTAGATCACTTTACACGATATGCATTCATCTCAACATCAAAAAGTCAGAGTGCCAATGATTTTATAAAACTTGTATACACAATACAAATAACAGACTATGAGGACATTGGTTTGCTACTAACTGACCAATACCCAGGGATAAATTCAAAAGAATTTAAGACATTCTTAAAGGACAAACAGATAAATATGGTTTTTACAGCAGTCAATGCTCCATTCTCAAATGGTTTGAACGAAAGGTTAAATCAGACATTGGTTAATAAAATGAGATGTAAAATGAATGAAGGAAATAATAAAAAGTCCTGGACAACTATAGCACATGAATGTGTTAAGAAATATAATGAAACTTGTCATTCGGTTACAGGTTTTTCACCTAGCTATCTTTTGAATGGTACAGATGTCACAATTTTACCAACAGAATTAAAACAAGAAAAGTCCCATAGTGACTGGATCAGAGACAGAAAAATTGCGCTACAAAATACAATAAAATCACATGATTACAACAAAACACTGTTTGATAAAAACCGGAAATGCAATGAATTTAATATAGGAGACATGGTATTTGTGGAAAACGGCAATAAGTTAAACCGGAAGAAATTAGATGAACTAAAAATAGGGCCATATAAGATTGTAGAGAAAATCTCAAATTCAATATACAGTATAGATGTGGGCCATAAAAAGATGGAATCAAACCTTTTCCACATCACAAAATTGATACCAGTCTCTACAACAATATATAAAAATGATGAGGATGGGTCTATATGAAAATTTTCATGACAATTTTCTTCCCTTGTAGGGAGATATAAAGAAATAGTTATTATAGAACATTTCTTTAATTTGAATTAGCCGTGACTCACTCCGTTGGTAAGAAGTGTGGAGTCGGGCTCGGTCGACAGATGGCGGTATAAGGGATGCAATCTACTACGTTGGTAAAGCAGGGCTGTCATTGTCTGAGAGGTTTGAAAGATATAAGAGTGTAATTTATTATTGTGTTCAAGTAAAAATATTGAAGAAAAGATTGAGATTGTGAATAATAAACGTTAAATGTCGTTTCTTTGATTACAGAGCAACACATGGTTTTATTCACCGACAATAATAGAAAGAAACATTATATATATATATATATATATATATATATATATATATATATATATATATATATATATATATATATATATATATATATATATATATATATATATATATATATATATATATATATATATATATATATATATATATATATATATATATATATATATATATATATATATATATATATATATATATATATATATATATATATATATATATATATATATATATATATATATATATATATATATATATATATATATATATATATATATATATATATATATATATATATATATATATATATATATATATATATATATATATATATATATATATATATATATATATATATATATATATATATATATATATATATATATATATATATATATATATATATATATATATATATATATATATATATATATATATATATATATATATATATATATATATATATATATATATATATATATATATATATATATATATATATATATATATATATATATATATATATATATATATATATATATATATATATATATATATATATATATATATATATATATATATATATATATATATATATATATATATATATATATATATATATATATATATATATATATATATATATATATATATATATATATATATATATATATATATATATATATATATATATATATATATATATATATATATATATATATATATATATATATATATATATATATATATATATATATATATATATATATATATATATATATATATATATATATATATATATATATATATATATATATATATATATATATATATATATATATATATATATATATATATATATATATATATATATATATATATATATATATATATATATATATATATATATATATATATATATATATATATATATATATATATATATATATATATATATATATATATATATATATATATATATATATATATATATATATATATATATATATATATATATATATATATATATATATATATATATATATATATATATATATATATATATATATATATATATATATATATATATATATATATATATATATATATATATATATATATATATATATATATATATATATATATATATATATATATATATATATATATATATATATATATATATATATATATATATATATATATATATATATATATATATATATATATATATATATATATATATATATATATATATATATATATATATATATATATATATATATATATATATATATATATATATATATATATATATATATATATATATATATATATATATATATATATATATATACACTGCTTGCTCCAAAGATTTTTTAAGAGACTCAATGTCACCGTGTCGTTTAGAGCAGGCCATGTCCTCTAAAACTGACCATGATTTGAAGTCTAAAGGGTTGAGGTTTGGGCTAGATGAGGGCCAGTCTTGAGCTCTTATAAAGTCCGGAACGTTGATTTCAAGCCAGGCTTGTGTAGTTCGTGCCTTGTGACCAGGTGCCGAGTCCTGCTGGAAAGTCCACGGTAATTTTTTATAAAGTGTATTGCTAAGAGGTTTCACAACGTGATCCAAGACTGTATCTTGATACACTTTGGCTGAAGTTTTCACGCCTTTTTCACAAAAATGTAGTTTTGTGACTCCTTGATAAGACACGCCCCACCAAACCATCACTGACGCAGGATGATGACGACGTTGTACCTTTCCGACCACTTGAGCAGCTTCTTTAGAACTGTGAGCGTACACTTTATCATTTTGCGTATTGTAGTGTTCTTCAATCGTGAATTTTTTTCATCGGTAAATAGGATATTTTTGTGCCTTTCACCTGCTTATCGCGACAGAAGGCGTTTTGATCGATCCACTCTCGTTAATTGTATGTGGCATGTTCTGTATATCGACAATAAGTACCGAGCTTCAAGTCTTGTTTTATAATATGCGACAGAGTCTTAGCGGGAATCTTCATTTCTCGCGATAAGATTTTTTGCTTCCTAATGGGTTTTCAACAAATACTGGCTTTAACAGCATTAACAGCCTTTGTAGTTCTAATAGCACGCGGCCGCCCCGATCTTTTCTGGTCTTCGCCAGAGGAAGTGTTGTTGTATCTGTTGATAGTAGGGTATACGAACATACGGCTGATACCAAGCTTTTAAAATGTCTTGAATATGACCGACGGCTCCATACCCACTTTGTGCAAGGCGATCACAGTAATCCTATTTTCTTTAACACCCCATTCTATATTGTATCAAATAATTAACACGAAAAAATATGTGAAATAGCGCAAAATCGAAAATAATATACACGTGTTCCAAATTGATAATAATTAAAGTAGTAGTTAAAGTTGAAATGAAATGCATACAATATAAAACATATCATACTATTGATTACAAAATGAGTCTTAGTAGGAGTTTATTTTCTGTTACTAGCCGCTTGGATGCCTAATTGGAAACATTTAAAAAAAATATCTATACCTCGTTATTCTTTTGAAATTAGAGAATAAAATTTCTTTTTTGCCTTTTTCTATTATTTTGGCGGCAATTCAATTTTTTTTTTATAATCTGAATTTTATTTTGTTCAAAAAGGGCAAAAATAAATGTTGTGACGTGTCAACTAGGCAAATATTTGTTAATTTACATATATATCATAAGTGGGCGTACAGCGAAAAGCTGAGCTCATTTAAACTGTTCTGTTAAGAAAGTTTTTAATGCAATTGATCGTTATAAAACATATGGAACTGTTGAAAATTTTCTTAGAAAGGCTCGGCCAAGAAAAACCTCTGCCAGAGAAGATACGCTAATCGTTCGTGTTGCTAAAATGGACCCAAGTAAATGCTCCAACCAGATTAAAAATTAAGTTTTTTCGCCTGATAGACCCGAGAAACATCTCGTCTAGACTGATACGCCGAAGATTAGGGGAAGCTAAATTGTTTGGAAGAATCTCTCGAAAAGTACCGCTTCTTACCAAGCAACACCGAGAGAAGCGATTATTATTCGCTAAAAATATGTTAATTGGACGGTACGAGAATGGAAAAAAGTGTTATTTTCAGATGAAACAAAATAAATATGATAAATTCCGATGAAAAGCTTTTAATGATAAATACACAAGGAGTATAGACAAGCACGGTGGCGGTTACATTAAAGTTTGGGGGTGTTTTTCCGGACGGAGTTGGACCCGTTCGGAAGATTGAAGGTACAATGGATCAATGGCAATACAAAAATATCTTAGAGCACACCATGATTCCCTACTCGGAAGATAATTTTCCTGTAACCTGGATCTTTCAGGTGACAATGACCCTAAACACACGACCAATAGCGTCAAATGTTTCCTTAGCGAACAACGTATATCCGTTTAAGACTGGCCAGCAAATAGTCCGGATTTAAACCCGATAGAAAATTTCTGGTATATTGTTAAAAAGAAAGTCTCAAACAAACGTAATACCAGTTAAAACGAACTATATGAAGCATTTGTTGAAGCATGGAATTCAATCCCCCTAGAAAAATATATGAAATTGATTGAATCAATGCCTTGTCGTTGCAGTGCTGTTATTGAAAATAAGGGATACGCCACTAAATATTAATTATAACTATTGGTAGGCTGTGGATAGAAGCTATTTCGTAAATAACAATACTTATTACTAATACTTAAAAAATATTGCTTTTTATACTTTTTTGTTGTTGTTTCTAATTAGTTGACCATTATTGTTCATACCTTAAAACTGATTTAAATGTTTGTCCGTAATGTAATATTGAATTTATATTGTTTTTCTAATAAATGATAAATCGTTGAACATATTGTTGTCCTATTTATTGTTTAATTTCAAAATAAAAACGATTGCAGTGAAGTATATATATATATATATATATATATATATATATATATATATATATATATATATATATTTATATATATACATAATATTTACTTGCTTGATTTTAAAATCAATTAATTATCTAGTTGTAAATAAATTCTATTTGTAACGTTTATAGTTCCGAGCTGGTCGGGCACAAAGTCCCTATATGTTACTAATTCTGCAAGCATACGAGAACTATGTCAGTAACGGTCAGTAACCCGGAGGTTGAGGTGGATGCACGCACGGCCTAGTAGAGTTGGTAAGATCCTGGTTTAGCACCAAAGCAATGCCCTAAAAGAAAAATGATAGTCTCTAGAAAGTTGATAGCCACTGTTTGATGGTCTAGTGCCCAGTCATGGTGTGATTCATCACAGTTTTTTAGCCAACGGCATGAGCATTACTGTAGATGTGTACTGTGAAGAACTGACGTCAATGATGGAGAAGCTCGATCATCTGCAACCAGCTTTGGTCAATCGAAAGTCCCCGCTGCTCCTACACGACATCGCGCGACCCCATACTGCACAACAGACAGTCTCCAAGCTGCAAGATTTGGAGTTGGAAGCTCTCCCTCATCCACCGTACTCACCAGACTTTGCACCCACCGACTATTACTTTTTCAAAATTTGGTCAACTTTTGGCAGGAAAAATTCAATTCCCGAGAGTGTAATTCGAAATGCATTTGAAGAGTTTGTTGCCTCCCGTCCAGCTGATTTTTACAAGAAGGGCATCAATAAACTACCACTGCGTTGGCAAAGATGCATCGGTTACATGGGTGATTACTTTGAATAACAGAAATAAAAAAGTATGAAAAAAAAAATACTTTAACTTATTTCATACAAAACGGCAATTTCATTCATATACCTATTATTTAGTATATTCCTCGTGCCTCTAATTTCACTTAATAATATTATCACACAGTGTAGACACGAGGACGCAAAAGGTCTTTGTTTTAATTTACTGCCAATGAATTTGTGTTTATTTAACGTGAGAAGTAAATCGTCAGCGGATACATAGTTACGTCAATCCTTATAATCGCTTAACAACGTACAGCCCGAGAAGGATAATACTTACCTCACGAATTTGGGCTAAATGTAAATATTCATATTTTTGTCTATTTTTTTAAAACAACTAGGGAAGTTGCGCCCCTAGAAAAAAACCTTCATATAGTATAACGATTACATTTTATTTACACGTTTAACATGTTAGGCTTCGGTGTTTGCTCTCACGCAGAGCCAATACTTTTGTAGGGACATGCGTGTTTGATAAACTTCAGTGTAATTTTATATTTTAACATTAGGGACGGCCAACGAGCCGCCGTCCTCTGGTGAGCTGATGGCTGCGCCGCCACACCTCCGCGCCTCCCCTCCTCACTAACGACACCACTTTAAGTGGGTATGCTTATAATATATTAAGTGTACTATATGCTAACCACTCTAAACCTTTTATGTTTATGTGTGTCGTACTGTTTTCCCAACGGCTTTGCTCTTCCTACATTACAGATGCAAGCTGGCCAGCTGCCAGGGCACGTCCAGCCAGCTGCCCAGCAGCCTTCCCTCTCTACCTCGGCCTCCGTACCCGTTTATTTGAGAGAATTATAATTCCTCGTCCAGTGGGAGCCGTCCGGGGAAACCATTATATAGTCCCGAAGTTGTCCGGTGGTTGTCTCACAATAGCTGATTATAAATTTCAAATATATCTGGGCCGCCTATATGCGCTGTATGCGCCTGTTTATGTAAGATTTGTTTTCAAAAGAGCCGTGCTTGTTCTCTTCTTTGATCAAAGGCGTAATCAATTATTAACATAAAAAATATATACTTAACGGATGTCGGTAATAAATAAAATCCCATTGACGTCGTCGAGAATTCGTCGTGTTGAAAATTGCTTATTATTATTTTGCTTTTATTTAATTTCAGGGGTGACAAGCATCTCGATTATGATTTCTTATCGAGGATGCGGGTGCCGATGGGTGTGGCCGCGGGGGGCGATGGTCACGGGGGGCGCTTGCCGTGGGGGGCGCTGGCCGCAGGGGGCGCTGGCCACGGGGGGCGCTGGCCATCAGGTGACCTGCGAATTCCTTTGTTACGCAGTTTCTGCATTTATAACGGTACATAATTTTACACACTTATATTTAAATTTATTTCAATTGTTTATTTATTTATAAACTTTTGTACAACTAACATATGCACAAAGGCGGACTTAATGCCTAAGACATTATCTACCAGTCAACCTTGGGAGAGTTCAGAGAAATCAAGGTAGGGACAAAAGAATAATAATAAAGAAAAAAAGAGACGTACAGTACATCTAAATACTTATACAATTATATATACATATCTTAGGAATTTATAATACTAAATAAAATAATAGATATTTATATACATTTACATAAACTATAAAACAAAAATATATACATATTATAAATACAAATATATCTAAAAGTAAATATATATATATATATATATATATATATATATATATATATATATATATATATATATATATATATATATATATATATATATATATATATATATATATATATATATATATATATATATATATATATATATATATATATATATATATATATATATATATATATATATATATATATATATATATATATATATATATATATATATATATATATATATATATATATATATATATATATATATATATATATATATATATATATATATATATATATATATATATATATATATATATATATATATATATATATATATATATATATATATATATATATATATATATATATATATATATATATATATATATATATATATATATATATATATATATATATATATATATATATATATATATATATATATATATATATATATATATATATATATATATATATATATATATATATATATATATATATATATATATATATATATATATATATATATATATATATATATATATATATATATATATATATATATATATATATATATATATATATATATATATATATATATATATATATATATATATATATATATATATATATATATATATATATATATATATATATATATATATATATATATATATATATATATATATATATATATATATATATATATATATATATATATATATATATATATATATATATATATATATATATATATATATATATATATATATATATATATATATATATATATATATATATATATATATATATATATATATATATATATATATATATATATATATATATATATATATATATATATATATATATATATATATATATATATATATATATATATATATATATATATATATATATATATATATATATATATATATATATATATATATATATATATATATATATATATATATATATATATATATATATATATATATATATATATATATATATATATATATATATATATATATATATATATATATATATATATATATATATATATATATATATATATATATATATATATATATATATATATATATATATATATATATATATATATATATATATATATATATATATATATATATATATATATATATATATATATATATATATCGAATTTTACGTTTAAAATCTAAGGGACTTTTCGCCATTCTGATTTCGAAAGGTAGCGCATTCTACAGGAGAATAGATAGATCAAAGAATGATGAGTGAATGAAATCAGTACGATGAGAAGGACATAGGAGAAGTCGGTTATGCGTCGAACGAAGATTTTTATTGTTGATGGAACTAAGATATTGAAAATGAGAAAACAAATAAGTAGGAGTAGAAGAAGAGTCCATAAGAGAAAAAAGTGTGGTTAGCGCGGACGCACTAGAGCTACACAGCTAGGCACCACATCCTCCTGCCTATACCCGGCAGGGAGGAGATGAGCTATTCACCCCGGCATCCCACCGGTGGCCACTTCCCACGAATAAAGTAGGAAAAATAAAAGTGAACAGAGTGCTCAATGGAGGACTCTTCCTCAGTCATTGTACTTCATCCAGCATACTAAAAATAAATACCCCGATGTCTTCCAGGACATAATCAAAGAAAGACCGCTCCCGGATAGACTCTCCTCAAGGGCCTCCTCCATATCCTGCACTTCATCTGCAGTCTCCGAAATGGAGCTGGATAACGCAGCGTCCACTGGTATCCCCAAGCCGAAGACACCAGCGATTTCACGCTGGTTGAAAAAAAAGAAAAAGCGGGCTTCACCCGCCCCGACGCCACCTCCTAAGGCGAAAAACGGGAAATGAAGGCCCCTCTCCCCAGCCATCTACGTCGGCCCTGCCCCAGGGCCCCTCACAACTGCCCCACAGCAAGCCCCGCCGCTACTGAGCGCGCCCTAGCTGGCTCAAAAACCTTCGGCTGTCTCACAGCCATCGAAACGCCGCCACCTGTCTTCATTTCAGGCACAAGACAAGTGGCCGATTGTCATCGGCCCTATCCAATCGCTACAAATATCAAGCGATCCCCACCGCTGTAGGTATTAAACTGCAGCTAGAAACCACGGACGACCATAGGCGGTAACTCGCTTCTTGCAAGACAAAGGTGTTTTCTTTCACACCTACACCTTGGCAGAAGAGCGCCAACTCAGGGTAGTAATTAAAACCTCCCGCGGAAATCCCAGCTGATCTGATCTAAGAGGACCTTCAGGCCCAGAATCTCCCAGTCCTGGCTGTGCATAGGATGTACAGTGGCCATAATAAAAGCCATTCAACATGGTGATTGTGGCCCTCGAAGATCCGAGGCCGGGAAGCAGGTATTTAACCTGAAAACCTGCTGCCACCTCTGGGCTGACTATAGAGCGCCCACATAAAACGGCCCACCAGGCCAGTGTCACAAATGCCAATTATATGGCCACTCAGCGCAATTGCTTCGGCAAACCCAGATGCGTCAAGTGCCTGGGTGACCATGGCACCACCGAATGTCCGAGACCCAAGGACAAGGCCCTTCTGGCCACTTTCGGTCCCCGCATGTGTCTATGCAACACAGAGGGACACACAGCCAATTACCTTGGCTGCCCAAAAGCCCCAAGCCGAAACGTCCGGCACTAAAATCGCGCCCAAGGTCGCTACCCCGACCGCCGCCCCGCGCCAATTCTCGCTCCTGTCCGACCTCTACGCCCCGCATGGCATACGCCGATCGGCGTAGCGACCGTTGCTCAACCGGTTGAGCAGCCTCCTCCATCAGCCGGACGGCCGGTTATCGAAAGCGACCTCGACTTAGTGTGTCGCTTCGCCGCCGTCTTCAACGGCGCCGACGTCTCAGCCTAGCAAAGGCCTTAAGGGATTCTAATGGCAAGCCCGAAGTCAGGATTGCCGCCACAATGCGCTACCAACATGTAGTGTCAGCCATCGTCAACTTTCAAGCATAGAGGGCCTTTACAACGGCAGAGTAAAACCGCGTTCCCTTAACGTCGCATTTTTTAACGCGAACGGTATTAACAATCAACGCGACGAAATCTTCAATTTCGTTCGCGATCACCAAGTCGACGTGCTCTAGTGCAGGAGACATTCCTTAAACCACACACTCCCGCAATCCCAACATTGCGAATTATAACATCATTAGGAATGATAGAACTTCTGCCGCTAATGGCGGAACTCTCATTACTACAAAGTCCTTGCACTGCGTGCCCGTCGACACGCCAACCCTCACTTTCCTAGAAGCCTCAGTCGCAATCAGCTAGCCATGACCGGCCATGCCCCCATCACAATCGCGTCCGTCTACCTGCCTTGCAGACGTGATGCACAAGTATTAGAAGCGACTTCGTGGCACTCCTTTCCCTTGGAAACTCAGTCATTTTGGCAGGAGATTTCAATAGCAAGCACACTCGGTGGAATGCAATTAAAATCAACCCCGGGGTTGGCTTTAGACTCGCTAAGCGACGCACTCGACTTCGACGTCGTAGCGCCTACTACGCCTACCCATTTTCCATATATATTGGGTCACGCACCGGATGTGCTTGATATTGCCATCTGTAAGAACATCAACCTCGCCTTCCAAAGGGATGGAGCGTAATCCACGAGCTCGCTTCCGATCATCGCCCTTTCTTCTTCGGTTAGGGCCCTCGCCCCAACCTCACCTTCCACCAAAACCATAGTAGACTGGCACCGACTCAGGAACGACCTGAAGGAAGCCACATCACCACACCTAGATGCTATTCCTAGGAACATATTTTCAGTCCACGACACGAACCTCGCAGTTCATGCCCTCACTAGGCACATCAGACAGTCGTCGAGGATTGTTCGAGGCAGGTTCCCTCGGTGGAAGACCACCGATGGACCCTGCCAAGCGACATAAAGGACCTAACGAGGCGCAAGAATGCGGCGACTCGTGCTTACGACTTATATCACTGAAAGTAACCGGCTGGTGCTACGTACCCTTCAGCGTGAAGTCCGGTCACGCATAGCCAGTAGGAACGATCGGTGGGATAATCACCTCTCAATATCGAACCTTCCCACCTCGCCTTCTGGCGACTTAAATCCTAAAGGGGCAACGCCCAAACAATGCCTCCTTAAGCGCGTCCTAATAAACCACCCGCCTTCTTAGACGAAGCCGAATGTCTGGCTGACAATCTGGAGCTCAATGCTCACCGAGCACACTACCGATCGACGCCGCTCACCTTGCAATGGTTGAGGCGAGGTCGACCGGAGAATGGAACCACCTCGCGATTCCGTTACCCAAGTCACATGCACCGAAGTTGAGTCCATAATTAAAACCTGCGACCACGCAAGGCTCGGCCCCGACGGCATCACCAACAAGGTGATGAAACTCCTACCATGTCCATTTTACACCTACTGGTAATAATCTACAACGCGGCCATATCCAAACACCTGGAAGGAAGCCGACGTCATAGGGATTCTCAAGCCCTCAAAACATCCAACCGATCCATCAGCCTATCGACCCATAAGCCTACTCAAAGTCTTGGGTAAGGTATATGAAAGGCTCATCCTCGCCCGCCTCAAGGACTTCATGCTGTCGAGGGCTGCAATCAATGAGCAGTTCGGGTTTCGCACCCAACACTCATGCACACATCAAGTGCACCGCATCACGGAGCACATCCTCAGTAAATTTCTTCAGGGCTACCAAACTGGGGCACTTTTCCTCGACATGGCGAAAGCATTCGACAAGGTCTGGCACGTTGTGCTCATATACAAACTACATGAGCTCGGCGTGCCATATCAACCCGTACTAATCATACGAGGCTTTCTCCGAAATCAGACCCATCGTTACCGCGTCCAGGGGACGTACTCTGAGGTTTATCTCATTCATGAAGGAGTACCACAAGGCTCCGTCCTAGGTCCTATTCTCTACACATTGTACACCAACGACATACCGCGAACTCGCGGTGTAGAGATAGCCCTCTTCGCCAAAGACACCGGCCTCTATGCGTATGGATTCAAACCAGACGCTATTTATGGAACCTTATAATCTACTGACCAACACAGGGAAATGGTTTCGGAAATGGAGGATCGAGGTTAACCCCACCAAAAGTGCAGCCATGTACTTCTCTCGGCGCAACAAAACGCCGCATCTCCCAACTATAGAGTTATTTGATCGCCCAATCCCCTGGGAACAGACCAAAAGACAGACGGTCCAAGCCGAGGCTCCCTCTCGGGAGCCCTTGTGCTGGTTACCTATATATAGAGGTCTCGGCTGAGTGCCATTAGCGCTCGGTCACCTCTCAACCCGGTGAAACTGTAAAAGCCCTCGGGCTAACAGTGGCCTTCAGCCCAAAAAAAAAAAAAAAACCAAGACTGTATCTTGATACACTTTGGCTGAAGTTTTCACTCCTTTTTCACAAAAATGTAGTTTTGTGACTCCTTGATAAGACACGCCCCACCAAACCATCACTGACGCAGGATGATGACGACGTTGTACCTTTCCGACCACTTGAGCAGCTTCTTTAGAAGTGTGAGCGTACACTTTATCATTTTGCGTATTGTAGTGTTCTTCAATCGTGAATTTTTTTCATCGGTAAATAGGATATTTTTGTGCCTTTCACCTGCGCATCGCGACAGAAGGCGTTTTGATCGATCCACTCTCGTTAATTGTATGTGGCATGTTCTGTATATCGACAATAAGTACCGAGCTTCAAGTCTTGTTTTATAATATGCGACAGAGTCTTAGCGGGAATCTTCATTTCTCGCGATAAGATTTTTTGCTTCCTAATGGGGTTTCAACAAATTCTGGCTTTAACAGCATTAACAGCCTTTGTAGTTCTAACAGCACGCGGCCGCCCCGATCTTTTCTGGTCTTCGCCAGAGGAAGTGTTGTTGTATCTGTTGATAGTAGGGTATACGAACATACGGCTGATACCAAGCTTTTGAAGTGTCTGGAATATGACCGACGGCTCCATACCCACTTTGTGCAAGGCGATCACAGTAATCCTATTTTCTTTAACAACCCATTCCATATTGTAATTTGATAATGAACACGAAAAAATATGTGAAATAGCGCAAAATCGAAAATAATATACACGTGTTCCAAATTGATAATAATTAAAGTAGTAGTTAAAGTTGAAAGAAATGCATCCAAATAAAACATATCATACTATTGATTACAAAATGAGTCTTAGTAGGAGTTTATTTTCTGTTACTGGCCGCTTGGACGCCTAATTGGAAACATTTAAAAAAAATATCTATAGCTCGTTATTCTTTTGAAATTAAAGAATAAAATTTCTTTTCTGGCTTTTTCTATTATTTTGGCGGCAATTCAAATTTTTTTTTATAATCTGAATTTTATTTTGTTCAAAAAGGGCAAAAATAAATGTTGTGGCGTGTCAACTAGGCAAATAATTGTTTTTTTACATATAGATCACAAGTGGGCGTACAGCGAAAAGCTGAGCTCATTTAAACTGTTCTGTTAAGAAAGTTTTTAATGCAATTGATCGTTATAAAACATATGGAACTGTTGAAAATTTTCTTAGAAAGGCTCGGCCAAGAAAAACCTCTGCCGGAGAAGATACGCTAATCGTTCGTGTTGCTAAAATGGACCCAAGTAAAGGCTCCAACCAGATTAAAAATGAAGTTTTTTCGCCTGATGACCCGAGAAACATCTCGTCTAGACTGATACGCCGAAGATTAGGGGAAGCTAAATTGTTTGGAAGAATCTCTCGAAAAGTACCGCTTCTTACCAAGTAACACCGAGAGAAGCGATTATTATTCGCTAAAAATATGTTAATTGGACGGTACGAGAATGGAAAAAAGTGTTATTTTCAGATGAAACAAAATAAACATGATAAATTCCGATGAAAAGCTTTTAATGATAAATACACAAGGAGTATAGACAAGCACGGTGGCGGTTACATTAAAGTTTGGGGGTGTTTTTCCGGACGTGGAGTTGGACCCGTTCGGAAGATTGAAGGTACAATGGATCAATGGCAATACAAAAATATCTTAGAGCACACCATGATTCCCTACTCGGAAGATAATTTTCCTGTAACCTGGATCTTTCAGGTGACAATGACCCTAAACACACGGCCAATAGCGTCAAATGAAACGTCAACGTATATCCGTTTAAGACTGGCCAGCAAATAGTCCGAATTTAAACCCGATAGAAAAATTCTGGTATATTGTTATAAAGAAAGTCTCAAACAAACGTAATACCAGTTAAAACGAACTATATGAAGCATTTTTTGAAGCATGGAATTCAATCCCCCTAGAAAAATGTATGAAATTGATTGAATCAATGCCTTGTCGTTGCAGTGCTGTTATTGAAAATAAGGGATACGCCACTAAATAATATAACTAATAATTATAACTATTGGTAGGCTGTGGATAGAAGCTATTTCGTAAATAACAATACTTATTACTAATACTTAAAAAATATTGTTTTTTATACTTTTTTGTTGTTATTCTAATTAGTTGACCATTATTGTTCATACCTTAAAACTGATTTAAATGTTTGTCCGTAATGTAATATTGAATTTATATTGTTTTTCTAATAAATGATAAATCGTTGAACATATTGTTGTCCTATTTATTGTTTAATTTCAAAATAAAAACGATTGCAGTGAAGTATCTTACATAATGTCAAGGACCGTTAGTAGTTTCTAATAATACGACCACCACTGTATATATATATATATATATATATATTATATATATACATAATATTTACTTGCATGATTTTAAATCCTTGTTTAGCACCAAAGCAATGCCCTAAAAGAAAAATGATAGTCTCTAGAAAGTTGATAGTCACTGTTTGATGGTCTAGTGCCCAGTCATGGTGTGATTCATCACAGTTTTTTAGCCAACGGCATGAGCATTACTGTAGATGTGTACTGTGAAGAACTGAAGACAATGATGGAGAAGCTCGATCATCTGCAACCAGCTTTGGTCAATCGAAAGTCCCCGCTGCTCCTACACGACATCGCGCGACCCCATACTGCACAACAGACAGTCTCAAAGCTGTAAGATTTGGAGTTGGAAGCTCTCCCTCATCCACCGTACTCACTAGACTTTGCACCCACCGACTATTACTTTTTTTCAAAATTTGGTCAACTTTTTAGCGGGAAAAAAATTCAATTCCCGAGAGTGTAATTCGAAATGCATTTGAAGAGTTTGTTGCCTCCCGTCCAGCTGATTTTTACAAGAAGGGCATCAATAAACTACCACTGCGTTGGCAAAGATGCATCGGTTACATGGGTGATTACTTTGAATAACAGAAATAAAAAAGTATGAAAAAAAAAATACTATAACTTATTTCATACAAAACGGCAATTTCATTCATATACCTATTATTTAGTATATTCCTCGTGCCTCTAATTTTACTTAATAAGATTATCACACAATGTAGACACGAGTACGCAAAAGGTCTTTGTTTTAATTTACTGCCAATGAATTTGTGTTTATTTAACGTGAGAAGTAAATCGTCAGCGGATACATAGTTACGTCAATCCTTATAATGGCTTAACAACGTACAGCCCGAGAAGGATAATACTTACCTCACTAATTTGGGCTAAATGTAAATATTCATATTTTTGTCTATTTTTTTAAAACAACTAGGGAAGTTGCGCCCCTAGAAAAAAACCTTCATATAGTATAACGATTACATTTTATTTACACGTTTAACATGTTAGGCTTCGGTGTTTGCTCTCACGCAGAGCCAATACTTTTGTAGGGACATGCGTGTTTGATAAACTTCAGTGTAATTTTATATTTTAACATTAGGGACGGCCAACGAGCCATCGTCCTCTGGTGAGCTGATGGCTGCGCCACCACACCTCCGCGCCTCCCCTCCTCACTAACGACACCACTTTAAGTGGGTATGCGTATAATATATTAAACGTACTATATGCTAACCACTCTAAACCTTTTATGATTATGTGTGTCGTACTGTTTTCCCAACGGCTTTGCTCTTCCTACATTACAGATGCAAGCTGGCCAGCTGCCAGGCCACGTCCAGCCAGCTGCCCAGCAGCCTTCCCTCTCTACCTCGGCCTCCGTACCCGTTTATTTGAGAGAATTATAATTCCTCGTCCGGTGGGAGCCGTCCGGGGAAACCATTATATAGTCCCGAAGTTGTCCGGTGGTTGTCTCACAATAGCTGATTATAAATTTCAAATATATCTGTGCCGCCTATATGCGCTGTATGCGCCTGTTTATGTAAGATTTGTTTTCAAAAAGAGCCGTGCTTGTTCTCTTCTTTGATCAAAGGCGTAATCAATTATTAACATAAAAAATATGTACTTAACGGATGTCGGTAATAAATAAAATCCCATTGACGTCGTCGAGAATTCGTCGTGTTCAAAATTGCTTATTATTATTTTGCTTTTATTTAATTTCAGGGGTGACAAAGCATCTCGATTATGATTTCTTATAGAGGATGCGGGTGCCGATGGGTGTGGCCGCGGGGGGCGATGGTCACGGGGAGCGCTTGCCGTGGGGGGCGCTGGCCGCAAGGGGCGCTGGCCACGGGGGGCGCTGGCCATCAGGTGACCTGCGAATTCCTTTGTTACGCAGTTTCTGCATTTATAACGGCACATAATTTTACACACTTATATTTAAATTTATTTCAATTGTTCATTTATTTATAAACTTTTGTACAACTAACATATGCACAAAGGCGGACTTAATGCCTAAGACATTATCTACCAGTCAACCTTGGGAGAGTTCAGAGAAATCAAGGTAGGGACAAAAGAATAATAATAAAGAAAAAAAGAGACGTACAGTACATCTAAATACTTATAGGCAAGGATTGGAAGACAGAATTATGTCAAGCCAAGTGTCTTCACTGGAGAGGATAGGAGGAGGATTATGTTTTTATGTAGGTCAATACTAATAATATTTATTATTTTATTCAAAAAGATATATAATTATTATAGAACCGTGGTGGCGTGGAGCTTGCTTTAATTCCCGGTAGGCGTGCAAACAGAGTTCGACCCACGCTGCTGGCTGGTGAAATTGTTCGTTACAAGTTCACCGGTGAATGCTGATATAGCACGTGCTTGGTGAAGGAAACGTCGCGAGGAAACCTGAAATAATTGAAAAATATATATTTGTAAGTCCTATAAAGGGCAGTGGAGCGGCGTGCAGCTCGGACGCACTCTCTACAGAGGCATATTCCTAACAGTGATATGTATAATATATACAAACTAAAACTTTTACTTTACTTTCGACAAATATTATTAATAAGTCAAAAAAACTTTAGTATATAAGGAAGCTAACGCAATAAACAAACTTTATTAAACTTACGACTTTATTCCTTGCTCCTTTTAGTAGCCTTTTTGTTTAAACTTGTTGGCAACTTTTAGCCTTCCTCAGTAAACGCCTCACGCGACGCTCGCGGCCTGGCGCTGTGAAAACATTTTAAGATAATTTCTTAAAATATTACAATTCCGCGCGATTGTAATGTTGTTATTACACAGTTATTTGTTGTGCTTTTTTGGTTAATATTACGGTTTTCTTTTATAAAATAACAGAAATAATAAAACGGATCAACTGATTGTGAAATGCGTCTCGGCGGGAAGCAAGGTTTCGATTCGGGCGCGGAGACCTTACCCTGCGTCCGGCGCTCGGCTGTCCGTGGGTCGGCTGGTAGAGACGCCATACCATCGTAGCCCGCCTCCGCGCACTACTTGACAATGTCCCAATTGTGTACTTGACATTAGCGACTGTCATGTACCTCACCCCGAGCCGCCGGCCGCCACCCCTCGTGTCTCCGTCTTATGAGACGAAGGGCACTGATGAGCTCTGGTCCAGCCTCATGGCGTGAAGCTTGAAGCCGCCTCAGTCCTCAGGGGCGCAACGCGTTTGTCGAAGGCGGAGATGTGCCATGCCATCCAGTGCGCAGTGTGCTCGTTTGTCACACTTTATATTATAAAAATAAATGCTGTGTTGTTGTTTCCAGTAAGATGTGCGTCAAAAATACCTGCTATGTATTTGAATGTGAAGCGACAGCTGAAGTGGAGAGTGGTGTAGATACAGCGAGGCGAGGCAGGGGATCTCCTCTGCACGGCTCTGAGCCTTACGCTCGCAATTTCTAATAATCATTGTAATATTCACATGACGTATGAAAATGGTAACAAAATCTAATCATAGTATATAATACTGGTTGCCCATCTAGTGTGGCACGACCCTCCGACCCCACCAGACGGAGCGACGACTTATGCAAGGTTGCGGCAAGTGGATGATTCGACACTGTGCAACAAAATGATGCCTCGGTGTCAAGTAACATTGTTAATTGCAACTTTAAGTTCTGTTTATCTTGTGCTCCAAGCTGAACGAAAATATCGGAGAAATTGAAAAAAGTTCCTCAATACCTTAGGATAGGTGCCTAGATACAAGACCCCGGAGCTAGTCTGCACCACATTGTCAACAGCGAGGATAGGTGCCTAGACACAAGACCCCGGAGCTGGTCTGCACCACATTGTCAACAGCCAGGATAGGTGCCTAGACACAAGCTCATATAACGAGAAACAGTCACAATTTATTTATAAAGTCACGCCTGGCACGCGAAGCTCATATAACGAGGAACAATCACAATATATTTATTAAGTCACGCCTGACACACGAAGCTCATGTAACGAGAAACAATCACAATATATTTATCAAGTCACGCCTGGCATACGAAGCTCATATAACGAGAAACAGTCACAATATATTTATCAAGTCACGCCTGGCACACGAAGCTCATATAACGAGAAACAGTCACAATATATTTATCACGTCACGCCTGGCACACGAAGCTCATATAACGAGAAACAGTCACAATATATTTATCACGTCACGCCTGGCACACGAAGCTCATATAACGAGAAACAGTCACAATATATTTATCAAGTCACGCCTGGCACACGAAGCTCATATAACGAGAAACAGTCACAATATATTTATCAAGTCACGCCTGGCACACGAAGCTCATATAACGAGAATTTGTAGCGACATTGGTCGGCGTCCGTCCTTCGGTAAATCATCGCAATTCTTGTTTTAATTGTCCGAACTTCTTATCAATAATTTGTGGTGGACGCGCTCTAAGGAGCTTCAACTGTATCGGCTCACTACTCAAAAATCGCTACAACATAAAGTTGTTGAGTTATATTTAGTAAAATGGATTCTCGTTACGTCGATAAATGTTTTTGAAATATAATGTATTTTAATTAAGTACGTTTAGAATTAAAGTTTAAAAAGATTTTTATTAAATAAGGGAGACAAATAACAATCCAACGACTGCGGCCCCTGGTGAGCACACCCATCCTCACCGAAGAGTCAACGTGCAAACGCTCTGTCATCTCCGAGCACTGAGAAGGAATTCCCACGCGACCTGGAGTTCAATCCCCGGCTCCCTACGTCCACGTCCTGCTGGTGCGGATGAAGTTATTTGACTGCGACTAAACCGAATACAAGGAGTTGGAACAAAATGTATGAAGAACCTGTTTGAAGTGCATTCGAGCCATTTCAGCTTATTAAACATATCTTTTTGGTTTAGAGTACGGTCTGAGAAAGGTAGGTTGTAAGTTTGAATCCGCCATTCGACTGTTGTGGCGACCCATCTCCTAGAGTAAGCACTTCAGGCTGAGATCGAGCGTTTAACTGGAATACTAGCAATTTCGATTACACTACGCTAAGCATTCAATTAAGCAAAAATGTAGAAATTCAACTCTTTCACAAACTTTCTGTGTACTTTATAATTGTTTTTTATTTACTTAAACTTTATTGATCACACCTTACAAAAGGGCGGACTTAATGACGTAAGGCATTCTCTATCAGTCGACCCGTGGCGTGGAGAGACATTGTGCTAGGCGTAGTGCCTACATGGTAAATAAGAAAAAATATATATATCTTAAAACTTAAAATTTATAAAGATAGTTAAAGTTAACTAACGAAAAAAAATACATAAATTTTGCTGACGGGTCTGAAGTCTAAAACTCGTTCAGATGAGATTATTTGAGTGCTTTTGGCAACTGTGTTTGGCTTTGCTGCTAGCAGACGATGAACATCACCACTTGTCATACTGTTCAGTGCTATTTACTCCGTAACTAAGGTAGCCAGTTCCAGTTCCACAACGTGTGAAATAGCGCGGTTGGAGTTAGAAATCCTTTAAATTGAACGCAGAAAGGAAATTTCCTCTTCACGGTGGACGTGCCAGGAGAGTGCGCTAGAGTACCTACACCTCGAATTGAGAATTTCCTCTTTAAACTCCAAGTTAAACGAGTTATTCTGTCAACGTTGTCAAAGAAACGGAACGATTATAAGCTCTGAAATTACTTTGCACTTCAAAAGGAAACAAGTTCCAAGTATAGCAGCATAAAGTGTCAGTTATATCGCGCTATGCATTACGAAGTATGTTGTCCAGACAAATATATTCCTTTATTATTATTATTATTAATATAATATAAGTACTATGTATGTACTAAGTACTATGTGTTTACTATGTACTTCAAGCGCAACATTATACGAACAAAAGGATAAATATCTTTCGATAACATCTGCATAAATAGCAAACTCCTGGCAATCTAAACTCAACTCGATAGTGAATTCTTAGAATAGCTAACTTACATTACACTACACTATACTACAATACACTAAACTACGCTACACTACACAATACAACGCAAACTCTTCAAAGCTCACTACTACGTCATTTATATGACTAAAAACGCCATGTTTTAGCTGGAGCAATGGCTTGTGCCGCTTACTGAACGTTGTTGGCCGCCCGAAATTCCCAACGAATTACATATTGTTTATCGTCTTAATTACTTATTATTACCTGTGTTATTCCACTACTAAACTGTTGATAAACTGTCTACTCTTTTTCTACTTAAATGTATTTCTATTCTATTTTAACATAGCTCAACTGGCTATCTATTCTATATTATTCAAAACAAATTACGTCAGTTTTTGAGAAATAAAATTTTTAAAGTACGAGTTTTTGGAAAAAGTGAAAGCGATCGAACGATACAAAGTACAGACGAACGTAGAGATATTACATTTCAAATTTTCAGAGCAGATCTTATTACTGCACTTTGCTGTAGTTTCACTCACAATTTCTAGATTTCCCATCGAATATTTCACTTGCTTTTAAGTTGAACATACTTTTCTGGTTCGTGTAAAATAAAGTTCGCAAAAATTACAATTTAGTTTTCCACGTAAATTTATCCTGATAGGAATAAGGTCATTCGTTCATAAAAATATGTTATGTAGGTGTAGGTACTTCTTTATCGTCTTCTTTTAAAATATTTGAACAAGAATTTTTTTTAAAGGTAATATAAAAATAGTATATGTGTATACACACAAAACATCAATTACAATTTAAAATAGAATAAAAATAGCGTTCACACACCCTCACATAAATATTTCTTGTTTTGATGTGCAGCACGTTATTAAAATTATAAAGAAACACTTTAAACTATAATTTGGAAATAGGAAGTCATGTGAACTTAAGCACACATAGCGGGCGTCGTTGTAAGAAGCAATTTGTCTCTTCGACAGATGTTAATTTCAAAGTGAATAAGTGTTGTGGGAAGAAAATCTGTATTAACCAAGTAGGATTCCTATGTACTTAGAAGAATATAGATTATACTTCAATGCTTTAATTAGTGGCTGTTGCCAGTGAAGAGCTGCGGATCCAAGGCGTGGTCCTTCACTGCCGGCCGCATAAAGAAAGAAATCTGGCCGGCCATGTGTCTCGTAGAACCGACAACGGACGGGGAAAAACGTTTCTCCAGTGGTCACCTCGTATTGATCACCGCAGTGTAGGACGACCCACCCTGGGAGACGGCGACCTGAGTACGTGATGGCAGCAGGCGGGACCCTGCAGCAGTCCGGGGGCTCGTAGTAGCCTGACGTCCACTTTAGACCACTAAATGTTTGAGGGAAGTGGGTTAAGTGAGCGATGCTTTGTTTCATTTTGTGAAATGGAAATGAGTTCTGTGGGACCAAACGTATTTCAATTTAAAAGTTTTCTTAGTGACAGCGCAAAAAGGTACACATTTCTGTTAAAAGAAAAATCTAGTAAGAAGTGCGCGTATGGATAGCATCCATATCTTAGTTGTTCCAAGTTTTTAATGGAACATTGCACTAGTGGCGCACTCCTAGCCGCGTCTGCCGTACCTGGCCTCCTCGCTGCGCTAGCGATCTGGAATAAAAGCTGACGGTAGGTCTACCTAGCACGACACCGCGAGGTCAATCCCGTGACCACGAGTGCTGTCAGGTCCTCGACATGTCGGAATAAAAAGTTAAAAATAAACGCGTTAAATCTGTAATAATTAGTTTCATTGGTTGTCTAATCTTATTTAATGTTCTTTCATATCTGTGTAAATTTGCAATTCGTGTAATTTGTCATAGAGCGTTGTAATTAGACTAAATACTTAATAAATGTATGGTTGACGGCGAGCCAGGAGCGGGCCTGCGAGTGTAACCAGCATTAGAGATAACACTTGCATGTTACTAGTGGACGTCGGCATCGACCCTGCATGTTAAAAGTGAGACCACAGATAAAATCACTTTTTACGTACAACATCACACTAGATTCTAGTTTTATAATAAAGCCTAAAGTTTGTAAGGAGGATCTGAAAACATATTAAGGCATGATATTGATTGTCAATGGATGGCAGGATGATATCTTGGCCGGCGACAATAAAGTCCCGAGGATCCCATGGTTATACCATCTTGTCTAAGCTGCTTGTAAGTGATACCCATGTCACGTCTATTTTACAAATTACAACACAAAAAAAATTACGAAACAGAACGAACAAATAATATATTTAGATATTTAGTTTACTGACTGGAGCATTTTCCAGGCTTACTTAGATAACTGGATTTGTTTTTTTTTGGAGAAATGTAGTTTAACCTTTATGAAGGCTGTGACTACACCAAGGACCTCCTTCAGTCCTGCCTCACACTTTACGATCTTGCCCCACTTTTGCAGAAGATGAAAGTGTGAATTATAAATAAATGATCGCCATAAAGGAATGTGAAGTGTAAAGATGGAATCTCAACGATTGCCTTTCGACACAAGCATTCTCGAAACATAATTGAGTAAAAGAGAATCCATGCGTTCCGCTGGCAGACGAAGCGTGGAGGGTCTCATTACTGTAACACACACGACATTGTAACGTTCCGGCAAATTTAAGGATGAACTTGAAGAGTCAAATAAACAATTCGGTATAAATATTCAAGTTTTTAAACGAACTGTTTTAAATAGGATGCCACTAAGTTTAGTACGGAGGTCTTTTGATTGGGGCACTTGGCTAAGACGGTTTGATGAAAATGGAAAAAGAGGTTTTTTTATGTATACTAGGTGGCAACCGAACACTGCGTGACCGGAGCCACCCGTAGCGCTCGCAATGAGGGTTCTGTGTCATTCTTTCCAATCCTAATATTATTAAAAAAATCGCGGTTTTGCCTGAAAGTGAATTTAGCCACGCCTCTGCCACCTCTCATATAAACGCGAACTATATATATAACTCATTCGTTCATACACCGCTCCAATAAACATTCCTTTTGTATTCATTTAAAGATAAAGATACATGTATTTATATAAAATCTTATCCCGGCTGTGGAGAATTAATACGAATTTATAATTATTATAATATTTCAGGAGTTCAACGTGGTTGAGGAGTATAATGTAACTGGCTGACGATACGTAAGTCGCCACTGACTGATAAATGTAAGACATTCACTTATTTATTATATTATATTGACAATTCAACTAAACCGTGCATGTTTACTATTCGCTAGCGGCAGGCGCTAACACCAGCTTCGTAACAGTGAAATAAATAATCTAATGATGTTTTTTACTTCCCGCCATAATGATGCCTTAAATTAATGAGAATGACGATGAATCATGAAATACATCCACAGCACAGTACAGTTACCAATAACAATAGTTATATATAATATAGCAATAAGAAACTATTCCAAAACACACAAAGAAAACAAAAATAAAATAAAAAAACAAATGACACACGCTGTTCGCTAAACAGGCAGAAGTATCCACCCAGCTACTGTTGTGAGTCGGGGCCACCACCTGATGTTCCGTAAAGCTGCACAAGAGAAATGGTGGTTTCCCAAATGACTGCACCTGCGCAGATAACGTTAAAACGTCGTAAATTTTCACGCAAACAAATACCGTTTTCTAAATCAACATAAATAACATATTGATGCGGAACAAAACCAATCGGTGTCGACTATTCACCGATGGATATTGCTTTTACAGCGGAACGAGTTCTTTGTTCGCGAAAAAATGCTTATCATACGCACAATACGTCATTCACGTTGATTACAATTCCGCGTTTCCAGAATAAGTGTCCCCGAAGAGACGGCGCCGCTATTAGGAGCTCGGTGGCTTTTGTCCGAGACTTCCTATAGTTCCTATAGTTGCGTAGAGTATGTTTAGTAAACAAAGGTAGAGCCACGATACATGAGCCTCGCCTGAGGAGGTAGCACGTCCTGATCCAATTCCGGACGCTGGCAGATGTCATGCGCCAATACTAATTGTGCAATAAAAATGATATTTGTCTCTACACTGTTTCACCGCGGAAGTTAGTCACATCGTAAAATTACTAATTGTATAAACACTATATTAATCTGTACAAGGCCCCGGGGTCCTGACCTATAAGATCTGAGGCTTCTTTACTTTTACTTTATTTTGTCCGTTCTTGTCCACACACGTTTGCCGTACAGCATTACCGTTCGAATATATAAATTGTTCGCAATAAAGGTTAATCTACTTAGAACAAATTGAAATCATTTTAGATATAATAAATATTGAATGTTTAAATCGTAGTATTCAGAGCGGACTTTCGGTAAAAGAGATTAAATTCCAGTTCAATGTTTCTAAGATAGCAATCGCATTGAATCCTTGTTTGTGGAAGCGGACGTTGGGGCGCGCTCCGGGGAGGGAACCGGTGGATTCGACAGATGCCTATCGCAAGGGACAAGAATATTACGATATCGCTTGAATTTGAAATTTTTTGATGTGATTTACTTATAAATAAAAGACTTTTATGGATTACATTAAATGCCCGTATAAATAAATATTGAAATATTAAGTTGTATTTCATTTATTAAAGGGAAGAAAATCATAGCCAGAAAGTATTCTGGCATTACATTGAACTTTCGGAAAGCTTTGTGGCCAAAGAGGACAAGGATATATTTGTGAAACTTTCAGTAAATATTAAGAAAGGGTTTTTTATAAAACTATTATAATATTTAAGTTTATATATAATTATAAAATGTTTAATTATATAACTACATATACCCATATTAGTATGTTCCACCGCATGCCGTCACCTATGAAGTTTAAAAATGAATTAAAACAGTTGATGTTCAGCAAGGTGGACATCAAGTACGAGAATATAGTTATACCTAAACAAATACTGTAACTAATGTTTCTAATGCGTTCCGTTGTTCATTGTAACAAATCCAAGCCATTTGTTTATTGTACTTGCTAGTGATAACGTATACAGTGTACCATAAAGTTTAACTTATTCTACGTAATCTAGTTACGGGTAGAATTCATTTGCTTGTTCCTAGTATTAATATCATGCAAAAAAATTCTTCTTTTCTAAATTCTTCAGTTCTGTGACTATACATTACATTTTCAACTATATAGAGGGGTGACAGTCAATATTTTATATCCTAGAACAAATTTCTTAGTGTTTGTTTAGGGTCCTGTGGTCCTGTGTCCTAGGAGTATCAAGGTCGTGTTCATGTCGGTAGCGTTTCCTCAAACTTTAAGACAAATCCTCTATCATATTATATTAACTCAATAAAAGTTAGGTTAGGTACTCGTAGTTCCCGTGGGAGTTGCCAGACCTTCTATCAGGCGCCCAGTCCCCCAGGTGGCGGATAGGGGAATGACGCCCAGATATGGGCGATACCGGGTAACCGGCGCGGACCAAAACTGGTTGGGTTCGGGGCGTACCCGAGAAACAGCCAAGGGCTCTGTGCCCGACGAGGCGGGCCTCTTGTAGGCTCGAGGTTGCTCCCAGTCCCTCGAACCTCGAAAAAAAAGAAGAGCGAGAAAATTACATCCCTTCCCGCCTCCACGAGCATAGCAGTACCGGCGGCACCCACCGCAACCACGAGCACCAGCTCGGGAATGGTGGTTGTTAGGCCTCTTCACACTCCTTTAGAGAAACCTGAACCACTGCCGCAAAGCAGACCGTTGCGGAGTGGGGTGTTGCTCTGGCAGTAGTGGTGGAGCCCTACGCCATGCCGGACCATCCTCACTGGTTCGGCGATGAGCTGGGTTCCGTGGCGATCTACTGGGGGGTGGTAAGGGTAGGTCCCCCCCTGCTCCCTATTGGGAAGGGGTCAGAGCTTCGTTGCAGTGCAATGGGGCACCCTGGCCATAGTCGGCTGCTACGTCTCTCCCGCGATGTCCCTCGCCGACTACGAGGTGCACCTGGACGAGGTAGCACTTTGCATTCGCAGGTGCCTTCCTCGTCCGTTTATTGTCCTGGGAGACTTCAACGCCCACTCCAGGCCGTGGCAGAACCCCAGTGACAGTCCGAGGGTAGAGACGGTGATGGAATGGGCGACTGGATTGGACCTTTGTCTGGCAAATGGGGGGCCCGTGAGCACATCCGTGCGGTGGCAGGGGTAGGCAGACGTGGACGACTGCCGCTGCGATGCGCAAGCTGTCGGGCTGGCGTGTTGCAGAGGAGGTGGTCACGCAATCCGACCACCACCATATTTTGTTCGATCTCGCAATCCGCCGCCCCGACGATGAATCCAGCCGCCGAGAAGGCATCCATACGCGACGTTGGTGTCTCAAGCGGCTCGACCGAGACTTGCTCGGGGCCGCCGCTAACGTCGCGATATGGCCAGAAAGCGCCGAAGAGGTTTCGTCCAATCCGGATGTCTAACCGAACTGAACCGATGACGCGTATTTGTGACGCGTCAATGCCCCGGATCCGTCGCCCCGATTGCCAGTACACCAGAGCCCGAAGTAGGCGAAGGCGAGCTCTAAGTGAGGAAATAGCCAGACTCTACGAGGCGACCACGAAGGCGTTGCAGGTGCAGGCGGTGCAGCCCTCTGCAACGCCAGGTCTCGATCCTGAGCGTAGTTTCACTGCGGAAGAAGGTCACATCGTAAAATTACTAATTATATAAACACTATATTAATCTGTACAAGGCCCCGGGGTCCTGACCTATAAGATCTGAGGCTTCTTTACTTTTACTTCATTTTGTCCGTTCTTGTTCACACACGTTTGCCGTACAGCATTACCGTTCGAATATAAAAATTGTTCGCAATAAAGGTTAATCTACTAGAACAAATTGAAATCATTTTAGATATAATAAATATTGAATGTTTAAATCGTAGTATTCTGAGCGGACTTTCGGTAAAAGAGATTAAATTCCAGTTCAATGTTTCTAAGATAGCAATCGCATTGAATCCTTGTTTGTGGAAGCGGACGTTGGGGCGCGCTCCGGGGAGGGAACCGGTGGACTCGACAGATGCCTATCGCAAGGGACAAGAATATTACGATATCGCTTGAATTTGAAACTTTTTGATGTGATTTACTTATAAATAAAAGACTTTTATAGATTACATTAAAATGCCCGTATAAATAAATATTGAAATATTAAGTCGTATTTCATTTATTAAAGGAAAGAAAATCATAGCCAAAGTATTCTGGTAATACATTGAACTTTCGGAAAGCTTTCTGGCCAAAGAGGACAAGGATATATTTGTGAAACTTTCAGTAAATATTAAGAAAGGGTTTTTTTATAATACTATTATAATATTTAAGTTTATCTATAATTATAAAATGTTTAATTATATAACTACATATACCTATATTAGTATCTTCCACCGCATGCCGTCACCTATGAAGTTTAAAAATGAATTAAAATAGTTGATGTTCAGCAAGGTGGACATCAAGTGCGAGAATATAGTTATACCTAAACAAATACTCTAACTAAAGTTTCCGTTGTTCATTGTAACAAATCCAAGCCATTTGTTTATTGTACTTGCTAGTGATAACTTATACAGTGTACCATAAAGTGTAACTTATTCTACGTAATCTAGTTACGGGTAGAATTCATTTGCTTGTTTCTAGTATTAATATCATGCAAAAAAATTCTTCTTTTCTAAATTCTTCAGTTCTGTGACTATACATTACATTTTCAACTATATAGAGGGGTGACAGTCAATATTTTATATCCTGGAACAAATTTCTTAGTGTTTGTTTAGGGTCCTGTGGTCCTGTGTCCTAGGAGTATCAAGGTCGTGTTCATGTCAGTAGCGTTTCCTCAAACTTTAAGACAAATCCTCTATCATATTATATTAACACAATAAAAGTTAGGTTAGGTACTCGTAGTTCCCGTGGGAGTTGCCAGACCTTCTATCAGGCGCCCAGTCCCCCAGGTGGCGGATAGGGGAATGCCGCCCACATATGGGTGATACCGGGTAACCGGCCCGGACCAAAACTGGCTGGGTTCGGGGCGTACCCGAGAAACAGCCAAGGGCTCTGTGCCCGACGAGGCGGGCCTCTTGTAGGCTCGAGGTTGCGCCCAGTCCCTCGAACCTCGAAAAAAAAGAAAAGCGAGAAAATTACATCCCTTCCCGCCTCCACGAGCATAGCAGTACCGGCGGCACCCACCGCAACCAGAGCACCAGCTCGGGAATGGAGGTTGTTAGGCCTCTTCACACTCCTTTAGAGAAACCTGAACCAATGCCGCAAAGCAGACCGTTGCGGAGTGGGGTGTTGCTCTGGTAGTAGTGGCGGAGCCCTACGCCATGCCGGACCATCCTCACTGGTTCGGCGATAAGCTGGGTTCCATGGCGATCTACTGGGGGGTGGTAAAGGTGTCCCCCCCTGCTCCCTATTGGGAAGGGGTCAGAGCTTCGTTGCAGTGCAATGGGGCACCCTGGCCATAGTCGGCTGCTACGTCTCTCCCGCGAGGTCCCTCGCCGACTACGAGGTGCACCTAGACGAGGTAGCACTTTGCATTCGCAGATGCCTTCCTCGTCCGTTGATTGTCCTGGGAGACTTCAACGCCCACTCCAGGCCGTGGCAGAACCCCAGTGACAGTCCGAGGGCAGAGACGGTGATGGAATGGGCGACTGGATTGGACCTTTGTCTGGCAAATGGGGGGTCCGTGAGCACATCCGTGCGGTGGCAGGGGTAGGCAGTCGTGGACGACTGCCGCTGCGATGCGCAAGCTGTCGGGCTGGCGTGTTGCAGAGGAGGTGGTCACGCAATCCGACCACCGCCATATTCTGTTCGATCTCGCAATCGGCCGCCCCGACGATGAATCCAGCCGCCGAGAAGGCATCCATACGCGACGTTGGTGTCTCAAGCGGCTCGACCGAGACTTGCTCGGGGCCGCCGCTAACGTCGCAATATGGCCAGAAAGCGCCGAAGAGGTTTCGTCCGATCCGGATGTGTAACCGAACTGAACCGATGACGCGTATTTGTGACGCGTCAATGCCCCGGATCCGTCGCCCCAAGCGCCAGTACACCAGAGCCCGAAGTAGGCGAAGGCGAGCTCTAAGTGAGGAAATAGCCAGACTCTACGAGGCGTATCGAGTGACCACGAAGGCGTTGCAGGTAGCCCTCTGCAACGCCAGGTCTCGATCCTGAGCGTGTCGGTCGCGATCTCGCTGAAAACCTGTTCGATAGGAGCTGTTTCCGATAGGAGCGTTCGACCATCGCCGCAGTTATGTGCGTCCGCTCCCTGTCGGGGCAGGCTGTGTCCAGATAAGCATTGACATCGTCAACGCCTTTAATTCCCTGCCCTGGGACGTGGTATTCCCCCCTACCTGCACGGCGTGATCGCGGACTATTTGCGCGACAAGTACATCTTATACATGGACCGAGACGGTACGAGGATGCAGAGGGAGATGCAGTGTGGGGTCCCACAGGGACCGGTGCTGGGCCTGTTACTGTGGAATCTCGTTTACGACTCTGTCCTGCGAGTCGAGCTCCCCGCTGGCGTTAATGTCGTTTGCTACGCGTATGGCACGTCGGTGGTCGGCACTGGAGGTAGCGCCTCACAAAAACGAGGCGCTATGGTTCTACAAACAGCCGCGGAGCAAGGAACCACTCGACTCGTGCGTCCGAGTAGGTGAAGCTGAAGTCAGAGTGGGGCGGTACATTAAGTACCTGGGCCTCACCCTGGACAGTCTCTAACATTGTTTGTTTTTTGTATTGCGAGGTGAGTTCTCATTGCTACCGTTTTCATTAATTCCTAATGAAGCAACGCGTGTGAAACTATTGCAATATGTATTGATTTGCGCAGGTAATACAAATAAACAATACTCGATGTTATAAACAATAACTATACAATGTGAATAACCAACGTTGTTAGTACTGCGGAGTTATTGCTTATATAATACACGTTTGTTACTATATCGTGTAACTATATTGTGTAACTATATGGTGTAAGTATATTGTGTAACTATATTGTGTAATTATATGGTGTAACTATATCGTGTAACTATATTGTGTAACTATATTGTGTAAGTATATCGTGTAAGTATATTGTGTAACTATATTGTGTATCTATATTGTGTAACTATATGGTGTAACTATATTGTGTAACTATATTGTGTAACTATATGGTGTAACTATATCGTGTAACTATATTGTGTAACTATATTGTGTAAGTATATCGTGTAAGTATATTGTGTAACTATATGGTGTAACTATATTGTGTAACTATATTGTGTAACTATATGGTGTAACTATATCGTGTAACTATATTGTGTAACTATATTGTGTAACTATATTGTGTAACTATATGGTGTAACTATATCGTGTAACTATATTGTGTAACTATATTGTGTAAGTATATCGTGTAAGTATATTGTGTAACATTATTGTGTAACTATATTGTGTAACTATATGGTGTAAGTATATTGTGTAACTATATGGAGTAACTATATTGTGTAACTATATTGTGTAACTATATTGTGTAACTATATGGTGTAACTATATTGTGTAACTATATGGTGTAACTATATTATTGTAACTATATTATTAATAACTATATTGTGTAATTATATGGTGTAACTATATTATTGTAACTATATTATTAATAACTATATTGTGTAATATATGGTGTAACTATATTGTGTAACAATATTGTGTAAGTATATCGTGTAAGTATATTGTGTAACTATATTGTGTGTAACTATATGGTGTAACTATATTGTGTAATATATTGTGTAACTATATTATTGTAACTATATTGTGTAACTATGGTGTAACTATATTATTGTAACTATATTGTAACTATATTGTGTAACAATATGGTGTAACTATATTATTAATAACTATATTGTGTAACTATATGGTGTAACTATGTTATTGTAACTATATTGTGTGTAACTATATTGTAACTATATTGAATAATTATATGGTGTATCTATATTGTGTAACTATATTGTGTAACTATATGGTGTAACTATATTGTGTGTAACTATATTGTGTAACTATATTGTGTAACTATATTGTGTAACTATATGGTGTAACTATATCGGTGTAACTATATTGTGTAACTATATTGTGTAACTATATTGTGTAAGTATATCGTGTAAGTATATTGTGTAACATTATTGTGTAACTATATTGTGTAACTATATGGTGTAAGTATATTGTGTAACTATATGGAGTAACTATATTGTGTAACTATATTGTGTAACTATATGGTGTAACTATATTGTGTAACTATATGGTGTAAGTATATTGTGTAACTATATGGTGTAACTATATTGTGTAACTATATTGTGTAACTATATGGTGTAACTATATCGTGTAACTATATTGTGTAACAATATTGTGTAAGTATATCGTGTAAGTATATTGTGTAACTATATTGTGTAACTATATGGTGTAATTATATTGTGTAACTATATGGTGTAAGTATATGGTGTAAATATATTGTGTAACTATATTGTGTAACAATATGGTGTAACTATATTGTGTAACAATATTGTGTAACTATATGGTGTAACTATATTGTGTAACTATATGGTGTAACTATATTGTGTAACTATATTGAATAATTATATGGTGTATCTATATTGTGTAACTATATTGTGTAACTATATGGTGTAATTATATTGTGTAACTATATGGTTTAAGTATATCGTGTAAGTATATTGTGTAACTATATTGTGTAACAATATGGTGTAACTATATTGTGTAACAAAATTGTGTAACTATATGGTGTAACTATATTGTGCAACAATATTGTGTAACTATATGGTGTAAGTATATTGTGTAACTATATGGTGTAACTATATTGTGTAACTATATTGTGTAACTATATGGTGTAACAATATTGTGTAACTATGTGGTGTAACTATATTGTGTAACTATATTGAATAATTATATGGTGTATCTATATTGTGTAACTATATTGTGTAACTATATGGTGTAACTATATTGTGTAATAATATTGTGTAACTATATGGTGTAACTATTATTTTTATATTGTAAACAACTATTCTGAATGAGTTGGCCCAACTGCGGTGAGGACCTACTTCGAACTTCACGATGAATGTAAAAGGGTATAATAACAGCTGCTATAAACAGATCATGATTGATTTCGATGACATCCACATCTTCTCGTTGTCAGATTTCCAAATAGATTTTCAACCATTCATTTGAATAAACCCGTACAAGCCCCTTTTCCTGTTCCTATGTACTGCATGTACAATAAGGTCGAGGACAGATTCTGACGCAGTGTCAAGGACACGGGACACATGTCACTGTTGCACTCTAATGCAAACGGGACAACTATAAAAATACCAAGATATTGCGATGAGCTTGTGATAAGCAAGGACTCCTGTAAATAGTTCCTCAACATAGAGTCGAGCTGTGCGTTCGTCGTCGCCTGACAGATGGAATGCCAATTATAATAATTACAGCGCTATTTGCATATTTTAGTTTAGTGCTCGGCACGGAGCGTTTAGATTTAGATATACAAGAGAACAGATCCAGCATCTTTACAGTACCCAAATGTCACAGCTTGCCATTCGTTGACAAATTACAGAAGAAGATTATCACAATTTGAGAAATATGTGTAGCCAGTATATTTAGTTTGTTACATTATATAGTTTTTAGCACATAGTGCATAATTGCTCGATAAGCCTCCCTAGCTACCTAGCCAACTTCCCCCGGGTTGCTCTCTGAGTAAATCGTATCGATCCTCATCGTACACTATGTCGACGTCGGTATAAAAGTCTCTACAATTAAAAGATAATCTAATTATTTTGCTAAATTAGTTACTTATGCAGCAATGAATACTTTTGTTTGTTTCTTTCCGGTATCGCTGAGCGAGCCCCGCGCGGCGGCCCACATCTCTCGTAAAAATATTTTAAGGTATATAGTAATAAATCACAAAATGGAAATTAAAATCTATTTGTAAGTCATTTCCGGCTAGTCTTTAATCTCTTGATGTCAAACAACAACAGATAAATCGAATAGATAATGTAAAAAACCGTAGAGCCACGCTGCAGTCTGTATATAGCTGCGGCATAAAGGAGCACACCCTCACAGAATATCTGTACCGCCTCAGAAAACCAGCATAACACTGCTGTATTTCGTCCAGTGAATGTAGGGATCCTGCGTCCTTTATTACTGCTGACGTCGAATTTAATTTTAGTCGTCGGCGGTGAGGTTTACCTCATAGTGGGTGTCATGAGCCGCAGGACACAGTTACCATCAGACGAACTCCGCGCTCGTTCGTCACTCATATAATGAAACAATATACAGGTCTCACTGCTGGCCTCTCCTCTGGAAAGAGTGTTGGGGTGTACTCCCGAGGCTTTGGCATTTGGCTTCTCACGTGTTTTTAAAATATTATTTTATTTATTCCTTGTACATGGACATGTAAATTGCCTCAGCGTTGACCTCAACCAACGTGAAATTAAAAGTGATCGCTCATTGTCTATTCACTCAATATCAATTAACGTTACGCGAGCAAACCGCATTCGATCCGTCAATATTGCACAAGTATCCCCCGGGTGTCGTGGGTGCCCCGGCCCAGCGATAAGAATATGCTGTCTTGCTCTGTCAAGCACGCCCAGTTGTTTAAAGGCCAATTGGGCCTTACCCTCCGCCGCGTGACCGCGGAACTGAACGTCGCATGATATGTCAACACCAAGGGTTCCGATACTAGCTACACTCTCCGTTTAGAAAATAAGGAGATGCGACAAAAGAATTCTTTTTAGCGATAAACGCGCAAACTTGTGTGAGATTAATTTGGACTACAGTTTGTTAGCCCCAAACTGAGACTTTATGTAACAAAATCTTGACCTTAGACACAAGTTTGTTCCGGTACTCATTGACTCGAGAAATATTTGCGTGGACAGTGCATAACGCATCGACTGTGCTGTCAATACAATAAATGTCATTGATTTGCAATATGTCATTTGATATGCTGAAGAAACAAGGTAGGAGATATCACAGAGCCTTGTGGAACACGAACATTAACTGGTTTGGAGTCAGATCATGTACCCTCGACTACGGCCTTGATGCCACGATTTGAGAGAAAACTCGAGACCAACTTGAATATTTTCTCGAAAAGCACATAGGAAGGAAGCTTCCAAAGAAGCGCCTTGTGCCAACCTCGATCGAAGACCTTCGACACGTCAAGACTAACCCCCAAGGCTTCTCCCTTGGAGTCGACCGCTTGCGTCCACCGATGACTCAAGTAGACCGGAAGGTCACCAGCTATGTAACAACGAGGTTTCAGAATAAAAAAATATTTATACAATAAAATTAGTAAAATAATAAATATACATCCTTTATAGTTATTAAAACGTGGGCCCTGAAATGTTATTAAAGGAACAATCTATATATATGCTGCAATAATTTAAGTGGTAATAATAACCAGGCACACTCGTTAAGTTTTGGTTATATTTCATTGACATATAATATATCATCATAAAATATAAATGTGCTATAAGACAAACATTAAACATAAACATAAACATTCTGTATAATAATTATGTTAGTAAACTTATTTTATTTTATTACATTCAATGATTTTTTATTTTTCATATCAATAAAATGAAAAACATTTAAAAAACCAAATTGTAGTTATCAGAATGTCCTTGTTATTTTGTAACCTACAACAAAAGTAATAATACGTAAAGACAATGATGTTATTTACGAAATCATGCTCGATCCATCACTCCGTTAATTCTATAGACATCTCCTCTCTTTAGTCGAAAACAATTAATCAAAGATCGTTTATTAAAACAATTATTCTTGAGGAGTTTGCGATATGCATAACTGTTCCTTATGACTATCTTTTATATATTAGAACTTACAATACAAGTCTTTTTTTATATTAGGGTGATAAACGAGCACACAGTTTACCTGATGGTAGACGAGGACGGCTCATCACATCTACGTCCATCCTCAGTAAAGATCCAAGTGGCGCAGGCGTTGCCAACTCTGCAAGGTTCCACATCCGATCTCAGTCTCAGGGGTGGCAAAGCATGCACTCTTGAATCTTTGTTCAGCATATACATAAAAACAATGTCAAAAAAAGAGTAGATAATAAATATAAAAATAAATTCTAAAATAAGTTTACCTAATCAGATAAACTTATTTTTGAATGGAATGTCTCAAAGAGGAGGCCTAATTCTCCTCTCTTGGGATAAAACATAGATCGCTACGCAGTCCAACAATTTACAAGCTATGGCAAGCGCTACGCCGCCATAACCGAGTACGCTAACCATACCGTGTGCGTAGCCGTTTCATTTGGTTCAGTGTAGGGACGGGAGACCTGATTCCAGGCGACGAGCCGATCCATTATTCTAAGTGTTGACAACGCGTGTGCATCTTGGACCCGTGTTGAGGATGGATGTAGGTATCGTAGGCAACTCACCACTCACCACTCACCACTTACCAACTAACTTTGAACTGTTTGCTCTTTAGTCGCGTCGGAAATTATGAAAAAAGCCTGAAAATAAAGTAGGCATGAAATAATTAGAAATAACGGTACGTTTCCGTTTCCCTCATGAATTTTGGGGAGATCGCTGGGTCCAGACTCAACTAAATAAGAGTTGTTTATATTATGATGTTAGATAAATAATACTTGATGTTTCTTAAACATTGTTTAATGTGATCATAAGACCACTTATCCTAGCCCGTCTAGTTCCAGACTTTCAGTATGAGCCTCAGCCCCATTATATATGTGGCAACTAAATGGGGACTACGAGGTCGCAGGCGGTCAGGGTGAGGGCGATGATCATCCAGAATAACAAACCAGACAACAACGCAATGGCCGTAGCGTAGCGAGGGTGCTAGTGGGGGCCCTCTTCGGGACGTGACCGAAAAATAAATAAAACACGAGCACGCCGCTGCTGCCTGCATGATGCAATAAGGACACGTGGCCTGTTGCTCCGGTGTGCACATCACGTACAAAACAGTTTTCTGAAATTACTTCCGGTGCTACGAGCCACTGCAGTGCTGAATATAATTATGTGCAAGTTTTATTATAATATTTTAACATTTTCGTTTACTGTTTTAACCGTACAGTTACAGTAACCGACATAGGTGAAAGCATCAGTGAGCTGAAGTGGTAATGGGCTGCTCACACAGCTCGTAGAACCGATAACCGATGGGGAAGAAAGGTTGTTGAGGGGCAGCCTCGTATTGGCCATGGCAGCGTAGGACGAGCCACCGGGAGTGACGACGTATGCAAATGTGCGGGAACTTGGTGCTCGGGACCTGCCTCGTGGCGTCTGAGGAGAAATCCTACGCTCAGCAGTGTACTCGTGGCTGGGCGAGATGATAATTAGCGTGATTACTGTTTCACTACTACTCTGGCCAAAAGTTCGAGACAATCTCGTCATTATTTTGTTTACAAAGTGAAGTCAAGCTAAATAAACATTAGATCATCAGTAACACCACTAATATTTTTCGCAAAGTTTAAAAGAAACCGAGTGGCATGATCTGTAGCTAACTTGTGAAATGTTTAATTTGTTTAAAGTTTAAAATGTTGGCAGCGGGCGACAGATGGGCGGCAGAGCAGACAGTACGTGCGCCAGAATCGGCTGATAATATGTTCTAATGACATATTGGAATTCTGTATTTTTTTCAGTATTATACAACAGTAATTTATTATTCAAAAATTCATTCGGACAAAAATCTTCCGCGTCGTTTTCATTACTTTACGAATTCTTAACACTTTTTGTTTCATCAGGTAACTTAGTTAACTTAACGACTTTAACTAACTTTTAGTTAAAGAATTTACTTTACACTAGAATTTTTTACTTTTTCGGTTAAAGCACGTTTGATTTTAGTTGAATTTGAAGTTGTTCCATGCTATTGATTATAGAAATTTTCACAAGCATTTTTGTTAAATTATTAATTTAACAGAGGTAGCTAGTTTGTATTTCCAAAGTGAATGTGTCGGCGCGAGCGGGCAAGCATGCCAGCGAACGATGAGGACGCTGTCCGCGTGTCAACTGCTCGTGGCGGAGGTACGGCAGCCTCGTCGCGGTGGCAGCCTACTCTGCGCTGCCCTACCGTGCAGTACACTGTCTCCTCGTCGTGGTGGCAGCCCGCTCTGCCCTGCTATGCAGTACACTGTCTGCTCGTCGTGGTGGCAGCCTGCTCTGCCCTGCCCTGCCCTGCAGTGCAGTACACTGTCTGCTCGTTGCGGTGGCAGCCTGCTCTGCCCTGCCTTGCCTTGCCGTGTAGTGCACTGTCTCCTCGTCTGTCATTGTCGTTGTCTTAATATTATAAAATAAACTAAAGGAAGTTGTTAGGGGAATGTTTTAGTGGTATTTTTTTGCCTAAGCGAGTTAATTCACCTCTAATACGTTACCAATTCTATTAAAACGCACGTACTTATTTTAAACTAAACAATAATTCTGCAAAAATTGTAATAGCAGTTCTTAAGTTATTGGTACTACTATCCAACTATGAGATTATAAGATTCATAAATATGTAGTTTGTTGATATCGTTTTCACGCAGAGCTGTGACCAACCTGAGTCCACCATTCAACTGGCGCCGTCACCCGCGAGGACCGGGATGTATCATCTCGTTACCTGTAACTGGCTCCACAGACCCACACCCACTCCGACCATATATACCAGGCAGCAATATGCTGTTGCACACTGGTGCTGGAGAATGAGGGTGTGCTCCTCCTGGTCGAGGCCACCATTCATGTTGCAGACAGTAAAGAACTGCGGCGTCGCCCCACCGTTGTTGTGTATATCTTGAAAATTATCGTAAATACATATACTCGTAAAAACTCCACTTGTGGCACTTCAAGTCTGAACTGCAAACAATGATTTATTCCAAGTTGCGCCAAGTGGCCCGGTGCGGTTCCTTGTCTATAGTGAACTAGCGGTCGCGCTCACTCGTCAGCCGTCCAACAATATTTCTGTGTCACTAAGTATTGGTTTCCAGGTCTCTTGCGATTTGATTGCATTTACATTTCATTGGACTTCAGAAAGTGCTTACGGCACTATAGTTTATTCTGCTCAGTTGAAGTCATCTTAAACCATGTTCTAGCGTCATGTATAATTCTTATTCTTTATAATATTAGAGGTGACAAATAGGCACACGGCTAACCATCCGATAAGTGATGATTGAGGCCTATATTTATTTATTTTATTTTTACTTCCATCCTCCTCGTTACCTGTGAATAGGTCCGTGGAGCCCTGCTCCCGCTACACCATCATGCTGCTATATCATTCTGAAATTGTGTGAGGACTTAGTCGGACGTAGGGTACTCACAGAATGCCTTCTTTCACATTGGAACTAGAGCTGCTAAAACACTGAAACTATGACGATTAGTCTTTTTTTAAAACTATGGTTCTATCAAATATAATTAGAAGGTTGGTGTGTCATCATGGTGTTGCCGATGTCCGTATGGACTCACACAAGTCAACAACGGCCCTAAAAGTTTATAAATGCTGAGAGGCGACTCACTGGAAGGCTTCCGGAGCTAAGTTTGTGCACAATGTCCCGTTGTTAGTTGTTCTTATTCATTTTTACAAAAACAAACAATTGACATACATTGTTGTTTCCTATTGCGGTGATTCCGTCGGGACTTATATCAGAACTGAGAAAGTTACGTTCGTGGCAAGTTCTCTCTACCACTAACATCATAAAATAATACTTAATTTTATGATGTTAGTGGGTGGAGTCGGGTCGCCGCGATTCCTGCGGCGCGCGAGGCTGACGTGCCAGACCTGGGTGCACACCGGCTCGCCACTGTTACACTGCTTAACCAAATAACATAACTAGGTGGTATGCTGCAAAAGCCTGACTATTCTCCGGTTGAGTAAATCGATTTATGCTGGTTAGTTTATAGCAACAGCGTGGCTCTACTGTGTTAAATGTGAATTCTTCTCTTTCATCCCAGTCGTGATAATCTCATTCGCTGATGACCAGACATGCCGTGTAATCACTCAGGGGAGGCTACGCATCTGCATTATGATTATATTTGATTATATACTGAGAAATAGTCCTTGCCGCAGGGATCACGACCCATAAACGGTGCTCGTTTGTCACCCTCAATATAATGAAAACGTACATTATTTAATTTCCACTTTCTTGTTTATATGTAGGAAATCCTTATTTTCTTTAGTTTAAGGAAGACAGCTATATTTTTCCAAGTGTAAAATAACAGAACTCAAGTTATAAATCCTTTAAATGAAAGGAAGTGGAAGAATTTCCTTGTGTGTAAAGTGTGAGGGATACGAGTAAGCATATGTTGAGTCGAGATATTCTCCTGTAAACATAATTTCAAGTTAAGTGAGTATTCTCTTAACGTTTTTAACCGACTTCAAAATAGAGGAGGTACTATGTTCGACGCATAAGAATTTATAGTACAATATGAACAGCAAAACAATGAAGTTGTATAATATAATGGGGATTGTACTGTACAATTTATAGTACAATATGAACAGCAAAACAATGAAGTTGTATAATATAATGGGGATTGCAAATGAGCAAATAGTAAGCCGAGGCTCTTCAGAGGATTGGAACCTGACCCAAACCGTTATCAAATAAGGGAGGTTGAAGAGTCGCGGCACATTGAATTTAAGAATAAACGGGTTTTTGCTCGCAGGTGAAACTTAAGAAGCTCGCTTGAAGGTTCCCGAGATCTCAGCGGCGCGACACGCTGCGGAATAGACTTCAAATTTCTATTCGCAGCGAGATCGTGTTGCGAGGGAATGAATAGATGTACTGAAATGTACATCCTATATTACTACCTAATATTTTGAATCGATCATTGAAACCGTTTTTTATAGAGGGTTACAAACCAACACACAGTTCACCTGATGGTGGGCGAGGACTGCGGTCCGTGAAGTCTAAGCCTAGTCTGAACCTAGACTCAAAAAAACATCTAGAATATGTACTACATCCCTTGTTACCATCGAGGGCTGAGATGAATGCTTCCTTACAGTAATATGCCCAACACCAGTAATAAGGGTCTCCAGATCCCTACGCTGGCCAGTCGAAACGCAGAGGCGATATGCTACTATTTCACGATTGTATTTCATGAGGGTGCAGTCTGTCTACAGTTATGCCGAAACCTTAATGCTACAGCTACGAACAAACAGAAGAGTTGCTCCACCACTGCTGAGGTAGATAATGTTAGTAACATGCAGAGGGTCAAGCCAAGAACTATATTCCCTGGCAGTATAAAGCTGTCCGAGTGTTGCGTACCTTGCACGAATCCTAAAAGCTACGAAATGTATATCTGTGAAAGTATATGACAAATGTCGCCACGTCAAATTAAAAAAACTACAAAATATATATCTGTGAAAGAATATGACAAACGTCGCCACGTCAAATTAAAAAAACTACGAATTGTATATCTGTGAAAGTATATGACAAATGTCGCCACTTCAAATTAAAAAAAACTACAAAATATATATCTGTGAAAGAATATGACAAACGTCGCCACGTCAAATTAAAAAAACTACGAAATATATATCTGTGAAAGAATATGACAAACGTCACCACGTCAAATTAAAAAAACTACGAATTGTATATCTGTAAAAGTATATGACAAATGTCGCCACGTCAAATTAAAAAAACTACAAAATATATATCTGTGGAAGAATATGACAAACGTCGCCACGTCAAATTAAAAAAACTACAAAATATATATCTGTGAAAGAATATGACAAACGTCGCCACGTCAAATTAAAAAAACTACGAAATGTATATCTGTGACAGAATATGACAAACATCGCCACGTCAAATTAAAAAAACTACAAAATATATATCTGTGAAAGAATATGACAAACGTCGCCACGTCAAATTAAAAAAACTACGTAATATATATCTGTGAAAGAATATGACAAACGTCACCACGTCAAATTAAAAAAACTACGAATTGTATATCTGTAAAAGTATATGACAAATGTCGCCACGTCAAATTAAAAAAACTACAAAATATATATCTGTGAAAGAATATGACAAACGTCGCCACGTCAAATTAAAAAAACAACAAAATATATATCTGTGAAAGAATATGACAAACGTCGCCACGTCAAATTAAAAAAACTACGAAATGTATATCTGTGACAGAATATGACAAACATCGCCACGTCAAATTAAAAAAATTACATAATGCCAGGGACGTGAACACTCACGATCTTCGCTCTTAGTTAAAAGCTCATAACGCAAGGTTTGCAGCTTGATCTTGGTGCCGTGGCGAGAGACGCCGCATTTGCTGAAACAAAAACACGAGCATCGGATTGCTTCACACAGAAGAGAAATAAATTAATAAGTGAAAGATAACGCTTACTACCATACGTTTCATATTATTTCAATACTTTTGCCAATTTCCCTTGATAATACCTTTTTAATATTTACAATACGTTCTACAAAAACCGTATAAAACATGAGAATGCTTTTATTTCTTCTGTTGACTATGACCGGAATATGTACACTTAGTGGTTATCATATATAAAGGCTCTCGGTCATGTTTTAAAATGTTATTTTGGATTCGATACAGTTTACATATACAATGTTACTAAAGGTTTATTTATTTAATATCACGGCATGGATATTTTACACACTAGGCTGGCTTATGGCCTCTTTGTAGCCTGAGTTAGCCTTATTTATTTCTTTTAATTTAACATTATTTAAGAGAGATTTGAGAAGTTTACATTCTTGCCGGCACCGGGGATCAACCAGTCCATTTGTTCCACTGAGCTCGTCTAGACACTGACAATTTGTAAATTAAGGAATCATTTTATTTAATCTTTTCTTACTCTTTTACTCAAGTTAATAATGAAATATTTCGAAGACATGAGTCGCGTGGCGCGCTTGTGTCCAGCATTGGGACCTCGGCGGTTACTACTCTAAGACTATCGGAGATGAAGTGTTTTTTATTTAAATTTATCTTCGTTCGGTTAATAAGAGTAGCAATTTATTCGTCGCCGTCCCAGCTTATCGATAACTCTCTACGGAAATTGAAACACAAAAGGCTTCGAGAAAAACTGAGCTCTTTATTCTTGTACTTGGGAGTGAGTCGAGCCCGACGCCTGCGGGACAATGAACGCTTTGTGAGTCAGGAGTCCTTTCTCTCTGTTCTAATAGTTGTTTTACGTTGGGGCAATTAATTAATAAATATAATGAATATATTTTTTAATAGATGAGGACATAAACGAGCTAGCAACGCACTACAGGAGTGAATAATTGGACGTGAGTATTTGTGTGGGGTCTGACAATAGAAAAACAGTGTGCAAGAGGCCCACTAGATGAGTAAAATTCGTTTTATTTTTGTAATTCAAAAAAGCCCATGTTGGTAATATCTGGGTATATATATATTTTTTTTAATAATACAACACTAACTCTATTTGCCGCATTGAAATAATACTCTGATGTCATTATTTACCTTTTACGAAAGACCTGAGGTGTTGTATGGTGTTGTATGGTCTATTACCTAATAAATCAATACCTAATAAATACAAATGTAATATTCAAAATGACCAATACATCGGCTGTATTGAAGCGCGTGTATCAGCTCGCTCTATTGCATCTGCTTCCCAGCGGGCGGGCGTTGAGAAGAGTTAGGAAAGATTAAATAAAATGATTCCTTTAATTACAAATTGTCAGTGTCTAGACGAGCTCAGTGGAACAAATAGACTGGTTGATCCCCGGTGCCGGCAAGAATGTAAACTTCTCAAATCTCTCTTAAATAATGTTAAATTAAAAGAAATAAATAAGGCTAACCCAGGCTACAAAGAGGCCATAAGCCAGCCTAGTGTGTAAAATATCCATGCCGTGATATTAAATAAATAAACCTTTAGTAACATTGTATATGTAAACTGTATCGAATCCAAAATAACATTTTAAAACATGACCGAGAGCCTTTATATATGATAACCACTAAGTGTACATATTCCGGTCATAGTCAACAGAAGAAATAAAAGCATTCTCATGTTTTATACGGTTTTTGTAGAACGTATTGTAAAAATTAAAAAGGTATTATCAAGGGAAATTGGCAAAAGTATTGAAATAATATGAAACGTATGGTAGTAAGCTTTATCTTTCACTTATTAATTTATTTATTTTAAGTACAACTACATGATATATATGTACCGCTTATGATCTAACAGTATGTACAATAATATTCTAACATGGCCGTGGTAGCTCAGCGCCGAAGCGATCTCTTTTGATTCCACACCGAGTTCGATCCCCGGTGCAGGCACCAATGAACGTTGTTAATTAGAATTTAAAAAACGCTTTTTGATATATGTATGTATGTATGCTCGCAAGTGAAGGAAAGCATCGTGAGCATGTGAGGAGGACGGAAGACATATAAAGCCGCGTACCTCCAGAGAGAAAGCTTGCGCCCACAAGTAGTATTTGGAAAAAGGAAAATTAGCATTTGATACTCTGAAGTAGGTGACAACAGTGTATCAAAAAAATATAACATTTAATAAGCAGGGGAGGAGGCGACGGTAACACTTGTTAGAACTGTACTGTAAGGTCGCTACGACTGGCAACCGGCCGGCCTCCGTGAATTATATCGTTATTGTCGATATGTTACGACGATAACGGATGACCACCTTTCAACCTTAAATTTAACAGAAAATATTTTTGTACCTTACTGTTATTGTTTATTTTATTGAAAAATTGTTGAAGTTCGTAGTGTGCGCGCAATGACACAGCTACGGCCGGAATCCACACTGCCCTACTCCGTATCGACGGCTGTCTTTCGATATGGGGCCATTAAATCTACGTTTTGATAAATTTTAATTTTTAAATAAATTAAATTTTGAATTAAATTAAAAAGCTACAACGTTGCACTACATTAATTAAAAAAAAGAATAATATATGTTCATTAGAATTTAGTACATTCCGATAGAACTTCACTAAATTATCTATTCAGTTTATTTGAAAACAAGTCATTGTTTTGATTGACAATTTACACAGGTAATGTTTTTTATAAAAATTATTAATATCATTTTTATAACTCAGTGTTTAAGTGCTTGTTTTTAATTTATGGTACGCAAGCGAACCGAGTTCGATCCCCGATGCGTGTAACGTGCTCGGCGGTGAAACAAGAAAACCTGCAAGTCTTAGACTTAAACTATAAATTTGTATTTCCAGTAGCGCATCATAAACACCTTGTTTAGGAGCTCCACATGGAAACTCTCGCAGACGGCACATCTCGCAATCTCTTAATCCCGGTTCCCACACGAGGCCGGCTCGCTGATCCAACCACTTGAACAAGCCTCCGTTCGCTTACGCATAATATAACCCTACTATAAGAATTTATATTTTTTATTTCTTGTGTTGTAATGGCACAGTCCTTAAGCAATACTCGATAAATAAAATAAAAAAAATCGACACTTGAAGTGCTCCAACAATGGACAGATCGTAAAAATACTTTTGAATGTTCATAACTAAAATATAGTTGGAGGCTCGCCCTCATAGAGCAGCAGGTGACTGCAGGGTTCCGAAGACCCTCATAACTGCCGAAGAGGCTTTCCATATCGGTCCTGAAAGGGACAAGGAATCCGCAGAGAGCACTTACCATCCGCTGAGCTGCGTGCTCGCTGTCACCCACAATACAATAACAACAGGTCATGCTTGCTCTGCGCTCAATGAAAGAAAAGATACTGACGTTTGGGACAACAACAACACGTTACTTCTCTTTATTGCAAACACTTTATCTTTCTCCGTAAGGAATATGGATACGCTAATAATTTATTTTTTAATATTGCAGTTCAAAAATATTGTAACGTTTGCAATCAATAACAAATTGTACAATATTTAGTTTTAGCATGTTTATCAATTTTAGTGAATAATTTCAATAAATAATTATTAATGTTTACAATATGTCAGTCCAATAGACATCGGTTTCCGTGGACGAGCCGCAGGAATTAATCCGATATCATTGGGTGACACCTCTAGATATTTAAGAACAGTTCGCGACCGACAAAACATTTGTGATGCTTGAGAAAATAGCCGGCCCTGCCAGCCCTGCCAACCCTGCCAGCCTTGCCAGCGCGGTGGGCTCATAATACGAAGCTCATAGACCGCGAGCTCGTTTCTTTGCGAAATATATTTGTAAACGGAGATATTTTTTGTTAAACGGAATGTACATACATTTTTAGTTAATTTATTATTTTAGTTAACTTTTAACTATGATATGCAGCTGCAACACGAATGTCGGCTCCACTGGAGGAGCACGTCCGCACAACCGCAGCATCGCCCCGCCGGGTTCCGTATGGTGACGGCAGGCCGTGGGAACGCGGGTGACGAATACCGGGATGTCTTCTTCCAGGCCGCAGTCACATAGCGTGCGGAGAACTGTGTACTATTGTGTCACAATACTAACTAATTGAATGGTATTACACAGCTAGTGGCTCGGGCGTACCACGACCTATCTGAGCTACAGTGCTAGTCGGCTTCTGCCACTGTGTTTCGATTCTTCAGTAGAAATAGCCACATTCTAATACCTGTACTCGGTGTGTGCTAAGATGTGATCTAAACAGCATTACTCTGCCAACCCCAATTAGTAAAAACCCTTTCATAGTAATATAATATATATAATGAATTAGATAGTGTGTAGTACGCACTTTTGGGTACTACACACTATCTTATATTCGAACTATCTGTTTTCCTTTGTTGTAGCTTAGAAGAAAGTAAATAAAGCATATTCCTTCCTGTAAAGTTTTTACTTAAAGAGATTTTCCGCACGCGAGTCGTTTACGTCTATGAAACTTTTAGTTTACTTCTCTCTAAATAACTCCTGGCATGACGCTCCCATGTATTTCAATGCACACATTTCATATCTGCAATAGCTAGTAAAGAGAATAAATACCTAGTTATGCATCCCCCTCACCCATCTGTATTAGACAAGAGGGGGCTTGTTCAGCAATTTCGCAATTCAGATATTTCAACCTTTCTCACAGTCTTCAACCGTGAGAAAGCACAGTCAGCGATACCATTGTTTCTCCGAAAAAACATTGTTCCCAGGCAAATACAGGCAACTTTATTAAATAAGAACACATTTATATTCATTATATTTAGTGCCTCCAAATCGGCAACACCTATCTTTTATTTTATTAAAGTAAAGCCTCAATATTGGCATTTAGTTTTTATTTAGTTTTTAAAAACATAATTAAGTGCTCTCGAAATTTGACAAGCACCTCAACTCCCCGCAGCCACGAGAGCTGTGAGGTGATAAAATTCTTATAATTAGTTTCTATCAATGCGTAGAAAACACAATTTTCTTTTAGTATTAGACATCTATAGAGTTCGACGACGTCCGAAAATACGTTTTGAAGGTATAAGAGCTCGATAAAATGGTACAAAACACGAACAAAGCTTGAAAACGGCCCCAATACAAGATAAAATGGTACAAAACAGGAACAAAGCTTGAGGACGGCCCCAATACAAGATAAAATGGTACAAAACAGGAACAAAGCTTGAGAACGGCCCCAATACAAGATAAAATGTTACAAAACAGGAACAAAGCTTGAGAACGGCCCCAATACAAGATAAAATGGTACAAAACACGAACAAAGCTTGAGGACGGCCCCAATACAAGATAAAATGGTACAAAACACGAACAAAGCTTGAGAACGGCCCCAATACAAGATAAAATGGTACAAAACACGAACAAAGCTTGAGAACGGCCCCAATACAAGATAAAATGGTACAAAACACGAACAAAGCTTGAGAACGGCCCCAATACAAGATAAAATGGTACAAAACACGAACAAAGCTTGAGAACGGCCCCAATACAAGATAAAATGGTACAAAACAGGAACAAAGCATGAGAACGGCCCCAATACAAGATAAAATGGTACAAAACACGAACAAAGCTTGAGGACGGCCCCAATACAAGATAAAATGGTACAAAACACGAACAAAGCTTGAGGACGGCCCCAATACAAGATAAAATGGTACAAAACAGGAACAAAGCTTGAGAACGGCCCCAATACAAGATAAAATGGTGGAACCACGCTAAGTTTATGTCTAGCTGCAGTATAAATTGGTCGGATCGACCGGGGAAGGAGCACGACCTCACAGACTAAATATATACGGTGACGAGACATCTTATCTCTGTCATAAAGATTCCTTATCGAGGACGAATGTGGGTGTCCGTGGCCGCAGGGGTCGCTGTCAGGTGAACTGTGTGCTAGTTTGTCACCCGACATACAATTAAACAGTAGTCTCTTTTCTAGATTTTATATATTCTCTGTATATTGTATTATTAGATACTGTGGTCGGGGAAGCGAACTGCAAGCATGGCGCGCTAGTTCTGGCGGGAATTTAATATCTGTTTATGTTTTGCTTACCATAAGCAGTGCTTAAAAATAACCAAAGAAAAAAGAGATACACTAAACATCATTACATATTTTCCTCGTCATCTTAGGTTTCTATTTAATTATTTTGTCGCTGATGCCTCAAGATTTCGGAACAAGCTTCCCATTGCTGTAGGGAAGACATCTTTCATTTTATTTTTTTAACGTAATGTCTTTAGACTTAGCCGTACCACCCGCAAGCATTTATATATATATATATATATATATATATATATATAAAATACATATACGCATATATATATATATTTCAACAACTTTATTAATATTTTTTTAGTATCGATACGTGTTATATGTGTGTTATGTGTGTATATGTTATACGAAATGTATGTATGTGTGTGGGTGTGTGTATAAAATATTAACAATGTATTTATTATATATACATATATCTGATTATATCTTATTGTGATCATTTACTACATAAAAACGGCAAGATTGTTTATGGAATAATAAGTTAAAATATTAAGTTCTGAAATCTTACAATATCTTAGTATCATCTTACAACTTCAGTTTACGAAGTTTTATTACGAGTCTTCCCGAAATTCAAAAATATGTAAATCTCACGAAAGGGTTATTTTATACGTAAATCAACAGAGGGTTACTTGTCTCTGGTCCGGTGTCGACGGCGCGGACGAGGGCAGGATCAGAAGACGATGCTGTCGGCTGGGTTCTCCAAATATTTAAATATTTAAATTTTATATATAATATATATAATTATATAATATTTAAATTTAAATATAATATTCTGTATTGAAATAAATAATATATAAAAATATTTTAGTATTGATCCCTTAACATTTATGGCATCACTGCAATAGGAATACATCGTACTGTATCGAAGGTTTTCACAAATAGAACAAGTTAAGATTAATAATTTGGGGTGTCTACTCACGGTTCAAGACACCTGGGATAACAAAAAGTGCAATCGTATTAACAAATACTAGCATTCCAAATGTCGGTATAAAAATAAACGCTATAAAATAAAAATAAAAATTTTATTCCAAGTACAGTATTCGCGTAAATATAACAATCTAGCACATTCTTCCCTTCTTGTTAAGCAATCGGTACTTTAGTAACTAAACATGCATTGTTTAGTAACTAAACATACATTGTTTAGTAACTAAACATGCATTGTTTAAAACTTTGTACTACTACTATTATTATTTATTTCAATAGTTATTTATTTAATAGGTTGGTAACTTTGTTCTTTCAGTTTATATAATATTTAAAAATTATCTAATTTTAATCGAGAAATTCATCCAACCAACAGATAATGCTGTATATATTTCATTACTTTATAAAGTAATTAGACTTTTTTATTTTCTTTCTTATTTATTTTACGTTATTGAAACATAAAATAGGTTTAAACAGAAAGTTACTACGATTAGGAGAACCTTAGGTATAATTACTCCATTAACTGAAGGAACTAGCCGGACTCACAGGATTCTTTCTTAGTTCAGGGGCTAAGGTCGACTAATTGTACAAATATTGTTTTTACCATAATAATGCAGTGACTATCAGTATGCGGGCGGCGGGTCAACAAGTTGTGTGCAGCAAACAACTTGATTTGCTTGTGGTTCTGCGTGGTGCGAGACCGCCGGGAGTTCAGGACTAACGCGTTTCTAAGCGTCGGTGCGCTTCATTCCACAATTAAACTGCCAATCAACGGCAACGGATCCTGATATCTCTCGGCTCTGGCCGACCAGAACTATACGTGTTCGGTCCACATGTGACCGTCCGACTAAACACAACGAGCCAAAAGTTTTTTTAATCAAAATCTAGGGCTAGCAGAAGCTAAATTGTTGGCATAAGTTGAAGATCTGATATTTATTCATTTTTTCTTTTCCTTATAAGAATTTTGTGAATCAAAGATTATCCTATCTTTCTTCTAAAGTCTCTTTCTAAGAAGTTTACAGGCATACGAGTGATAAGGTGCAGTCTACACGATAGGCTGATCCCTTCTTGATGCATCTAGAAATTAGTTGCAGCATGGATCTACAATTAATTTTTTTTTTAACCTTCTATTAATTAATTTAAATAAGGTTAAAAGACAAGCGACACAGCTCAAAGGGTCAGTAAGCTGAAGTTAGCATATAGCTCGTGGAATCAGCAACTGATGAGGAGCGTAGGGCAAGCCTCCACTAGATGCAGTGGCCACATATGCAAGTATGCAGAAAATCGATACCTGCAGGTGCCTCAGGATATATTAAGCAGTCTGTGGAGAAGGCAGGCTGGTGGTGCACATGATGATGATAAGGGTCAAAAGTAAATATTCGAGTGGACGAGGTAAGAGATAGAAGTAGTGGAGAGCTTACGTAGTGCAAACACTATGAGAGTGATAATACATTGAAAATCGATTTTCTATTCCGTTGGACTTCGTACAATACTAACGAGCTCTCTGCACGTTTCCGTTATCAAAGGCTCTGGAAGTCATCAATATCTTTCACTACTAAGGTAATTTTGACATTAGACTATTTAATATGGAACGAAGCTCGTTAAGTAAATTAAATAGTAGTAACGTGGTGGCAGGTTGGTATCCCTCCTAATCATTATCGTCATCATCTCAGGGCGTCACGAGTCCAGCGCTGAGCGCTGCGCGTGGCCTACGTTGCCACACAGAGGACACTCCTAAACGACTTGCATCCGTTGACTTCCTGCAGACTTAACTATTTATTGACAGTTCAAGGAACATTTATTGAAAACATGGATATGTTCTAATTGCTTTGTTGGCAGGAAATTAATTATGCTGTCTGTGTTCACTTGCGACGCCTGCCGTCATTCCGATCGCAACGGATCTCTGTTGAAAGATTTTGGTGGTGTTGGCTTATGGTTCCGAGTCTTCGGTCGCAAGTAATTCTTTGACGTCTCACGGTGTTTCTTGAAATCAGTATTTGGCTATGTTACAGGCATCAACTTTATCTCGTCCTATCAAACAAGCATGGGCATGTACCATTTGTGTTTCTTATGTTTTGGTATTTTTCTTGTATTTGTTTGCGAAGATGACATGTTTATTTACCTTTTATTTGCCTTAGAGCGTCTGCCGATATGTTGTTCATGTTCAAAATCTTATGAAAATCTTTTTGCAAAAGATTTATTATGTAATAAAATAATTATCAAGTACTCATGAATTTATGATTAGCAGGTTATGTTGTTACCTGGGTCAGATCTGAGGACGGATCACTTTTGTCTTACATTACACTAGAATATAATAAAAGACGATTAAGTTTATGATATACTTCATTTTATTACTCGACTTGGCAAATCGCCAAGAGACGTCGTCTTAACTATGAAGTACGTTCACGTTGTTAAGTGAATCGAGTGCGCGGGGCTGCATGTCTTATAAAAAGGTAATTTAATACAGATAACTAACTTTGACGATTAAGAATTTAAAATACAGTTTAATCAATGAAATTGTGTAATAAAAAAAGGCACTTGTTATAGAATTAACATTGTCCATTGGTACCGGACCCGGGAACACGGATTCCGGTTTGCGAAACATGCAATTATAAGCGAGTGCTTACACACTGACCTACCACGGCACCGTAATCTCCCCTTACTTAATATTTTAGGCGTATGTTCTATGCAAGCACGTGTTTCTTAACAGTTGGAGATTCTTGTTATAATTTAATTTAGGCTGCAGGATGCACGTGGTTGGTCTACCGGGGTGGACCACGTTCCTACTAAAAAGCAGAGTGAAAAAGTAGCGCCTGCCACTTTATTTCGACTGGTGAGTGAAACAAAGCGGACACTTCATTTCTGGTTACGAGGCATTGCATCTTACTACGTGCCCTGTTTACTCGTCGACAGCGTCAGCGACTAAAAGGCCTGAATGATGTGTAGCGTAGATAGCGAAATTCTTACAGACGGTAACGAGGCCTGTGACTGTACTGCGTCTTACAATATATTACAACATACAGTAAGAATATTATTTTTCTGAAAAGCTCCAGTTATACTATTTTATAAAATCCTACGAGCGAGAAAACTTTATGGGCAAAAGTGTACGTTGTGTGTGCATGTATGTTCTCACTATTAAAATGAAGCGAGTTTGCAGATGGCTTAAACCTACAGACAGACAGAGAGCTTTATGCAGTCATGTTAAAATATAAAATGTATTTATTTCTCATTTTATGATAGTAGCACCGAAAGAATCTTGAAGCGTTGCCGCCATTTGAAGTTGTAAATAAATAAGTGCGCTTGCAAAACAAACGAATTCAGTTGCGTCGTCGGTGTTTTAGTGCTTTTAAGTCTTTCGTCGGGAATTTTATAGTTTCTTTTGTCCGGTTATAGGTGTTACCACCAGCAGTACAACAGTAGGTACAACGCAGCAGGAGCTTGTAGCACTGGCATGGCACCGCGGCTCTACCACTTTAACACGGGTCTTCGAAAAATCGTCTATCTACACTCGTGTGCCCTGAAATATAATTTTCTTTTTGAATTATGAACGCTGTATGTTTTGGCTTTTAAATAATGTAAACAAATGTTATCTTTTCCAATGACACAAAACATGTTGTCAGTGATGATCACCATTTTTGTACCTGTTTACAATAGCGCTGATTAGGGGTTGTCATGCCCTATAAAAGGTCATTTAATTGACCAGCCCTTATCAGTTAGTCGTCAGACGTCAACCGGTACATTTATCGCTTATTATTAAACCCAAACATTGCCTATAAAAGGAGGCATCTATTGAAAAAGTAGCTCCAGCGGTTGCTCTATCGGAACAAGGTCAGAGTCAGCGAGAAGTGGCCCGTGTGTTAAACATGAGCCAGTCCGCTGTGTTCAGAGTTTACCGGCGATATCAGGAGACTGGTAGCTTTAACCGAAGAAGAGGGTCCGGCAGTAGAAGGTGCACATCAGACAGAGATGACCAATTTATTGCCAGTACTTCGTTAAGAAATCGGGCCCTCTCTGGCGTTCACCACCAACAGATGCGCTATTTATTGTTAACATTAGAGAGTAAAGTTAACATTAGAGCGTGCAGACAAAGGCGTGAAGAAAAAAAATTAAGTGCTCTTATTTATTTATTCATTTACTTTATTAGGAACATTCACAGCAAACAAGATACATTAAACATAAATACAATTAACAAGGATATTTAGCCATCAAAGAAGTTACAACTATATACATTTTTTTTTCAATGTGTGTGCACAGGTGTCATAAATTTTAATCTGTAGTGTAGTGTGTGTGTGTATGTGCGTGCGTTCGTGCGTGCGTTCGTGCGTGCGTGTGTGCGTATGCGTGACTGTGTTTTAGCGCATGTATCTTACTAAGGCGAAATCAGGAGTGCTTCGGAAACATTGTTTAGAAACTGATTTCGCTTAAGATGGAATATGTCAATTTTTCCAAACATATCATTATAGATTTGCATACACTTATATAAGCATATTTAGTTTTTGTAAGAGGGACATCAAATAAATTTGTACTTTGTAGACGGCGTGTTGGGATACAAATACGCAATTTTTCTATGAAGGTAGGACAGTCTACGTGGCCATTTAATACATTATATAAAAACCACATATCTGAAATAATTTGTCTATTAGATAAAAATAGGAGTTTATATTCCATTAGCGAGATATTATAATCACGCGTGGATTTTTTGGTAAAATGATTTAAGAACGTTAGGAATTTTACTTGGACGTTTTCAATGTTACGAGTGTGGGTAATGTAGAATGGGGACCAAACGGGTGAAGCGTACTCAAGTGTACTTCGGACATAAGCGAAATACAGAGGTAGTAGGGGACTTGAACTCCGGAATACTTTTGAAAGTCTCTTGATAAAACCATACATTCTAAGAGCCTTATGACAGATGTAATTGTAGTGTTCTGAAAATATTAGCTTTGAATCCAAAAAAACACCTAGATCCTTTACTTTCATAACACCACTTACAACACAATTATTTAATACGTACTAACTTGCAATGGATGTATTTGACGACTGAATGTAATTATTTGACATTTTTTGACATTAAGATTGAGTAAATTTTTTGTGCAAAGCTTGAAAATCTGTCAAGATCATCCTGCAATTTACGACAGTCCTTAACATCACGGATCAAATAAAAAAAAATAATGTCATCAGCGTACTTGAGAAAACGGGAGTGATGAAAGCAATTTGAAATGTTATATAAATAAATGTTAAAGAACAGGGGACCTAATACCTTAACCTTGAGAAACCCCCGATGGAATTGAAGCTTTGTCCGAACAGTAACCACCGATTTTGACCCGATGTGACCTATTTCTTAAGTAAGCGTTAAGCTACCTCAGCTAATCTCCATGTATCCCTAAATTTTCTAACTTTGAAACTAGTAAGCTGTGACCAATTCTGTCGAAACATTTGGATAAATCTGTATATACCACATCTATTTGAACGCGAGTTTCCATTTTGCAGGAGATGAAGTCAGGTGCATAGATTTGTCTCCGTAGATCTTTGACGCATAAAGCTATGTTGTTCACTAGGAATAAATGAAGATACGTGAGTATAAATGGTTCCATAGACGAGACTTTTAAAAATTTTGCCAAAGGTGAACAGGATTGAGTCAGGTCTATAATTTTCTGCCAACTGCCGTGATCCACTTTTGTAGATTGGTACTATGTAAGCATCTTTCCATTTCTTAGGAAAAATGCTCTCATTTAAAGATTTATTATATATTAAAGACAGAGGAAAAGCTAGTGGTTTTGGCACATTTTTTTACAAATAAGGGTGGTATGTTATCGCTACCGGCGCCCTTGTTGGTATTTATTCGAAGGATATATTTAAGCACAATATACACACCACTTTTGACCAATCTGATTAGTTCAGAAGATGGAGTAGTCAAGATACTATTACAATAACGAAATAATAACAACAATAATTTAATTAAATCTAAACTGCTGATTACTTATTTGATATGACAACCGGTGGTTGCCGGCACCTGCCGAGGGCTTTCTCCTAGTTAGCTAAACGAATACATTACGATTATATGTTATACGCAGCGTCTATATATAATATGACTGCTGTTAGAAACGACCACAGTGGAGCCCCCGCAGTATGCTACTGGCTGCGGCATGGCTCACCACCACAGAGGAGGAGCACTCCCTCACAGAATACCAGCGTAGCAGAATAACGCTCCTGTGTTTCGTCTGGATAGTTTGGTTTCGGGGGATCTTTAGCGACGAGGTATTCCCTCTTTGTCCGCACGGTGAAAACGCTCTGTATTATGATGAATGTGGGTGGAGTCATGGGCTGCAGGACTGAACTGGTCGTTCATCTGCTGTTAGGTAATTCCGGTTTTCATTGCTCATTTGTCACTCTCAATACAATAAAAAAGACTGACGGATGCGTAAAGTTTAGAAGAATTAGAGAGTTTTAGGCTGTTTTGGCGCGGGACTATGATGCGATTCCCAGTAGTAGGAACAAAATGTGTGCACCACACGTTGTTGGTGGTTCGGTGTGTGTGCTGTACGTGCCCGGTATCAGAATTTCTTCTGATCTTCTATACATTATATATCGGATAAGGAGAGAGGATGACGAACTAGTTCATCTGCGGGAATACTTATGACACTATAATATAACAGTAAGTGCAATGGACAGCGACGGTGCACAGAATACCAGTAGGTAGCAGTAGCATAATGCTGCTGTGTTTCTTATGGTTGGAGCTGTCAGCCCTCGGGCGTCGGAGCGGATGTGCATCTTGAATCTCTGCTGCGTATGGAAGTGCAAGTCCTGAGCCGCAGTCACTTGCTCGTGTAACTGTGTACTCATTCGTCACCACATATAAAAACCAATACAATAAAAGAGAAAGAAAGGAAAATATTTCCATCACCATCATCTGTTCAACTCGATATACTCGTAACCTTTTGTTCAAAAACATTGTGCTCGTCGAGGCAAGCGGGGCGGCGCCGCGTGCGTGCGGGCGGGCGGGCGGTGCGGGCTGCGCTCGAGCGAGAACGCGTCACGTTCAGTGACTATGCAATCGGTTAATAGAACAATGTATTAAAATATAAATACGGCTGCCAAGATGTTTGTACAAACGTTACCTAAGTTTAGGTTTAATTATATCTTATTATAATGTTACTTTAAGTATTTAAAAAAAATAATTTACAAATGATTTGACCCATCGTAGATATGCAGATTACATTATTTGCAATAATTTATTTTTATGTTTACTTATTAATGGTCTTCTTGGACGGCTGCTTAGTGTAGTGATTAGAGCACCTGGCTGTAGGTTCGATTCACAACCGAGGAACGATATTTGTGTATCACTAACTGATGGTTTTTAGGTCTGTACATGTACATATATTGTATCTAAAATTTCCAGCGATATTGCATGCGCATAATATTGGAATGGGGAAGGGGACGACGATGCCTCCTGAGTTTGCGCAATGGCTTACGGCACTAACTATAATCTGCGCAGTTGATCAATTCATCTGGATATGACCAGAAGTGATCACCGTGCCACCGTGACATCGTACGAGAACATCATCATACGTCTTCTGGTCACTGGCTGTAAATAATCTTTATTTTGTCATTCTTCCAAACCAGTCAAGAAATTTCATTGCCGATGACTATAGGACTAGCATATAATTTTTAATTGAATCCTAGTGATCGTATCACTTTCTACTAAGGTGAGTAGATCTCCGTTACCTCTCGTTGTCACCTTGTCGTGGCGGGGGGGCTTAGTAACCGTGGCGTGGTCACCCATGGTGAAGCGAAGAGAAACCCAAATGGCCGGCCTAAGGCGCTCTGTGGCCGGCCCGAGGAGGCCGCTCCGGGTGGGCTCTTTAAGAGCTAACCTCGGATGCGTGTCGGTGGACTGCTGGGGGCGGAAGTGACGGAGCGAGACCGTCTTCCCCGCCCTCAGTAGCCGAGGCGGAGTCGCGGAGGGAGAGGAGTGTCGGTGTTTCGTTGCCGCTCTCCCTATCCTCCGCGACTCAAGCGGGTGTCGCACCGCATGATGCGACTGCGGTGGGGCAGCGGGGGAAGAGGAGTGTCGGTGTTTCGTTGCCGCTCTCCCTGTCCTTCGCGGCCGAATATCGGTAGGCGGTGGAGCCGCAGACCAGATCCGCCGCAGGGGGCCGGGTTTGCTTAGTGCTTTCCTGGCCCCCATGGCCTCTGGGGGGCGGACTCGGGGGAGTCCGCTTCCCACCTACAGAGGAGGCCGAGTTGGAAGGCGCGCTTTGCCTGAGAGGGGTGGAGAGGGGGAGGTCCTCCCCCCGGAGGAGGGGCCGGCTTGCCGGCCAGCGCAGGCGGGGTCGCGGAGGTGTGCGAAAGCGATCCTGTCACCCCGCCATACGCGACGTGAAGGCTACGCACTCATCACCGCCGTCACGGTTGTGCACCGTCCGCTGCTGATGCCAGGCCTCCCGCACAGATTGTCACACAGCAAGATCCTGAGCCAACTTCTTTAATGGTCATCAGCTTTATGAACTAAATGGCCGACCTTTACAAAAACCTGGAGTTTATTAAATTTACTCCAGGTTTTTGTTAGGTATCTTTGTTACTTATTTCCTAGTGCCTATATCATAATTATTATTAGGTGTCTGTGGACTACATCATTAGGATGCTTGTTGATTTCTCTCCTGCTCGCGAATTGATTATCCAAGCTCAGCTCCATGCTACGCGACTTTTTCTTGACAAAACGCGCATGCGACTGGATGTGGCTGACTGGACAGTGAATGAGTCACGACACGTTTTAACATGTTTATTGACCGACCGAGTGAGTAAACGTGCCTGCAACTGTAGCGTCAGCTCGGATTGGAGCAGCCGTTTGTTAAACACGATAAGATCCCTACACGATCCCTTGCCGACCGGCTCGCAGATGAATTTGTCACTGTTCATTCGTATGTTTGGGAAACAATTTAATACGGGGGACTGTCTATCCATATACCGCCATTAGAGACAGACGCATGATAGGTAGGAAGGATAAAGTAACATATCCTTTCTTACAGGGCTAAATATAATTCAACTACTTCCTGTAGTAGTAACAGTAGATAAGGTCTAGCGTACAGATCAAATTGACCATTAAATATCAATACTCAGTTCATACATTTTTAATTATTCAGCTTTATTTAAAAACCCCTAAGGATCAAAACTCAAGTTTTACAGGAATAAAAATCAAAATTAAAATTCTAAACTAGAAATTTTTCAGTTCTTACAGTTCGCAGTAAGGGATGTTCAGTAGGACGAAGGCCCGTCCTAGGGAGGATCCCGAACCACACGCTACGACAGACCGCGTAGCCTGGCATTACTCAATTCCTTAGAGAAGTATTTCCGAGGACTGCACACCTGACGATTCTAAACAATAAGTATTGATAAGTAGTGATAAGTAATTGATGCATTCTGTCACAAAGTTTGTTATCATATCTCATATCCTGTTCGGTATTTGTTTTACTTCAAACAATGAGTAATAAATGTACATACATTATAAATTAATGTATGTACATTTATTACTCCGAAAAATCAGATTTATGAGCTTTTTTATTCAGGCGTGGAAGCTATCGACACAAAGTAATCATTATTATTGGTTAAATAGTTTTGACACAAACATACAAACTAATGTAAAATATGATTAATATTTTTTTTTAAATAAAACGAATAATCGTATTGATAGAAGAGGCGATGTATGAATATTTTGCAGGTATCTGGTTTTTTAATTACTTCGTTATGATGTTTAGTGTTTATAGAGTTTAAGGGTGAAGGGCAAAAGATTGTACTCTAGCCCGGAAACAAAACTGTAGTGCGTACTATGTGTGCTGAGGAGCATGGTCGGCAGTGGAGTGGTGCTGGGGCTGGTTCGCGATGCAGTGAGGTGGTTGGCAGTAACCGCACAGCGAACATAGTGCTCAGTGCTAACAACTCTTTTGTGAATATTATTTTAGAACTGTAACAGATTTTAGAAACGTTCAACGAAATATGTACTCTAGCTTGATTATTCTTCTCGAGCCACGCTGCAGTTTTTTCCGGCTGCAGTATAGATGGGTCAGCTCGATTGTGAAAGAACGGGTGGTTCCTCGTAGAATGCCAGCGTAAAATGACAGCATCACGTTGCTGTGTTTCGTGTGGGGCGCGTAAAGATCCCGAGGACTACTCCTCAGGGGTGACTACGACTACTCATTTGCATTATAATTCCTCGACGGCCGCGGGTGTAGTGGTCAGGACCCCGTGTCCCTGACACTGCATCTGACCCTTGTTCCAATCTTATTATAATACGCAGGAATCAGTTACTGTTGTGAAGTGTGTGCTCGTTCGTCAAAACAATACAATAACTAAACAAATCATAAACTGAAGTAACTTGAACACACGGCTGAGTTGAAACATCAGTCCTAAAAGTTTGGACACAGCACATTAACAACAGATTTGATAAACCGCAAATCCTCGTAAAAGAACATTCATTTCACAATTCTTAACAAGGGACAATTTTTTTTCTATGGTTTCCAGTGGCGATGGAGTTATTTGATTTTAATTACATTAGATAAAGTTAATAAAATTAAGAGATAAAGATGAAATAAAGTAAACACAGCTACTTAGCAGAGATTCATCTTTTATTTTTATAGTAAACAACCATACGCCTAAGTTTTCAATATCGTTTTATTTTTAACTTTATTATTAATATGTTAAGGAACTTATATTGCTTTAAGTTTCGTTGTTCGTTTACATCGTCATTTCAATAATCTTACGAAGAGAATTTAATTTACAAATAACTTGGAGTCAAAGAGTTTCAACTTGTACAGATTGCGTGGATATTCTTGCCCTCGATACTTATCCGTTGGCTCCATCCCTTTCCCTTCAAATGAATTAGCCAGAGCGTGTACTGTGACCGACGAGGATTTCAATGCGATTGTTATCTTAGTAACATTGAATTGGATTTTGATCTCTATCGCTGGGTTTTTTGGTGTGCTTGGGCAGACCCAAATTATTTTGACTTATTTTTTAATTACCAAAAAATAATAAACCTTATCTGCTAGTATTACTGTAGGAAAAATAATAAAGATCGAAATTGTTCCACAAAAAAGATTGATTATTGCAATGACAAGACAAGACCCTTAAAAATGTTTTCCTTATTCATTCATAATTCGCTTGGAATGGGTTCGCGTTGTTAAGTAACAAACCTTCCGGCTTTAGAGCAGTCCTCGTGTCCTGTGACCTCGTAATCTTTTTCCAGTTTTTCTCAAAGTTATAAAATATCGGTGTACACTTAGCGTCAATTACATAAAAAATCATTAAATACCCACAAGTCGCTCATTCAGATTTATTGTGTAGAATTTGTGTACATAAAAACATTTAAATATTAAATATTCAGTGTTTATTTGAGAACGAGCTCCAGTTGTAAGTTGGTGGTCTCGATTGGTACAAAGAATACACAACTATGACTTTTAATGGCACTTTCCCCCTCCCTCCGGACATTTGACGTGTCAGACGTATTTTTAGTAAACCGTTTATTGTATAACCGTAAATTATAAAGAAAAATTAAAATATTATAATAGCAGCTCATAACTAACGATTGCTGCAGTGTATTGTGCGAAGGAGTCGGTCGCAACTGTCTTAAACTGTGAGTTTTTCTTTACTTATTGAAAAAAACATAAGAGGTCTGCTAAGACTGGAAAGTAAGCGATTCTATATGAAATCACAGCGAAATGCCCAGTCCAGTTGACCCATCGTTTCAACGCCCGACATTGCTTCACTCGACCTCTGATATCCTGGTAGTTGCTCACAAATATTGCTATAAATCGTTCGCCGCCGCATACTGCGCCGTCATGTGCCAGCAAACCAACTACGCAGGCTCAAACGGCAAAAAATGTGCAAGGGTTATCCTTACAACACTGTTCCTCTGAAGCGAATCTTAATAAAGACGATTCATCTCGTTTAACTTTAAGAAATAAACGAAAGCACTCTGATTCTGTAGATGATCAGCTATCAGTTTTTATGAAGGATATGAAGGCCTTGTTCGTCTACTTTAAAAATCAGCAGGATAAGAAAATAGAGGAAATTTTTGCTGTGGTTGAACAGATTAGAAACCAAAATAATGACATACGTTCGTCTCTTGACTTCTTATCTCAGAGTTATGACTCGTTGCGTGAACGACTAAATTCATTGGAGTCTGAGCGGAAGCAAAATGCTCAGGTTATTCAAGTGCTTGAAGACAAATTTGATAAATTGGAGCGCAGCTCTAAATCTGCATCCATAGAAATAAAAAATATCCCAATTGTTAAAGCTAAAACAAAAGAGAACCTGCTGGCCACAATTTTATCTACAGCGAAAGTATTAAGTGTACCTTTACAGCCTTTTGAGATTAAGGATATCTTTGGGATTAACACTAAAGATCCCTCTTATAAACCTGTTATTGTCGATTTTATAAGTGTGATAACAAAAGAAAAGATGGTTAATATGTTTCAACAGTTCAATAAGTTAGGCACCAAATTAACTCCAGAACGTCTGAAAATTACTGGTCCCTGTAAACCAATCTTTATATCCGAGAACATGACACCTAAGATGAGACAGCTATTTTTCCTGGCCCGTGAGCACGCTAAAGCTAATGGATTTGTTTATTGCTGGATTTCCAATGGAAAAATCTTCCTGCGTGAAAAAGAGGATGCTCCTCTTATTCAAGTGAAGAACGAAGAGAAGTTGACCAGTATGAAAGGTCTTAAATGACTAGTGCTAATTTATGTTCAGTTTACTATGCATGGGCATATTTATAGTTTAACTTACTGCAGTTCTCAGTCTTTGATTGTTAGGCACACTATCACACGCTCAATCTTTCTTACATTTCACTTACACTCTCCATATCACACTAACAAAATATCTACCACACATACATCCCAGTTTCCGATATCCAATACGCAGCTTCACATTTTTTGAAGGTTTCTTTATGTCGCCATTATGTTATTTAAATTAATGTGCACTCTTCTTTATCTTACTCTTTGAATAATGGATGAATTTAGAAATAGTAACATTGCAGAGGAATAAGATAATATTTCTGTGTCTAGATCAGTTTCTTGTAGTAAACCTGAGGAATGCAGTACTTATCTAACTAGTTTCGAAAATCCTATTAAAATTCTTCATATTAACATCAGAAGCATTAACTGTAACTTTAACAATTTAATATTATTCACTCAGAGATTGAACTTTACATGTGATATTATTATCTTATCAGAATGCTGGCTCTCTAAATGTCCTATTTTACCTTCTTTAGAAGGTTTCATTTTGTTTAAATCAAAATTTTATAATCAAAATGAAGGTGTGGTCCTATACGTCATTGATACTCTTGTATTCACCATTGAAGAACCAAACCTTTCAGAAGGAAACTGTCTTGTACTAAAATTTTTAAAAGAGTTTGCTATAGTGGCGTTGTATAGATCACCCTCTTATCATAATACAGATCCGTTTGTAAACAGCCTTGATGAGTTATTGCAGTCACTAAGCCAGTATAAGAATGTCGCTCTTCTTGGTGATGTAAATATACATATTATACCCTCTAATATTAATACCTGTGTTGATTACTATCTTAACACTATTTCCACACTTGGGATGTTGCCAGCTCATTATTACCCTACACGTGCTGAAAACTGTTTAGACCACGTTCTACTTAGGACAAAAACTCAAGCTGTTACTTACTGAGCTTTCTTCTTCCATGGTTCTTCTCCCTGTTGATAATTCCGAACCTTATTAAATCTACAGCAGTTGGTTGGGATAGTATTCCTAGTACCTTATTAAAGGCTACTAGACATATAATTGTCCCCGTCTTAGCGTATTTGTTCAATCTCTGCATTTCTACAGGAATTTTCCCCAAAGTTTTTAAACAGGCTTTAGTCCATCCCATACATAAGAATGTTGACGGTAATAGAGTGGAAAATTACAGACCCATCTCCGTGCTGACCACGTTCTCCAAGATATTGGAAAAGATTCTCAATAACAGACTTGTTCAATATTTTAATAAATGTAATATTATTGCTAATAATCAGTTTGGTTTTTGTAAGGGCAAGTCCACCGAAGATGCTGTTCTAAAGCTCACTAACACGATTGTTAATAATCTTGATAGGAAGCCTAAATGTATAGGCACCTACTCCTCCTACCCCTCTTACTCGTACTTAGGCCTACACATCCTCCTACACACACACACACACACACGCATACACACACTCCCAAACACACGCAAAGCAATTTGACCAAAAATTATTTTTTAACTTTAAAAAAAAAAACTGTATTACATATAATTTGTTTCTTGTTTACATGAATATGGAAATTTGTGCTTAATAGTCTGGAGATGGGCGTTAATAGGTGCGGCACAGTTTATACTACAGCGACTATTACCGAACAAATTTGTACCTGTATGCTTTTTATGTTCCAAATAAAATGTTATTATTATTATTTTATTATGAATTTGCCGCCGTGTGCGCACGGTAAAGAATGTTGAGAAAAAGCGAATTGTACGAACTGCTTGCACGCCGGTCCCCCCGCACCGCCGCTACCACCGCAACCACCATGTGACGAAAATCGGAACATACTCCCCTGGTTGAAGTGGCTTGAGCTTCAAGATTAGCTGGAGCAAGCTGGAAAAATTGGAAGGGGGCATACAGTGTTGCTGGCGCGTGTTATGGTACCTCCTTTTGTCCGAATAACGACGACCCGAATAATTTTGTCCGATCCAGGTTTGATACTCCACCACTACCACTCTGCCTAATTGCCACAGAAGTTGTGGGAGTTTGGCGTCTCTCACTAAGACCATGGAACCTATCTTCAAGTCTTGTCCTCCTGTCTGCCATTTGGTTTTGTGCTGAAGCAGAGATACATATTCCTGTGAGGAACGTTGCCAGAAGTGTTGCCGCATTTTTTCGATATAATCGAAACGAGGTAGCCGCTGTGTTTTTGAATCTGAGATCTGGTGGCAAGGGACTGATGTGAGAGGTCGTCCGATGAGGAAATATGAAGGATATAAATATAAAAGATCAGATGGATCAGTGGATTCAGCGTTAAGGGTCTGGATTTAAAAAAGCCTCTGAACCAGAAACGATGAAAGCTCTTCATAAGTTAAATGAGTCAAATTCATGACTCGGCGAAATAAATGCTTAATGGATTTTACATCAGCTTCCCTAATACCACCAAATTGCGGGGTGTAGGCAGGTATAAATTAAAAATGTATGCCATTGTTATCAATATCAGATTCGATATCATTCGATGCAGTCTGTAAGAAGCGTGAAAGCTCGTTAAAGGATCCCACAAATGTTATCGCGTTGTCGGAGTACACGCGCTGTGGCTTACCCTGGTGACTAATAAAACGACTGAACGCCGCAAGAACGGCCTCCTTCGTGAGATCTGACACCAGCTCCAGATGGACGGCTCTGACTGCAAAGCAAACAAACACGCATATATATGATTTTATAAGTTTACAGCCCCTTACGATCTGCTAACAGGACAGGACCGGCATAGTCAAGGCCAGTGTTCAAGAAAGGGAACTCGAGATTCGTCCTGTCATTTGGTAAAATACCCATCATGGCCTGTACCAACGCAGTTACGTACTGTTTGTTTAGCTAGGTTCCTGCCTGCTAAAGGTCAGTAGGTAAGCCTTATGTTAGCCAGAATTAGTTGTGGCAGCGTTTTGTGTTCTTTATCGAATATGATTTTTGTTAAGTGGTGTTTGCTGCATAGCAATATGGGATGCTTAACGTCGTAGGTATAATTGGAGTTGTTAAGACGTTGCAGTGTAAGTGATTTACATACTTTCAAAAAGAGTCGTGTTCCCAATAAAGCACCACACTACTCCAAACGTGGTATAGTCTTAGGCTTTAAAGGAGCTTCCTTGTTCTTAGAGGCTAAAGGGCGAACGCAAACTGTCCCATCGCTTGAAACCGTCCTTACATAAACAGACGCGACGCAAGCGCGTTCCGACGCGTCTGTGAAAGTGTGAAGTTCGATGTAACAATGATTATTGCAAGAGACCCAACGAGGAATGAGAATATAAATTCACAAAACTCAGATTTTACTTGCGTCGGTACTTCAGCATTTAAGTTTCCATAACTGCTGTAACATCAACTTGGACAACAACAAAATGCATGGAGCGACGAGGTCCAGAGGATCGAGCTTATTAAGGATAGTATGTTATGTTTTGTAGTTTTAGAATTATTATTTAAATTAATTGAAAAGTATAAATTGTCTGACTTGCATTCCCAGTATAGTCCGAGGGTTTTACAAGTCGAAGCATCATTTAAATTCAATGTCTTATCCGTCATTTCTATATCAATTTGAGTGACGAAGTTTAGTATTATTGAGCTATTTGATTGCCACTCACGGAGGTTACATTTTGCAGACTTTAGAGTAGTGATTACGCCCCGACACAGTTCTGTAACTGTCTCAATCGAGTCTCCGCCGCTTAAATAGTCGTCGACATAAAAGACACGCTTAATAGATTCGCTCATCTTTGGATTGTGGCATTCATCAGCAAGAGAACTTAAGCATTTAGTGGCTACATATGGAGCTGAAGCTGTACCGTATGTCACCGTGTTTAGTTTATACGTTCTTAAAGGCTCTGAAGGATCCAATCGAAATATGATTTGTTATAGAGAACGTTGTGAAGGCTCTACTAAAATGTTTCTGTACATTTTTTCAATGTCACCTGTTACGACAAACTTATGTTGCCTGTATCGTAAAAGTATTGATAGTTGATCCTCCTGTACGGTCGGACCTACCATCTGAATGTCATTGAAGGATTTGCCTGAAGTACTTGTGGCTGAAGCATCTAACACTACACGTAATTTTGTAGTGGAACTCGACTCGCGTACAACACCGTGATGGGGCAAAAAGTAATTGTAGTTTGAGTGTTCTGATTTTAAATTACATGTCATATGATTGAAATCAATATATGCCCTTATAAAATTTAAGTATTTTTTCTTAAACGAAGAGTCGCGTTCAAGTCTACGCTCTAAGCAAAGAAATCGACGCTTGGCCATAGCATATGAATCACCTAAGCAATCAGGTGAGTCCTTTAATGGAATGGTGACGATGTACTGGCGTGGTGACGATGTGACATCCCGTCGCGTGGTCTCCTTAAAATGCCTTTCACAAGCGTCTTCTTCGGAAGAATGGCAAGTAGCAGGCCTGACGGAATCGAGTTCCGAGTTTACGTTTTCCCGGTGACCACTATAACAAGACTGCAAAATAACTCTGCAGCTTTCTGTAGTTTTGGAAATTTGACCGCTGATGCTGGAAATTGTGGAGTTAATTGTGCTTTTTACCAGACCAAGTTTCTTACAGTGGTCGCAGGTCACAAAGTTGGACGTGCTGCCGTTGTCACCCTCAACAGAGCTGTGCAAAGCAACACATGCACAGGACTATTTAAGGAGGATGGTGTAACATTGGTTGAAAGAGATATATTGTCCGATGTAAAAAAAGAGTCTTTGTGTAAAAGCGAGTTGTGTTTTACGGAACAATATTTGCAATGTGACAGTTTGCAATGCTTGCTTGAATGGCCTGGACATAGGCAATTCAAACAAACATTGCTCTCTGACGCTTTCTTAATTCGTGAATCTGTGTCGAGATTCCTAAAAGTCTGGCAGTTGAATAAAAAAAGTTTTTGGATTTTATGAGGTAATTATTTGACTTTAATGATTCGAAAGAATTTGTATGTGTATTTAAAATTTTTATTTTCGTTTAAATTTTCTAACAAATCTGCTCTGTTTGATAAGAATTTAATGTATTTTTTTAAATTTGGGTAGAAGGTTAAATTATTTTTGTTTTCTTGCCATTGTCGATTAGTTATAGAATCTAGCTTTTTTGGACATGATATATATGATTAATAAGTCCCAGTGTTCAGTGGGCTGGCCAAGTGTGTCAAGTGCTCGTAAAATTTTATTCGTTACGTCGATCACGTGACGTAACGAGGCACTGGATTCTTTTGAATGTTTTCGAAGTTAAATAAGGCCTGGATGTGGTGATTTATTAATAACTTATCATTGTCGAAACGCTCTGATAACAACTGCCATGCTAATCCACTCACCCTGATGATGCAGTGTCTCCTGGCTGTCCGCCAACTCCCACACGGCAATAAATTACATTGCCAGCTTCCAAGACTGTTCCCGCGTTGTTGACGTGATTGTCTACCTAATGTCAATATACTTGTACCTATATATATCTTATTTATTTTTTTAAAATGAAAACATTTTATAAGCTAAAAAGACTTCCTAGAATTACTTTAAAGTCTCCTGCCACTGCTTCCGAATCTTCTCTGGTGTTTTCGTCGATACTTTACATAGGATTAGAAAAGAGGAGGCCGCAGTGTTTCTTTCTTGTACTCGTACGTCGTATTATGATAGGTCGGGGAAAAAGTTAAGCTTGTTCATATTTTACGAGTAAAAGTTAAGAAAATCTCTTTGGTTGTACTGTTTGAATCTAACTGGTTTTGATACCTTTAAATAGGTGATATCTTAAAAACGGAAAAATTAAAAGTAAAAGCAGTTTCCCGGTTTTTTTCTATTGTTTTTCTGTCCACCGAAAGGAGTGAATCTAACTTCGATATTCGATACATTTTGAAGTTTTATTACTTAAAAGGGAAAAATGTGACACAAGCTGCGAAGAAAATTTGCGTTTATGGACTTAACGCAGTGTCAGTAAGAGTAGCACAAAATTGGTTCAAGCGTTTTCAGTCCGGGAATTTTGATGTCAAGGTGAAGCTCACTTTGACCTTTTACAGATAAAGTCATCCAGTGTGGACTGTCAAAACTACTGGTTTTTTTAATCAAAAGTCCCAAAATTTCTACAGCGATGGGATTATGTCACTATCTTTTTTATTACATTGTGTGAACAAACTCACACACAGTTCTCCTGATGGCAAGTGATTCCTGCGGCCCATGACACCTACAATCATCCTTCACAAGGATATATATGCAAAATGCAGATACGTTGTCACTTTGAGGACTGAGATGTAATGCCTCATCACCAGTAATAAAGGTCTCCGGATCCCTGCACTCACCAGACGAAACACAGTAGCATTACGCTGCTATTTTACACTGGTATTCTGTGAGGGCGTCGTTCTACCCTGTTTGAGCTGGCCCATTCTGTAGCTAGAAACAAACTGCAGTATAGCTCTACCTCTGTTAAAACTACCTACACAATGGCAATAAGCTATCGAAAAAATTGGCATATATTTATCAATATCAAATGTAAATAAACTATGTTAAAAAATATTTTGAATTTTTATATAAAATAGGAAAAAAAAATCCCTGTAAGTACATTGTATATATATATATTTATACACAATGAAATGAATACATATATACCATGTAGTTCATAATATTTATATAAAGATTAATTTAGAAATAGAAAGTTGTTTTTTATATAAAAACTGTTTAAATAGTTGTCAGAGCTCTGTAGGACAGCACCGTTAATAAATTATAATCATCAAGCACTAAACACATCTAAAACAGAAAATAATAAATAATGATAAAGCTTCGCAGCATGATGACTCGTTATATATCTATGAACCTATATCGTGCCTCGAGTATCGTAGAAGGAGACTTGATGAATAAATCAATTAGGATAAGAAAGACATTCTTAGGTTTAAATACTACAATTCTTAGGACATCTACATATTGTGTTATATCTTTACAGTATTTAATTTATTTAAGTAATACTTATTATGTTTAATATTTTATTTAGTAGTATATAATAATAAAAAAAATCAATTTATTTATTGTAATAAGTTTAACCGTACTGTCTTTATCTTTTGCTCAACGCGGTTGAAAACCTAGTCAACTTGTCATTCAACAAAGTGAAACTGTGATAAAAATAAAGTTTTAAATAAAATATAAAAGAAAGTTAAAACAAGGTTTGTGTCTATGAAATATAGACGAAAGTTCAAAACACTAAAGCACCATCGACGAAACTGAATTTAGTTTGTTTTGCAGGCTCTCTTATTTATTTAGAACTTGAAGCGACGAACACTCTTGCCTCCCCACTACTTTCATAAAACTGTGTGTGAGTGCATTTTGTACATACGCAAACATATTTAAAATTTGTTTTCAGGTTAAATTCTTGTTTACACGATCACTGTTTTCAATTTATGACTTTTGAGTTTATTTATATATTACGAGTATTTCATAGTTAGCAGGTTTCGTGATCGTACACTGAGTACACAAACACACAAACTGCAAGAAGACATCTCCCCACTTTCACCTGATTAATGGATACTGCTTTGTACTTTTCTAAAGCATTACTTTTCGCAGTTTTATTTTGTTTTCCTGTTGATGGACGTCCTTTATGTCCACGCACGTCAAGCCACGCGGATGATAAAATTTGTCGTCCTCGTTTGTAGCAGCTATAAAAGTCGACGAGACGTCTATCTGTGAGACAACTTTTACTCTCTCGTTCTTGCCGAGTCATATATCATTGCTCAGTTTCACCGGTACTTTATTTCCGAAATGACGTAAGTATACATTGATATTCATTATTCTCTATATAAAACTAACAGACCATCACAAATTTTTCACTCAGAGAATTTTCAGTTGTTAACTGTGTGAACTGTGTTAAAGCACAGCGGGTAAACACGCGTCTGCTGCGCTATATATATATATATATATATATATATATATATATATATATATATATATATATTTCAACTTAACGAAACAAATCATTAAACTTAAACTCATTTTGTTTCTTTTGCACTTAATACTATTTTAAATGAATTGAAACAAGGCATTCGTCGCTTTGTCAGCCGACTTTCGATAAAGATTTATTGCGTTTCATTTAATCTTGTGGCCTGAGCCGTTGGACATGAGATGTGATGCTCCTCGCCGCTTGTTAATTCTGAAGCTTACGATCTTTGTACAAAATTGAAAAAATCTTTTGTAAATTGTACGCAGTAGCTCGATGTATTTTTTTCCCTAAAATAAGAAGCTTAATAACAATATAATAATAACCTTGTACACGTATCTGTAATTGACTTTATAGCCGTGGTAAGTTCGTGTCCGAACGCAGGCCTTATATTACAAAATAACTGAATTCGATTGCCAGGGCCGGCGCATCAGAATCTTAACGCACGAATATTTGTTTAATACAAGTTAACACATCACACGATTTTTTTAAGTCTCGAATCTTTTAAGCCGGCCTTCTCTCGGCAGAGGGTGTGAGAGCGTCTTCCAGCACGCGGCTCCTCCGCGGCTTGGCGGACGTCACATGTGTTTTCTTTATATTTATCTGACAGACGCTCTGGTTTCCTCACAAAGTTTTTCTTCATCGTTGACCACGTGGTATATGAGCATTTGAAATTGTAGGCACTGAGAATTGAATGCGGTTTGCTCGCGTGCCGTGGATTAATAGCGAACACTATATCATATCGAGACCATTTCAATAATGTTAATAGGTAAAAAGATCTTAAAATTATGATAATAGATTAAAAATTTTATTACGATCGGTGAGTCGTATCCTATGCTGCCTACCCGTAACGTTGACTATTTAAGGTTTTGTATGTTCAGGGTGGAGAGATTATTCTAAGACAACATCCCTAACTTGAGAATATAAGAAAACTGTTACAGAACACTTCCTCACATCTATACATATATATATATATATATATATATATATATATATATATATGATAATCTTTGTAAGGAATTTAAACTAAGTTATAATTTAACTAAGTTATTTTTTATTTACGAAATAGCTTAGTGTCGCCTTGACTCTGTGAGAATATATGTGAAGAGAATTGTTGGCTGAAACTGATGAAGTAGCCCCGATAAGGCGAGAGGACGCTCTCCCCAAATGGCTCAGGAAATACTTCGGGACTGACGAAGATGTTGACACGTCACGTTATAATGAATTTTCAAGTCGCCCATCGACGTTTAGTAAACAGTTTACCTATGTTATATCTCTCAAGATTTATAGAATTTACAAATACGAATACCTGGTCCGGCCATAAATTTTGTTACAAATGAAAATGCATTTTTTTATGAAGTAATGTGATATTATTAAAATTTATACCTACATATTTATTATTTACAGCAAAAAAAAAAAATTTCTATTCGAAATGGCCACCTTTGGCTCTAATACAGGCCTATAATCTGTTTGGCCACGAATCTATGGATTTACGCACTGTTTCCAAGGGTTTCAAATTTCGCCACTGCTTGCTCCAAAGATTTTTTAAGAGACTCAATGTCGCCGTGTGGTTTAGAGCAGGCCATGTCTTCTAAAACAGACCATAATTTGGAGTCTAAAGGGTTGAGGTCTGGGCTAGATGAGGGCTAGTCTTCAGCTCTTATAAATTCCGGAACGTTGGTGTCAAGCCAGGCTTGGGTAGTTTGTGCCTTGTGACCAGGTGCAGAATCCTGCTGGAAAGTCCACGGTATATTTTTAAAAAGTTTATTGCTGAGAAGTTTCATAACATGATCCAAGACTGTATCTTGATACACTTTCGCTGAAGTTTTCACTCCTTTTTCACAAAAATGTAGTTTTGTGAAAAAGGTGACTCCTTGATAAGACACGCCCCACCAAACCATCACTGACGCAGGATGATGACCACGTTGTACCTTTCCGACCACTTGAGCAGCTTCTTTAGAACTGTAATCAGTCATCAGTAAAGAGGATATTTCTGTGCCTTTCACCTGCGTATCGCGACAGAAGGCGTTTTGATCGATCCACTCTCTTTAATTGTAAAGATTGATTTAGGGCATGTCCTGTATATCGACGATAAGCACCGAGCTTCAGGTCTTGTTTTATAATACGCGAGTCCTAGCGGGAATCTTCATTTCTCGCGATAAGATTTTTTGCTTCCTAATGGGGTTTTAACGAATTCTGGCTTTAACAGCATTAACAGCCTTTGTAGTTCTAACAGTACGCGGCTGACCCTATCTTTTCTGGTCTTCGACAGAGGAAGTGTTGTTGATCTGTTGTTAGTACGATATACGAACATACGGCTGATACCAAGCTTTTGAAGTGTCTGGAATATGACCGACGGCTCCATACCCACTTTGTGCAAAGCTATCACTGCAATACTATTTTATTTAACACCCCATTCCATATAGTAATTTGATAATGAACACGAAAAAATATGTGAAATGGTGCAAAATCGATTTTTTTTTAATTTAAAATAATTAAAAAAGTTAAAAAAAAGAAAAGTTTATATGTAACAGTATTTATGGCCAGACTAGTTATATACATATATATAACAATTATAATGATTTATAAATTCTAGTATTTATATATAATATTTACTTCTTAATTTGTTAACTATACTAATCTGAGCTCTTGAACTTCCTTCCAATCCGTCCTCGTAGCTAACCCAAACCAGTGTATGTATGCACTGTATGCGTACCGTTCTGACCCATAATGACATACGCAAGCCCCGTCTTTGCGCATGCTTCCCCGCGTCACATTCACCGACTTCAGGTAATACGAAATCGTTTCATGCGCAAGGCCACCGGTGCGCCGTGGTTCTTGCGTAATGAAAATCTACACATAGATCTTGAGCTGCCGACCATAGCTCAGTACCTGAAGCAGGCTTCCCGCCGATATTTCGACTCTGCCGTCACACACTCTAACCCCTTGATTGTAAGTGCCGCCACTTACAATCCCATCGCGAATCACAGATTCACCCGCGTCCGAAGGAGACCGAGGCACGCTCTCGATGACCCGACGACGTGACTACCAGGGCCCAAGCCCTTCATAAAACACAACACACGTACATTGCACCCTCACATCGCCCCCGCCGACGGCAAGGGCGTCACAAACAAGGATATTCGCGATACCGCCATGTCACTGGTCGGTTCTCTCCAGACCATACAGATAGAAGCGTCGCTGGAGTTTTTGCGCCACTTCTTCTCCAGCGCCCACGCATTCCGAAGTGGTGGTACAGATGGCTAATAATCATAGCGAATTTAAAGAATCCTCTGTCAGAAGCACCTGACCGAGCCGAGGTTCCATTCCTCTCGGGCACCCTCGAGTCAGACGCTCTCGCGAAACAAGGTAACGGTCCAAGCCGAGGCTCCCTCTCGGGAGCCCTTGTGCTGGTTACCTATATATAGAGGTCTCGACTGAGTGCCATTAGCGCTCGGTCACCTCTCAACCCGGTGAAACTGTAAAAGCCCTCGGGCTAACAGTGGCCTTCAGCCCGAAAAAAAAAAAAAAAGCGTACCGTTCACCCCGCATCCTTGTTGATCTTCAATCCCGGTGCCATCGGGCTGAGCTCATGTTGTGTACATGTGTGTGTCTGTATTGAACTGCAGGTGAACATGTAAATGTGGCCATCTCAATATGATCTTTTCAATTCGCTCGCTTCGATTCAACAATACTATATTGTCCAAATGCATATTTTTAAAACCTTAGTACTGTATGAAATGAAGTGCAAATAAGTCGACTGTGGTTAAAAAACGAAAAGTGTAACAATTAACAGAAGCGAGAAGCGATACGCCTTGTCTCTGTCTAATTACTCGCGGGCGGGCTGCAATACCCCGCGGTAGCTCTGGCACTGATTTAATGTCCGTTCATGTTCAGTTATTTGACGTCCGTTCATATTCAGTTATTTAACGTCCATTCATGTTCAGTTATTTAACGTCCGTTCATGTTCAGTTATTTAACGTCCGTTCGTATTCAGTAGTCTAGTCGAAGTAGTACATAAAAAGTATTCCTACAAGTGCAAAGAATTCAATAACAATTTGTGTTGAAGGGCCCGGATGACATATCGTAGGGGACAGTAAACATCTTTTAAATTACCTAATAATGTGAGGATTTTTGAAAAATCATCGAATCTCGAAAATCTAAACTTGAATTTTCTTAAGGTAGCCCGACATCTCCTCTGATACAAAGTGCAAAGGAATTCAATAACAATTTGTGTTGAAGGGCCCGGATGACATATCGTAGGGGACAGTAAACATCTTTTAAATTACCTAATAATGTGAGGATTTTTGAAAAATCATCGAATCTCCAAAATCTAAACTTGAATTTTCTTAAGATAGCCCGACATCTCCTCTGATACAAAGTGCAAAGGACCCATGAGCTGCGCGGCCGGAGAAACTTCAGTAAACTGTATATTCAACCTTTGTTACATCTTTGACCATTTCCTTGTTGCGAACGGAACCCCAAAACATTTGATGATTAATGTATACGTTTCACGCTTGCATTTCATTCTTCACTTACCTCACCCTGAACTGTCGGCACCTTTATGCCATTGGATGCCTTTAAGTTCAGTTCGCTCAGATTTAATAGAGTTGGAAATAGTAATCTTGTTTTTCATTGCCTTTGTAGCGATTCATTTATAATTCACATCAGTACAGGTGTACTGATGTGAATTAGCTGCGTATTCTATCACGCAGAGGTCTGCGTGATAGAATACGTAACGTGGACATCCGCAGAACGAGGGTGACATACATAGCTCAAAAGTTTACTAAGTTGAAGTGGCCATAAGCTTGTAGAACCGGTAACCGATGGGGAAGAAAGGTACTTGAGTGGCGACCCCGGACTGCATGTGTAGCAAGGCCTCCCGATGGATGGAGCGAAAACCTATGCAGGTGTGCGGGAAGTCGATATATGCAGGTAGCTCGGGATTGTACTATATGTCAGTCTGCGGGGGAGGCCTTTCTCTAGCAGTGGACTAGTGATGAGATGAACTGATGATAAAGATGATATTCGGCGTCGTACACAACATAACTTCAATGAAACCGTTTCTCACAGGTAATTGACTTTCGATATGAAATTATTCTGCGAAGTGATTCGTGTCCATTTCCTTTTACCTGCTCGCATCAATGGTACCGTCGTCAGATAAGCGACATGAGAGGAAATGAAGTTCAGCCGCATTGGGCGATGTCTTCTCCGTAATACGGTATTTAGTATTCATAAGTGTGCAAATGAAAGCAAAGCGACGGCTAACACTTTTTTTTATCAAAAAAATCCATTACCGACTAAACTTAACTAAATTCATTTTAGTCAACAAGTGGATTCAAATCTTCTACGTAAGATTTCGCAGACTGTTGACTAAACCGGGACGTCTATTTGGCGCTAAAAACGATATCTTCAAGACGTCTTGAAGATATCGTTTAAATGCGCATTTTCAACGAAATAAAAATTTGCTGCATGTCCAAATTGGTATTAATTATATTTAGTGTAATAATGTATAAATGATAAGAAAACAAAATGACTTCAGGTAGATAATTTAACTTAATTATAAATTAAATAAATAAATAATGAAATACATTATTAAATAACTCATATAATAATATCTGGTGAGTATCGTAACATCTCTGCTAACTTATAATAAGAATTTGTATGTTATGTATTCTTCATAAAAACTATTATTTAAATTGGATAAACATAAGATATAAGGATAAAAGTTTTAGAACGTACATAGGTAATACTTGGTAACTAACAATACACCTACTGAGTTATTTTTTGTTCTCTTCTTTCCTATCTCTCTATCTCTCTCTCTGTAATTTTATATCAATAAAATATTGTTTTAAACTACCTACATACAAATCGTAGACAAATACAAATCGCCAAAGAAGTTTAAATTCTGTCACGTGTATAGATTTCCACAGTCTGTTTTTTTTAACAGATACAATTAATTTATTGTTTGTACAATGGTAGAGCTACACTGCAGTATGTTTTTAGCTGCAGAATCTATGGGTCACCTCGACCGGGGTTGAACTAAAATAGCAGCATAATGCTGCCTTCTTTTGTCTGGTGAGTATAGGGATCCGGAGAACTGTGTGAGTTTATTACTCTCAATGTATTAGTTAGTTACCAATGAAATTACCGTTCTTCAGTATTGGCCATTTCAAACTATGAAAACGTTTTGATTGGCTGTTAATTCTAAATTCAAATTAATTTTGTTTTAAAAACATGACATTCTTTTTACAAAGTCAGTCTATTGTTTATTGATAAGTTTGTTATTTTCATTACGTTTAAACATTTTTCGTGACAATGGATACTTTAAAAATTCGTGTAATTATGGAATATGAGTTCCGTCGTGGCATCAACGCGGCACAAACGGCACGTAACATCAACAATTTTTACGGAGAGAACTTTACAAACGAACGCACAACCCGTTATTGGTTTGCCCGGTACCGTTCTGGAAATTTTGATTTGAAAAATGAACCTCGGACACTTTGGTCAACAATGATGAATTAAAGGTGATTGTGGAAGCTGATGATACTCAATCTACAGCCGAGCTAGCAGCAGCTTTTGATGTTAACATCAAAACAATATTGGTCTATTTGCGACAAATTGCCAAGGTAAAAAAGCTTGATAGATGGGTGCCCCACGAATCATCACGATCGCCAGTGCAACTCAACAGGCGCAGAAATTAAAGAATTTTGAACCGAATTTTTACGTGTGACAAAGAGTGGATTCTGTTCGACAATCGAAAGCGCTCAACAAGTTGGTTAGATCCTGGTTCAACACCAAAGCAATGCCCTAAACGAAAATGACCTCTAGAAAGTAGATGGTCACTGTTTTGTGGTCTAGTGCCGGTGTGATTCATCACCAATTTACCGGCATGAGCATTACTGCAGATGTGTATTGTGAAGAGCTGAAGACAATGATGGAGAAGCTCGCACATCTGCAACCAGCTTTGGTCCCCGCTGCTCCTACTCGACAACGCGCGAACCCATACTGCACAACAGACAGTCTCCAAGCTGAAGAGTTGGGTTTGGACGCTCTCCCTCATCCACCATACTCACCAGACCTTGTACCCTCCGACTATTACTTTTTCCAAAATTTGGACAACTTTATAGCGGGAAAAAATTCTATTTCCGAGAGGCAGTACAAAATGCCTTTGAAGAGTTTGTTGCCTCCCGTCCAGCTGATTTTTAAAAGAAGTACATCAATAACCACCCTGTGCTACATGGGTGATCACTTTGAATAACAAAAATAAATAAGTTTGAAAAAAAAGTACTTTAACTTATTTCATACAAAACGGCAATTTCATAGGTCCTATGAAGATCTATCAATAATAATAATACTTGCGCAGTTCCGTCTGTGGCAGGTTTAGATATAAAGTTATCGATTTACAATTGGGTATATCCTGTTCTAATGCAGTTTAAGATAGGAACTTATGGTCATTTAACAGAGCTGTGTGATTTTGCTAGTGACAAGTAAGTGATATTTTCTTTAATATTCAGTCAGTGTAATAGTCAAACATAATGTTGTTTTTTCATGCTAAATTCCAGTGATAGGCGTGGCAGTAACCGACCCATATATGTTATTTTCAAAGATAGTTCGAAGTTGTTGTATAAAAGATCTTAAAAACCTTAATTTTTTGCACGTTCTTCTGATGATTGCCGCTGGTGGTTGTAAAAACGTGGAGTTGGATTTTCAGTAACGCAACTCGATCAAGTATTTAAACCATTGTTCATCAACGTCCAACTAAATTGGGAGCACGACAAAAAATAACCGAACAACGCCAGCGAACAGATGAATGTCAACTTAACAACCTGCAGTGATTGAGATTTTTTTATTAATTTTTAATCATATATAATTTTGCGGTTCAATTAAATGTGCGTCGATTTACATGGTATTATAAATTAGATTCATGATCAGAATGACTTCATTAAGAGCAAAGACAGTATAGGACCACTTCATACCGGATAGAAGAACGTCGACCTATGCTATATGTTTAAGCGAAATTGATGGACAACGGTGGCTCAGAATCCATAAATTCAGATGTTTTATTAAGGTAACAGGTAGGTAGTCAAATATGGGGTCCCTAAATACAAATATTTAATTAAGGTAGTAGGTAAACATAAAGGTAGACATAAATAGAAATGGTTCAACGTGGTAGCCGGTAGGTGGGTAGTCGAATATGGGATCCGTAAATATAAATATTTCATTAAGGTAGTAGGTAGACATAAAGGTAGTCGTAAATAGAAATGGTTCAACGAGGTAGCCGGTAGGTGGGTAGTCCAATATGGGATCCGTTAATATAAATATTTCATTAAGGTAGTAGGTAGACATAAAGGTAGTCGTAAATAGAAATGGTTCAACGAGGTAGCCGGTAGGTGGGTAGTCGAATATGGGATCCGTAAATATAAATATTTCATTAAGGTAGTAGGTAGACATAAAGGTAGTCGTAAATAGAAATGGTTCAACGAGGTAGCCGGTAGGTGGGTAGTCGAATATGGGATCCGTAAATATAAATTTTCATTAAGGTAGTAGGTAGACATAAAGGTAGTCGTAAATAGAAATGGTTCAACGAGGTAGCCGGTAGGTGGGTAGTCGAATATGGAATCCGTAAATAGAAATGGTTCAACGAGGTACCGGTAGGTGGGTAGTCGAATATGGAATCCGTAAATATAAATATTTCATTAAGGAAGTAGGTAGACATAAAGGTAGTCGTAAATAGAACTGGTTCAACGAGGTAGTCGGTAGGTAGGTTGTCGAATATGGGATCCGTAACTATAAATATTTCATTAAGGTAGTAGGTAAACATAAAGGTGGTCGTAAATAGAAATGGTTCAACGAGGTAGCCGGTAGGTCGGTAGTCGAATATGGGATCCGTAAATATAAATATTTCATTAAGGTAGTAGGTAGACATAAAGATAGTCGTAAATAGAAATGGTTCAACAAGGTAGCCGGTAGGTGGGTAGTCGAATATGGGATCCGTAAATATAAATATTTCATTAAGGTAGTAGGTAGACATAAAGGTAGTCGCAAATAGAAATATTTCATAAAGGTAGTAGGTAGACATAAAGGTAGTTGTAAATAGAAATGGTTCAACGAGGTAGCCGGTAGGTGGGTAGTCGAATATGGGATCCGTAAATATAAATTTTTCATTAAGGTAGTAGGTAGACATAAAGGTAGTCGTAATTAGAAATGGTTCAATGAGGTCGTCGGTAGGTAGGTTGTCGAATATGGGTTCTGTAAATACAAATATTTCATTAAGGTAGTAAGTAGGTAGGAAGTCAAACATGAAATCGATCGAAATACAAATGTTTAATTAAGGTAGTCGATATTGAATACTAATATTTTTCTGCAATGAATCATGCTAAATTAAAGCACATACTTGAAGGAGTACGTCTCATGAGTACACACAAGTACAAGTTATGCCGCACCAAATTAGAAATTCGTAATTAGTGAACTGTGTTACGGAAAACTTGAAACTCCACGTTAATGTTTAAATTCTCAATGAAAATTTGGCTGGGAGTATCCTGTGTCGGAAACTTTTAAAATAAAGGTCTACATTGCAACAGTTCGTATTACGTGGCGCCGACTAGGACGCGAAATTCTACTGTACATAGAAATCTTTGATACAACATATCATAGCGGAAAGGCCGGACCGCCCGTGCGCCGCATTGCAACGATAGGCTCGTTACTGTGCTGCCGGTACAGCTAGAGGTAGCTTACTAACATGGTTAACTTCAAATTATTCGGAAGGTAATCAAAATATTCTTAAAAAAATATCATCATTATAATAATATTGTTTACTTGATATGGGTAGTTGATCTATAATTATTTTCGAACTTAACATTGATGTAGGTTAATTTAAATAAATAAATAATAATTGTACTGACAAGACAGCTATTGTATTTCGTTAGAATGTCATTGTTATGGCATCAACATACACAATCACTGGCGCTTATATTGATCGTCTATTATTGTTACAAAGTCGCGAATTAACGTTGGCAAATTAACGTTGGCAAATTAACGTCGGCAAATTAACGTTGGCATATTAACGTCGGCAAATTAACGTTGGCAAATTAACGTTGGCAAATTAATGTTGGCAAATTAACGTTGGCAAATTAACGTTGGCAAATTAAGGTTGGCAAATTAAAGTTGGCACATTAACGTTGGCACATTAACGTTGGCAAATTAACGTTCGCAAATTAACGTTGGCAAATTAACGTTGGCAAACTAACGTTGGCACATTAACGTCGGCAAACTAAAGTTGGCACATTAACGTTGGCACATTAACGTTGGCACATTAACGTTGGCACATTAACGTTGGCAAATTAACGTCGGCAAATTAACGTTGGCAAACTGACGTTGGCACATTAACGTTGGCAAATTAACGTTGGCAAATTAACGTTGGCAAATGAACGTTGGCAAATTAACGTTGGCAAATTAAAGTTGGCACATTAACGTTGGCACATTAACGTTGGCAAATTAACGTTGGAAAATTAACGTTGGCACATTAACGTTGGCAAATTAACGTTGTTAAATTAACGTCGGCAAATTAACGTTGGCAAATTAACGTTGGCAATCTAACGTTGGCAAACTAACGTTGGCACATTAACGTTGGCAAATTAACGTTGGCAAATTAACGTTGGCACATTAACGTTGGCAAATTAACGTTGTTAAATTAACGTCGGCAAATTAACGTTGGCAAATTAACGTTGGCAAATTAAAGTTGGCACATTAACGTTGGCACATTAACGTTGGCAAATTAACGTTGGCAAACTAACGTTGGCACATTAACGTCGGCTATTAACGTTGGCAAATTAACGTTGGCAAATTAACGTTGGCAAATGAACGTTGGCAAATGAACGTTGGCAAATTAACGTTGGCAAATTAAAGTTGGCACATTAACGTTGGCACATTAACGTTGGCAAATTAACGTTGGCAAATTAAAGTTGGCACATTAACGTTGGCACATTCACGTTGGCAAATTAACGTTGGCAAATTAACGCTGGCAAATTAACGTTGGCAAATTAACGTTGGAAAATTAACGTTGGCAAATTAACGTTGGCAAACTAACGTTGGCACATTAACGTTGGCAAATTAACGTTGGCAAATTAACGTTGGCAAATTAAGGTTGGCAAATTAAAGTTGGCAAATTAAAGTTGGCACATTAACGTTGGCACATTAACGTTGGCAAATTAACGTTGGCAAACTAACGTTGGCACATTAACGTCGGCTATTAACGTTGGCAAATTAACGTTGGCAAATTAACGTTGGCAAATGAACGTTGGCAAATGAACGTTGGCAAATTAACGTTGGCAAATTAAAGTTGGCACATTAACGTTGGCACATTAACGTTGGCAAATTAACGTTGGCAAACTGACGTTGGCACATTAACGTTGGCAAATTAACGCGTTGGCAAATTAACGCTGGCACATTAACGTTGGCAAATTCAACGTTGGCACATTAAAGTTGGCAAATTAAAGTTGGCAAATTAACGCTGGCAAATTAACGTTGGCAAATTAACGCTGGCACATTAACGTTGGCAAATTAACGCTGTTAAATTAACGTCGGCAAATTAACGCTGGCAAATTAACGTTGGCGAATTAACGTTGGCAATCTAACGTTGGCGAATTAACGTTGGCAATTAACGTTGTTGGCAAATTAACGTCGGCAAATTAACGTTGGCAAATTAACGTTGGCAAACTGACGCTGGCACATTAACGTTGGCATTAACGTTGGCAAATTAACGCTGGCAAACTGACGCTGGCACATTAACGTTGGCAATTAAAGTTGGCAAATTAAAGTTGGCACATTAACGTTGGCAAATTCAACGTTGGCAAATTAAAGCTGGCACATTAACGTCGGCTATTAACGTTGGCAAATTCAACGTTGGCAAATTCAACGTTGGCAAACTAACGCTGGCAAACTAACGCTGGCAAACTAACGCTGGCAAAATTAAGGTTGGCAAATTAAAGTTGGCAAATTAACGTTGGCAATCTAACGTTGGCGAATTAACGTTGGCAAATTCAACGCTGGCAAAATTAAAGTTGGCATTAACGTTGGCAAATTAACGTCGGCAAATTAACGTTGGCAAATTAACGTTGGCAAACTGACGTTGGCACATTAACGTTGGCAAATTAACGTTGGCAAATTAACGTTGGCAAATTAACGTTGGCACATTAACGTTGGCAAATTAACGTTGGCAAATTAACGTTGGCAAATTAACGTTGGCAAATTAACGTTGGCAATCTAACGTTGGCACATTACCGTTGGCAAATTAACGTTGGCAAATAAAAGTTGGCACATTAACGTTGGCACATTAACGTTGGCAAACTGACGTTGGCACATTAACGTTGGCAAATTAACGTTGGCACATTAACGTTGGCAAATTAACGTTGGCAAATTAACGTCGGCAAATTAACGTTGGCAAATTAACGTTGGCAAATTACCGTTGGCAAACTGACGTTGGCACATTAACGTTGGCAAATTAACGCTGGCAAATTAACGTTGGCAAATTAACGCGTTGGCAAATTAACGCTGTTAAATTAACGTCGGCAAATTAACGTTGGCAAATTAACGTTGGCAATCTAACGTTGGCAATACTAACGCTGGCAAATTAACGTTAGCAAATTAACGTTGGCAAACTGACGCTGGCACATTAACGCTGGCACATTAACGTTGGCACATTAACGTTGGCAAATTAACGTTGGCAATCTAACGTTGGCACATTAACGTTGGCAAATTAACGTCGGCAAATTAACGTTGGCAAACTGACGTTGGCACATTAACGTTGGCAAATTAACGTTGGCAAATGAACGTTGGCAAATTAACGTTGGCAAATTAAAGTTGGCACATTAACGTTGGCACATTAACGCTGGCAAATTCAACGTTGGCAAATTAACGTTGGCACATTAACGTTGGCAAATTAACGCTGTTAAATTAACGTCGGCAAATTAACGTTGGCAAATTAACGCTGGCAAATTAACGCTGGCACATTAACGCTGGCAATACTAACGTTGGCAAATTAACGCTGGCAAACTAACGCTGGCACATTAACGTTGGCAATTAACGTTGGCAAATTAACGTTGGCAAATTAACGTTGGCAAATGAACGTTGGCAAATTAACGCTGGCAAATTCAACGTTGGCAAATTAAAGTTGGCACATTAACGCTGGCACATTAACGCTGGCAAATTAACGTTGGCAAATTAAAGTTAGCACATTAACGTTGGCACATTAACGCTGGCAAATTCAACGTTGGCAAATTAACGCTGGCAAATTCAACGCTGGCAAATTAACGTTGGCAAATTAACGTTGGCAAATTAACGTTGGCAAACTAACGTTGGCACATTAACGTTGGCAAATTAACGTTGGCAAATTAATATTGGCAAATTAACGTTGGCAAATTAACGTTGGCAAATTAACGTTGGCACATTAACGCTGGCACATTAACGCTGGCAAATTAACGCTGGCAACCAACGCTGGCAAATTAACGTTGGCAAATTCAACGCTGGCAAATTAACGTTGAAATTAACGTTGGCAAATTCAACGCTGGCAAATTAACGTTGAAATTAACGTTGGCAAATGAACGTTGGCAAATGAACGTTGGCAAATTAACGCTGGCAAATTAACGTTGGCACATTAACGCTGGCAATACTAACGTTGGCAAATTAACGCTGGCAAACTGACGCTGGCACATTAACGTTGGCAAATTAACGCTGGCAAATTAACGCTGGCAATACTAACGTTGGCAAATTAACGTTAGCAAATTAACGTTGGCACATTAACGTTGGCAAATTAACGCTGGCAAATTAACGTTGGCAAATTAACGCTGGCACATTAACGTTGGCAAATTAACGTTGTTAAATTAACGTCGGCAAATTAACGTTGGCAAATTAACGTTGGCAATCTAACGTTGGCACATTAACGTTGGCAAATTAACGTCGGCAAATTAACGTTGGCAAATTAACGTTGGCAAACTGACGTTGGCACATTAACGTTGGCAAATTAACGTTGGCAAACTGACGTTGGCACATTAACGTTGGCAAATTAACGTTGGCAAATTAACGTTGGCAAATTAACGTTGGCAAATTAAGGTTGGCAAATTAAAGTTGGCACATTAACGTTGGCAAATTAACGTTGAAATTTACGTTGGCAAACTAACGTTGGCACATTAACGTTGGCAAATTAAGGTTGGCAAATTAACGTTGGCAATCTAACGTTGGCGAATTAACGTTGGCAAATTAACGTTGGCAAATTAACGTTGGCAAATTAACGTTGGCAAATTAACGTTGGCAAATTAAAGTTGGCACATTAACGTTGGCAAATTAACGTTGGCAAATTAACGTTGGCAAATTAACGTTGGCAAATTAACGTTGGCAAACTAACGTTGGCACATTAACGTTGGCAAATTAACGTTGAAATTAACGTTGGCAAATTAACGTTGGCACATTAACGTTGGCAAATTAACGTTGGCAAATTAACATTGGCAAATTAACGTTGGCAACCTGACGTTGGCACATTAACGTTGGCAAATTAACGTTGGCAAATTAACGTTGGCAAATTAACGTTGGCAAACTGACGTTGGCACATTAACGTTGGCACAATTGCTAAAGTCACTTACACAGTTTGACATTTTTTACAATGACACAATTTACTTTACTACTTGACGATAACATTTTGCCGATCTCTGTGAATTTATGCAAGAATATTATTGGCATCACGTGTTTAAGTTTCTTGACAGTGTACAAGTAACAAGTGTAAGGGGAAATATCTTTCGAATATATATATCTCTAAATGCTAACCATACTTTTATATATTTTACATTAGGCAAACTCTTATGAACAATTTTATAATATTTAATAAAATAAATAATAACTAAAAGAAAAATATTGAGCTATGACTTTTCACCATATAAATGTTGTAGGCAGTTGATGTCATGTTGCAACGAGGTCGGAGCCAGGAGGATAGCATCGTACTCATTATTTTTTTAAGACAAAATCAATTATTCTATAGTTTTGGTGATCGTTTGCTTTTGTGAGAAAGTATAATGGCAACTATTTTTATAAAAGTCCATCGGTCCGGTGGTGCAGCGGAGGCCGGCGCTGTCGATTCTCAGTAAACATCCAAATTGCACGCGTGGTCTCCCTACAGGCACAAAACGAAACATTCATATATGGATACAGCATCAAGACATCTGTTGGAACATTAAATATCTTTTTTTATTTAATTTTGTGCATGCAGTAGAACAAGGCTCACATTTCCCCGCACGGTTCCACATTCGTTGTTTTCAAATGCCGACAACCGTTTGCAGCAGGCAGATGTAAGTTAAAACAACACATAAAGTTCACATTTAATAAATGAGCCTTCATCTTTAGCGAGGTGTAGGAAGCTGCCGTCTTGCGGCATCACGCCGCTGGGGCAGGGGCAGGGGGTGGAGGCGGTGGGTGGGAGGCTGCTTGTAGTTCAAAGGTAAATCACTTAAATTTTGCTTCTACACAATATTAATTTAAGTTTATTATGAGCTTTTACTTTTTTTCGTTATAAGACATACATTTTGTGAATAATTTGTATATTTTGGCGATTCGTTATTGATTCGTAATAGGTTTAGCTAAGGTTGTAGTTGCAGCGTGGATGGGTCGGCTCAGCCAGGGTTAGATATACTACTAAAGTGCTTCTAAAGCTTTAGTGTAGGGATCCCGGGATCCTTCTACTAATAACGAGGCGTTCAATCGCAGCCGTCGAGGTTGACAACGCACATGCCTCTGTGTAAACATCGGGAAAGCCTTAAGCGCTAGAGGCCCCGAGGATATTCCCCAAGAGCCGGTCATCCAGTTGACGGATTATGAGTCCCTGGGTATTAGGTACCACAACTCGTGGCTTCGGTAGATATGTAATACATACGTCATCACGTTCGCAGACTTTGAATCCTTAGACTGAAAAACACATAAAATCATTTTTACCTATCAGTATGAGCATAGTAGATAGATGCCATGTCCCCGGACAGCACTCGCCACCACGAGAACTGTGTCACTGCTGCCACACGAGTCACGCCTCACATTAGAAAAGCTATCGTCATTATCGTATAGTTGAGCTTTGCAACAGTATACGACAATACAATAACAATTGACTGTTTGTATGTTTATTTAACATATGTATAACATGACCTACGGATTGTTAAGTGAACTTATATTCGAACGCACGGAGGGGCGAGTCGGGCCCTGCGCATGCTAGTGACATGAGCAGTTCAATGTTTGGCGCAGCTCTCAAGCAAGTATGCACTTTTCGTTGGAGTTATTGAATTTCCAATTTTTCATGGAACATTCACGTTCTGTTTGCTGCCGGCGTGTCGGCACGGGGGAGGCGCTCGCAAATAAAGGGGACGAGTTGATTTCCTACGTTACGTCTGTTCGCATTTTTTTGTAGTACCGAGGGTGGCAGATGACCGTGCATAGTACCTACATTCTTCCTCGATAAGGTACATGCCAATATCAGGCATGTGATGGAATGCCTTATGACTGGTGATAGGCTACTTCGGATCCCTACATATACCGGACGATACCCTGCAGGTTTGTGATTTTACTTTTATGTCTTTGTCCACCCAACCCATTTATACTGCAGCTAGAACCAAACTGTGGCATGGCTCCCCCACGGCTACTGATTGGGCGAAAGCGAAGAAAATAAATATAAATTGGACGATACCTTCTCTAAATAGGGGCTTAAGCCCATCTGTGGGGCTATTTTACTTTTTATCTTTACATAATAGGTTAAGAATCGAATTATAACTTTTCGTGCTGGTTAAATCGTAACTAATAAAAACAGGCTAAATTTAAATCTATACATATATAATTACTTGTCCTGACTGACTGACTGATTCATCAACTCGGAGCATAAACCGCTGGGACTACAAACTTGATATTTTGGCATTTGATGCATTTTATGTTGGTGAAAATTTCACCACTAAGGGGGTAAAATTTATTTTCATCCCCTATGAATGGTTGTATGGAAGTCCGTCATTTTGAAGTAAGAAATACAAAATTTAATATACCTACTTCTGTTTAGAAATATATGTATATACGCATATCAGTATTTTTTAAAATTTTATCTCTAAGGCGGTGAATTAGGGGGCGTAAATTTATTAAAATAAAGAAGCATGAAATTCAATATGGACGCTACTTATACAAAGTTTAGAAAAAAATATTATAAATAAGATTACATACATATAAGCGGGATATGGCGTTGTGCACTGATGCTTGTTTTGTTACGCGGATTTTAGCACTATTTTGCAGCTCAAACTACGTCGTGGGAGTGTTTCACGTGACGCTCGCGAAGCTGCGGGTAATAGCTGGTTTATTATAAAATTAGAAAGTGGGAGACCCTGCCACTATTTAAGATAGAAGTATTACAGAATAATGTCCAGCCGCTGAGTATAAACTTCACATCATACTTAAACTTAAACATAACGACAGAATTCAAAATTTCATCCTCATCATCTCCATGGGTGGGTTGGACCCCACGATATTTGTACCCACTTTTTGTTTTCTTGTGTAAAAAGTCGTGATCGCTCAGTGTGTAAGCAGTCGCTTACTCGATAACTGTGGCCCCTTTATGTCTTGGTCCCCTTATATCTTGGTCCCCTTATGTCTTGGTCCCCTTATGTCTTGGTCCCCTTATGTCTTGGTCCCCTTATGTCTTGGTCCCCTTATGTCTTGGTCCCCTTATGCCTTGATCCCCTTATGTCTTGGTTCGAACTTCAGTAGGAGCTTACAGTATCTTGACGTCTTCCAGTGGCAGAGGTTTGGGGTTTCATTTTATTAATGGCAGGATTCGAAGCCACCCAGCCATCTCCTCTTTTGAAATAATTAGGATACATTCTTGAATTGGTATTGATTTGCCATGATTTGTAGTTTACCAAATCTGATATAATGGTGGGCCAATTTAAGACATGATCACAGACACATGATGCAGGCTTCATATAGAGTCAATGTTTCAAGTCGACTATATGCTCTATTACTGGAGTCTTAATTGATCTCCGTTTGTGTGCTGTGTAAGAGAGATCACATTCAAAATCAAGGTTGTACATTCCTGTATCTTACAGAAAGTTATTAAGTCGTTTGTTTGGACTTTGATTCGGAACCTAGGAACCAATTAAGTGGTCAGATATTCTTAACATCGAGTCATACTAACGTCAACAATTTGATACTTCAGTACCAAAAGTGGCCTTGAGTCAACTTCCGATGGTTATTCAAATAAATAAAGAGGTTTCGGCTGAGTGCCGCTCGGCTAGTGAAGCTGTAAAAGCCGAACATAACACTGCCCGGCCCTAAAAGAAGTACTAAAAGAAAGGGTAATGTACATTGAACACATTAACAAATTGTACAGAGACGTTTGCTACAAAAGAACCTCATTAGAAATTAAATAAATGATTTTCTACTTCCCCAAGACTCGTAAACTGCCTCATATATCATTTAAGAACTTTTGAAAACTTTCATTTACTAAGCTCATTATAACGAAAACATCTTATATATTATATCAGTGGTTACTCTATCATAACTCTCGTTTGTGTAATATTATATATATATATATATATATATATATATACATATGTAGGTTCTATTATATATATAGTAAATACTATAAATGTTATATATATATATCGTTTAAGAAATATTTATAGTTATATGAGCGACTGATAGAACCTTGCAAGGTAAACTCTACAAGACTCCTGCAAAAGTCAGTAAGTAACCAACACATAAGTAAGGAAAAGAGGCGAGAAGTAATATGTTCGCTCCTATTTAAATATAAACGAAATATTATAAAGTAAAATGAAATATATATATTATAGCCACGGCTGGAAGCTCCACCTCTACATATGGTAAGAGGCACAATCTGCCAGAGAGTGTTGGTGGACTATTTTATTATTTGGTCTGAGGTCTGAAAGGTCCATTAAACGATGATCGATAATTCTTTAGAACAACATAAAATAATAATTGTCTAAAGTGTTAGTATCAGCATCTCGTAATACGAAACAAGATAGAAAAGCTGGGTACTAACAACGAGGGAGAGCGTCTACTGTTCAACTCAACTTTGTCATCATTGTCACGGTCTGCCGCAGAGTAAGATCACCACCTGCATCCATCGACTTCCCGCAGGCGAAGGTTATTCTAACTAGGTTATACTTCATTGAGGGGTCGTTCTACGTGGCGACGACCAATAGGAGATTGCCACTTGAGAATTTTTCTTCCCTACGAGCTATTGCCGGTCCATTGCCACTTCAGTTTCCTAAATTTTTGATGTAGGTGTGTCGGTTACATTAGTTCTCCTGCGGATATCCTCGTTTAGTTTTTGATGACGCGGAAATAGACCGAGCCCGACCCAGTAGCTACTACTCATTTTAAATTTTGTAAATATCGATTACCTTTTATCATATTATTCATTTAAATATTTTGATGTTCGTTCGTGGCGTGCTGGACTGGCATAGGCCATGCGTATTCCATGTAGATCCGTTGTTTGCGAGTACAATGCGAACTGTTTAAATTCAATTTAGTTGCAACCGACCGACAATCGCAGTGCTTTTATTCTTATGGAAATATATTTACAACCGTTTAATTAAGTTCAGATCGTTACGGCCTCTTGTTTAAATTTCCAAAAAACATACCTCGAGAATCGAAAGTTATTTCGATTGTGCCTACGAATATAGTTCTAAGTAACATCTACCATTTCTGTAGTAGCTATCGTGTCATCGGTTTGGTTAGGTTCGAGATCCAAGAGCGTAAAGTTCTGAGTCTCATCTGGCCTGCTGTCATGGGTTATAACAGGGGACATCATCGGTGTGTAAACAAAACATTCAGAAAATAATTAATGCACAGATTGACATATAAAATTAACACATTGTATGGATTGAAGATAGTGCGAGTCGGTAGAGTCGGCGAGTCCGGCATCACTGTGCGGGCCGTTCTCTGCATCTCTACATTGCACATGTGCTTTCCGTGTCATATAATTCTTCGATCAATCCCTTGACCTTGTCGTTGGTGAAAGTTATATCAGCAGACGAGAAATGATTTTAACTGCGAAGGTGTTTTTGCGTTCAACGTAATTAATTGATCTAATATTAAATTACATATCTAATATGCTAATATCGTCATAAAATTTTATGCTGAGTTGTAAATTAATTAAACTAGCAAGAGTAGGCCATCGGGCATCAATAGCCCACTTCTGAACATAACATTCCCACACAGATTGCGGTCGCGATCAGCATCCATGTATATCGGTAGTCACTCCAGTGTGGCGATCCTAGGTAGCCTTCATAATATTTAAAATTCCTTATAATGAATCTTGTTCTGATGTACATCAACAGCTATGGCGCACATAAATGTAATGGAGTAAAGTATATTTTTCATTGGTGGTAAACGATGCTAAGAAAGTAACTCCTATGAGCGGGCGGTCGGTATTTCAGAATCGCCGGCGTCACGCAAGCGTTGGCCGCATTTTATTTCACAAATGCTCCTTCTTATCTAGATCATTGAAATAGCTCTTAATATAATTATAAATAAAAAGTAAAAGTGTTTTATTTATGATACAATATGATTTTTATATTTTCTACGGATAAATAAAAAATATCTGCCATTTTTCCAGCCTTTTAATGTACAATCTCATTTGCAAATCTCACTTAATTCCTGGATGATACATAATTGCCATTTTATTTATAACATAAGTTACTTGTTAAACAATACGTGTTAAACAATACGTGTTAAACAATAAAGTTTAAATAAATAAATAAACTTGGGTTTCTTTTTTCTGTATGTATCTATCGCTTTAATATTTTTTAACGCTTTCGTATAATATTAGGGGTCATGAACGAACGAGCAGTTCACCGATGATAAGAGATGACCGCGGCCGCCATATCCAGATCCATTCTGTAATCGTGTCACCACAGGAACTACGGCAGTGTTATTGTGCTATGTTACTTATTCTACGAGGGCATGGTGCCGACCGGGGAATCGAGCCGACCCATCCATGTGTTTCTATCACATAAAAGCACGTTGTTTTATTGTAAGATCAACTTTAAAGTTGGGATCTATTTATATTTTACGAAATGTGTAGAGCGTTACCATTTGGGCGCGCCTGCCTTTGTATCTTAAATAAAATCTCATTACCGTCAGCCACACAGAAGTTACAGAAAGTTTACGCAGAACTTTCTCTCTAACGACTCAAGTTTTGTTTCAGCTCGCACTGACGTATACCTAGCACCTTTAGTCCTGAAGGAATATGACTCGAGAAATTTTTATTTTGTTCCTTCTAGAACTGTGAAGAATAAAATTATTGAGATTAGTTAACAAAATATTTTCTGCGTTTTATTTGCCACGTCGTTCAAACAAGTCACGAACGGTTTTCTAATTCATTGTTTCACAATCAGTTTTATGTCACTACCCACGAAAAGTGAAACCTCACTACAAAGTTATAATAACATATTATTTAATAGTTTACTTATACTTTAAACTTTAAATTGAATCCAAAGAGAAATACAAAATGTGTGAGATGGCATTGTATGATTTATTATTTTCCAGTCTGTGAAAGTTTGCCCTTAAGTTGGCATTTACGATGATCCCAGTGCCAAACGCTGAAAATGGCATGAGTCCAGTTGGGCGCTCCTCGCTTCTCACGTCAGCGGCATTATATCGGTTGCTTAAGAGTGCCGACTGCCCCAATACTCACATGTATCGGCAGAAAATAATAAATCACACAATGTCGTCTACTGAAGTCTATTAACTTAAAATATGTGCATCCAATAAAAAACAGTTTAACGCGATGTGAAAGGTGCAATTTTTATATTACTTATTTTTAATTTCACCCAATCCTGGAGTCCACGCAGATAAAGTCGCGGGCAGATGTTAGTGTAGTATATTTTCTGTACTGTTATTTGTAGGTCGCGTAACCATGAACTGCACCTGAAGCAGGCCTTGATATTGTTGTCTGCGTTTTGCTAGATAAGGCCATGGAATAATAAATAAGAAATGCTTGAATCTTGTTTTATAGAATGCTAACATGTTATAGGCACCAGATCGACGGAATCGCCTAAAGATGCTATGTATGCTAACTCCTCTAATAAAGCAGGACACTTCCTTACAGGACAGGGACAATTGTATATAACAAAGTTTCGAATGAACTTTTAATAAAAGACATAAATGACTTACTTTCAAACTTTAACTCACGAAAATTCTAGAATTTTGTGCTTTGAAGGCATTGACGTGGTTGATTAAAGACACAACGTAGGGAATTGAGGTGGGTCACATTTGATTATAATACAAGTGAATCATTTTGTTCGATAACCTCAACAGGTTAGCAACAACCCATTTTGTAGGCAATGACATAATCCCATTGCTGTAGAAATTTTGGGACTTTATCAAATCAAAGATCAAAACAAAAACTGCGAAAGATTTGACAAAAAGTTTTGACAGTCCGGTTTTGGTGTTAACCAGACAATACCTAAAGAAACCTGAGGGTGCAAGCTCAGGGCTATATGGCGGATGCATTAACGCAACAAACTCTCGCAATATGACTGAATGTGTGCGGTCTTATTATTATCAAAAACTACATCCTTTTTATTCATCAATTCAGATTGGTTTTTTCTATTTCTTGCTTGAGGCTCATCAGCTGTTCGTAGTAGAGATTCGAATCGATGGTGTTTTCCGGCGGTTAAAGCTTATATATTATAGTGAACGACACCCTTCCAATCCCACCATACACACAGCATCACCTTATTGCGAGTTAATTTAAGTTTCGCTATAGTCTGTGGAGCTTGACGGCCCTTTGACCATGTTCCCACGTTCTTGTCGCAGTTTATTTATTTTTCTTCATCAGTACATATCATCTTTGTAAAAATGAAATGTTTCATTACGTTTTAATAGAGAATCGCAAATGAGTACACGATTTTTATTCACGAGGTTTCTCTTGAGCTATGTCGTAACTACTAATATGCCGATGTTGCCCCAAATTTTGCAAAAAAAGGCATTGACTTTGACTGTAACAGGTCGGACAGAGCGGGCTTCATCTTTGACATCACAATTTGACGCGCGAAATCTCTTGAACCAATTTTGTGCTACTTTTACTCACATTACGTTAACTCCATAAACGTCCCAAATTTATGACACGGCTTGTGTTGCATTTTTCCTTTTTTGTAATAAAACGTTAGTAATTGAATTACTTCGTTACATTCACTCATTTTGGCGGACAGAAAAAAAATTATAAATGGCGGGACACCGTTTTTACTTTTTATTTTTCTGTTTTTAAAATGTGTACCGAAAACAGTTAGATAGAAATAGTACATCCACATAGATTTTACTGCGACTTTTTACTTATAAAATACGAAAATACTTTTCCCGACCCATTACTTATAAATTTATATGCAAAATTTAACTTCACGTCTATTAATATTAAGCATTTATTTGAGAGCATGTCCATAGTTTATATTATTCCAATCCCACATCTATGATAGTATCATTGATTATAAAATTCGTTGAATACGAAATACGTTGTATTACGACAAAATGTGTCAAGTAACTCGAGTAAGCCGACCTCTGGTGAGCTAGCGAGCCAGCGCTAGATAGCTGAAGCCGCTATTTCATTTACAAATGCCGCCTGGATAAATAATTTAACATATTAACAATTGCTTCACTAAGACAACAATTATCATGATTAATTGATAAATAGTTTTCGAAATTAAGTATATATTTTGGTTGAAGTTCCAGTTACTAGTGTGTCTTTCCAAGAAAATTTTAGTTCCTGTGTGAGGTAGGGAGATATACAAATGTATAACTTAATTTACAAATCCTTTAAAAATCTCGATATGTAAACCAATTGATTTGCTTTTTTTTGTACATGACACTGCATTCGTACTTGCTCGTCCGGTCTACATCGCATTAGGGATATACCTACATACAACAACAGATACTGAGCAGCATGTGTACCTACACTGACGCAGAGAGCAGTCATCTGTATATCGTAGGCGACCGCGTGGTGAGTATTTAGAGTACCGGGCTTCGATTTTCAGCCGAGGAACGATATTTGTACATCATAAAGTATTGGTCTAGGTGAATTGTGTACACCACGAGTCTTCGACACGGCATCTGTACCTTCCTCCGATCTTATGGCACGTGCATCACAGCGACCTAGGGAAGGGAAGCCTCTGTGTTTGCGCAGATGCTTAATGAAAAAAATGTTCTGCATATTGATCTGGTAAAAACTGGACACATCGCCCTGGCCAGGACCAACATTACCATCATATTATAAGACCGATTTACCAATCGATAAATAACTTTTTCTGAAACAATCTCGACTATGTTTTCTTGTAGAAAAATTTTCAAGACGTGATAATTATGCATCGGTTTATAGTTAAATAGATCAAAAATCAATCCTTAAGCAAAAGTTATGCGCGTGAAATATAATCTTCCTTCCCGCTGTAAAATGTGTACACATTAGAGCGACGGTGTGGGATCCGTACGGCGCTAAGTCCTCGCATTAGTGTAAAAGCATCGTTAAAAGCATTTCACAGTTCCTTCGGCGTCGGCAGCGAGCTGTAGTCTCGTTTTCCATGTTTTCAGGACGCGCTCGTGTTTAAATCACTTTTTTTATTCATGGTCGTGGACTACCTTGATTTATTACTCCCCGATCTCAATCTATACGACCTTTTTATTAATAAAGTAAATTGAAAAGATAAACGGTTTTAACTTTTACAATTATAAGAGATGCCCGGCGTCTAACTCATCGAAACAAGTTTTATGTAACTAAGTTGACAATAGTTCAGTTGAAAATAAGTGATGTCAGAGGAAATGTATAGCTTATACACTCTGTTAGTGTATAGCTTATACACTCTGTTAGTGTATAGCTTATACACTCTGTTAGTGTATAGCTTATACACTCTGTTAGTGTATAGCTTATACACGCTGTTAGTGTATAGCTTATACACGCTGTTAGTGTATAGCTTATACACGCTGTTAGTGTATAGCTTATACACTCTGTTAGTGTATAGCTTATACACGCTGTTAGTGTATAGCTTATACACGCTGTTAGTGTATAGCTTATACACGCTGTTAGTGTATAGCTTATACACGCTGTTAGTGTATAGCTTATACACTTAATGTAGAAGAGCCGTGGTCAGTGCTAAGTAAGTGTCTAAGTGCTCGCTTTTAATTCACGGTAGGCGCGCAAACCGTGCGCAAAAGTTCGATCCCCAGTGCAGGCACTAGTGCATGTCTATGGAATTAATTAAAAAATATATTACAAAGAGTCGTGAAGTTTGCCAATGTGCAGCGAAGTCGCGTGGTCGGGGCCCAGCGCGCTCTCTGTTACCGGTAACAGTTTAGGACAGCAGTGTTATATGCGATTATTGTTCACTCTAGTTATTAGACCTAGTTCTTGTCTAATCTAGTTAGTAATTGAACCGAAAAAGAAGTCTGTTCTGCAGGATCAATCCTCACCCTCGTCACACTCAGTCATGAAGTGATTATTTATATATTAGGGTATGTTACAATCTTGTGCTCACACTGAGATATGTTATAATTTCATTGATTTGCCCAGCGAAAGTTGACTCAGAAAAACGCACTGGTGAGTGTTTGGTGAACCTATGCCGTCTGTGTATTGTCAACAATTGCAAACCATGATGCAAAAATTAGCCGTCAAACAGCCGAGACTGGTCAACTGCTCCAGCCCACTGCCACAACGCTCCCCAGAACCCCATACTCCAAGGAAAAAAATTCAATTCCAAGGATTCAAACCGCTTTCAAATATTTTATTGATTCTCACTCCCATAGGTTTTTCAGCAATGGAATCAATTAACTATCTATAATATGGTGAAAGTTGATTCATAATTGTGCCGTTGTTACTTCTTCAATTGATTAAATATATATTTTCTTAAAAAAAGAAGTTTCTTACTTATTCTATATAATATCCTAATTTTCATATGTAAGGAACAAATATTAAAAAAGCTACGATGATCTCCTTTTTGCAGCAATTACTTAGCGTCAGCTAAACTGCGCGCTCGTTTATAGATCCAATTTACTATTCTATAGAAATCACAAAAATAATTGTAAACTAAAACTATATTACATCATAGTTATAATGAAATATAAAAATATTGATTATTGCATAGATGGAAAGCTTAAATCGGTGTCTTCTAAGTTCTTTGCAATCCAAACCTCCCCCTCTCGAATTATGTCTTCGTCAAAGTACTCGCGCCAACCACCGGGTTTTCCTGGAAAACATGAAACAAACACCGTTTTGTATGTTATAATAGAAAGAACATCACACAAACAACCGTGCATGCGACGAGCAGAAGTCCGTGCATCTATTCGCAACAAGGCGACACCTCCTCAGCCACCCTCGGGGCCAGGGCTGGACTGCACTTCCTTCTGTTCTGCACGCAGGGTGCGAAGCACAGGTATAACAGTTCAAGGCAGCAGAACTGTTATTTTATTATTATTGAATGATCGACTTGCGGCAATCGAGCGCACAGTTCACGAAGACAAAGTTTCGTCCCCGAGTACTGAGGTGGAGTGAACTGAATTCTGTGAGTGTTGCATGCAGATAGCTGACGATTGCGCTCGGTGGCCATTTCTTGGAGAGGACTGTGTGTAGAATAAATACACAAACAAACATATATATATATATATATATTTGGGTAATACTTGATACGTAATAATGGCAGCCTGTGACTGTGAATTGCTTGCTTGTTTTTTACACTAGTGTTGCGTACACATTTCATCACCTGCTTAATCAGCACGACACTTAGCTTTAGACAATGAAAACGGATGTCCTAACCCTTCCTTATAAATTTTTCACCCGACGACAGCATTCCCACATTCTTCATCTCATCCATGTTGACGGAGGGGTTATTTCTGAAGTTTTCAAAGCTAAGATGTGTGCATAATTTATCCATTTGCTCAGGCGTTAATTGCTTTCCCAAGAAATTTGCTACACGCGTCACGCTGGCGGGAAGATCCTTAAACAAAAATAAAAACTATAAAAAACGTAAGCTCTCGCATTTTATTGCTATCGAGAGTGAAGAGGTTTGTAGCGCAACTATATTGAGCTTTTTGTGTTAAGTGACTAAAGTCACCGATTTATTCTGATTCCATGGAAAAGGAGAAATTAAATCAAAATAAATTTAAAAACCGGCGAGTGCGAGGTACGTCATCCCTTAAAAATGCATTAAATACTCCAGGTGGTCAGCGGTGAAGGCAAGCATCAAGTCCTCCCATCCGCAGTGTAACCGCGCGGCCATACTCTCGAGAGAGGAGGCAAATGATTTATAAATAATTTGTATTTTTATCATGTTGTCTTTTTTTAATTGGTTTCAGGATTATACCTCTACGTTCCAGTTACCGGTGAAAATATAATTGGAGATATGGTGACTGTAAGACTATTCATGGGCTGACGACGCACGCACCTTAGAATGATCCTCATAGAAAAGAAACAGCATATTGGGATGGTGACGCAGCTGCCAAGCCTCCTTCACGTGCTCGAAGTACGGGCTGGTCGGGACTGCAAATATTTTCTTTTATTTATATTGCAATTTAAAATTAATTGTCTAAATCTACTCAGTGACTGCGGAACCTGGAAACTGCACTTAATGTCGTTAAACCAATTATCATGAGCGAGTTTTATAAATTTAAAATATGTTTCATGCAAGCAGTTCGAAAAGAATTATACTGTCAATGATTTTCAAAACGCATTTAACAAAATCATATGGGAATACAAGCCAAAGTTGAGTAAAAGTCGTGAAGAAAAACTTTTACATTGAAGAGCAAAAAATATTTAATAAATCTGTGTATGTTTATGTAAAATATTTTTGTAATTTCTCACTCCGGTTTTTGATAAATAAGTTCCAAAACGTCTTAAAATCGCCGGAATAGTTGAACATCTTAAATAGCCTCATCAGGTGATAAAACGAAACGGCGACATCACGAGGGTCACGCGCCACGTAGACCACTTTAGTGGTGTCGAGGGTGGAGGGAGGCAGCAGTGACAGGGGCAGGTGGGTTTTGAAGAAGCGCGGTGAAGGAGTTTGGGCGGCAATCTTCGAGCCACGTGTGCTTAACATGTCACCAAATCTTATTGCGTTCTCATCACCGACGTTCTCATTTCTTATCAGTTCTTGAACATCCTTTGTTATAAACATTGAAAACCTGTGAAGTACAATTAAATCAGCACGACGAACTGTGATGGGGTTGAAGATACAACAAGCGAAATATACCGTCTCTCAATAATATGTAGATGTGATCTTATGCTTTTTGTCTGCAAAACTTGTTGGAGTGACTTTAAGTCTCACAAAACATGTCTCTGTTGATAGTCGTTAGAAGTGGAAGGGGTTATATGTATATTTCAAGGTCGCTTTTGAAAACGAATTCAAATGCGACCTCACCGCTTCCTGGCTAACAAGCGCGACCAAACCGAACTGAACAGAATAAGTAATTTATTACCCTCCATTACTTCATCACACATACAAACACACACACTCATGCAAGCATGCAAACACACTTCTCCCACTAGATGGAGCGAGGACCTATGCGAGTTCGCAGGAAACCGATGATAGCTTAGGATAGGTTTTGTGGCAATCTATGGGGGTGCATTGAATAAATCTATGTTTAGCGGTCTCGTTTACTAGTATCGTAGATATATTGTCAACTGATCACTTGCACTTGATGCACACAGGTTTGTCGCCTAGCTTGGGCATCAGTCTACATTCCTCCACATTACCTGAAGCATAACTGCTTTTGTGTAATCTAAGTCATTTGCTAAGAGCCTCACTAGTTCTTGGGTCCCTTCTTACGTCACACTAGTTCTTGGGTCCGGTTTTCCGTCGATCTACGAGTAGCTACTAGGCTTGTCCAACAAAAGACTTGGGCTAATGTTGCAACTTCTGTTCAGTCCTTTTTTTGATTTATAGTTGAACTAATTGTGACGCATGTATTGCTTCAGATCTCAGGGAAGCGAATAACGTTAAATATTTATTTAATACTAGGCAGTCTTTAGTGGCACCGAGGAATGCCTATTCCCCCTTAGTCCTTACGGATAACAACGCATCTACATTATGAATCCTTATACTGTCGTAGCCACGGGCCGTAGGAATCACTTATTATTGAGCGGCCTATGTACTGCTTTGCAATGCATAAAAATACAAGTGGGTGATACTTGCTCCAAATATACATATCTTGACGTCAGAGGGATGGCGGCTGCTTTTGAGTAATCTAAGTCATTTGCTAAGAGCCACACTAGTTCTTGGGTCCACGTTGTCCCTGAAATTATAAAAGCCATAAACCAGAGAGCACATTAAGTATACACACAAACTGATAATGCATAATGTTGCTTCAAAGTTATGTTTATAATGTTTTTGTTACACTGTTCTTGTATCGGAAATTCTTTAAATGATATTACGGAGGCCTCCCCCTCCGTTATACAATTTAAAGAATTTTAAGTGTTAATGGAAATACACGGCACTTTAGTAAACCTTGCTCCAAATACATGGCATTACAGTACACCCTGCGACAAATATACGACACTTTAGTATTCCTTGGGCCAAATACACGACACAACAGTGCTAATTCACAATGGTGTTCTGTGGGGGTTCATGTTGAATTAATATAATAAGGGCACGGCACCGCAATCTAGGCGACCCATTCACCCCGCAGTCAATAGCCCACTGCGGCGTGACTGTACCTCTATACTTAGATTAGTAAAAGCATATTCACTCTTTATTTGAAGATACCAATTTAAATTATTGCATGAAAAACGTATGTACTGAATAGGCGCGTGGCCGAATGCACGGGAGATCAACAATGAAATTATGGAAGTGCATGTAGTTTTGCATTTCGACGACCCAAGGTGGGAAGATGAAAGAAATAAATTGTCTTGAATATCCGTCCTACTACTTGTTTTAACGGAGGGTCTGGTCGTCCTCGTTGCCCGCAGCCTGATGTAAGGGATGACTTTGTACGTAAAGTTAAATCCAACTACACGGAGTTAATGTCAACGACACGGAACATGTACAAACAAACACTCAATGAAAAACTATAGGCATACACTCATATCACAGCAGTCTAGTCTTTTTTTATGGAATAGATGGCATCGAACATTGAGCCCACCCAATGGTATGTGATCACTGCCACCATTGAATATCCGCAACACCAGAGGAGTCGCAGATGCGTTGCTGGACTTTAAGGAAGGTGTAGCCTCTTTTCTTGATAGTCCCTAAGTCTTATCGGCTCGGAAACACCGCTGGCGACAGCATTCCACAATAGTTGTGCGAGGACGAAGACTTTGTTTAACAAAGTCTCGACCTCAGACACAAGTTTGTCCCGGCACTTATTGTCATTTTCTCGAGAAATTCGTTCGGTCAGAGATCCTGCGTCCCTCCCAATACGCTATGCGTGGTCGCCAAGTGGGTCTGGTTTCACCTGATACCAAAAAGAAGTTGTCAGAGCCTCCGTGTCTACTATGAGGAGAGCTGTATTAGTTCCACTGTGATTTTATAAAAAAAAGAAGTGAGTGCGTAGTAGTACGTGGTAAATCAGCACTAGGAGTGAGTGAGGCGCGGGGGTGCCCACGTCGGACATCGAACTCGATGTGCTCGGGTATCGTGACTTAAAGGTTTTAACACGGTACTGTAAAAATAATTATAAAATTAGTCACTGAGTTACCGCGGTTCTTATAAAGTAAGTTGGTATCATTGCTTAATTATATTTTAAGTAAATAAGTTGTACCTGATCGTGGAAAACTAGAGACGAATACATCGTCAGTCCTGAGAGGCAAGTTGTAAATGTCCGCCGCGTCGTTCTTGTAATCAATCTGCTGTAAATAGTTGTTCGGTCCAACTCGCACGTTTGTATACCTCGCGCCTTGATTAAATATGTTAATGAGTTGTCTGCTTATGTACAGAATATACTGTATAACGTTTTGTTACACGCTATATTTTAGAACTAGTATCAGTAATACAAACAGCAAGAATAATTAAATAATGTTCGTTGTCCCAGCAGTCCTGCATAGTGCGTCTACTGTCTTGCTGTAGGCCGGGTTGTAATCATTCACGTCAAGCTCGTGTTATCGATAAAATCCCAGGGTGAGGGTTTCACGCTCGATTAAGTACTACGATAATAAAGGCCTCATTTGAATTATTGAATAGTGAATATGTTGCAGTCTATTATGTATAAACAACAAAGTATTATTTACTTTTATTTATTCACAATAGTTAACGACATAGAGGCCTTGCAAGCAATATATATATATATATATATATATATATATATATATATCCTATATAGATACATGTATATAGTTACAACATATATAACAGAATACAGTACAATAGCGGTAGCTACCAATGAGTTTCATACGTGGATGATAAATTAAGTAATTGATCACGAACCAAACTTCTAAAACTGTAAAATACACATTTGTGTTGTGCGAGCGGTTGCAACTAAAACTTACCCAAGAAATATTTATTCCATTCCTGCGTTTCTTCTTCTTCGACATCATGGAAATCGAAAGGAAAATTGTTAACAGGCAACATTACGCAGACCGTACTCACTGCTACTGTGAATGGGCCTAATGCACCTCTGGACAATTTATTTGCACTTTCGTTTCGATAAGGTTTGATAATAGAGTATGATGCATTTTTTTTATCAAGGATATTTGTAATAATAATAATAATAACTTTATTTCAAGCTCAAATATTATGGTCATAATTTTGTTAGTAAGACAGTAACTATGTTAGTAACAATACATATAGATATTTTCGTTTCTTAAATGCTACAAACAATTATCCCCTACCACATGCAGCCTTAGGCAGTGATTGACATACTTACAATCTAGTATACAGGCAATCATCACCAGAATGGTGTTGGGGCTGGCTCGCACCCTGCGCACCAGGGATGCGCATCTTATCCGCATCGTGGTATAAAAGCAATAGACGCGCGCTTCAGCAAACATCCCTGATGCGCTACAGAAGCGAGGCAGCCCCAACAGCAATCTGAATGCGTTGTTATATTGAACGCGATTATGTGATTAGCGTTGTAGGACTTTTGCTTGTAGCTCGCCCACAGGCTGCTCGCAAAGAAACTCGTGCAGTAAGTTCTGAATAGAATGAGTTTAACCTCCTTCGAGCAGCGAGCAACCTGCGAGCGATCATGTTGGCCCTCACCGACAACGCCCTGCGCTCCCTCTCTATGTCACCGTCGTCTTTGAGGTCAGTGGTAATGATGTGCCCTACGTACTTAAACTGGTATACCCTACTCAAAGTCGAGCCACAGAGTTGAATGTCAGGCACAGGATCATTGTTCCTATTTTTACCACCTCTCTCTAATATCATGTACTCGCTTTTCTTTACATAATAGATTAAACCGTGTCTATTCGCATAATTTTCACAAATCGCGAGCAATTTTCTCAGGCCACAGACCGAAGCGCTCAACAGCACCGTATCGTCTGCGTAACTAATGTTATTTACACAGACTTGATGAACATGGCAGGCGACATGATGACTGCTGAGCGCAACGATCAGGTCGTTGACGTACAGGTTAAACAAGGCAGGAGAGGTTAGCAATGTCGTACGCCACCCTCCAGCTTTTACGGATCAGAGTACATGTCAGAGCACTTCACCACATCGACCTGGTTTCCAATATTGTAGAACTTGAATAATGTCATGTGGAACTTGTTGTTCATCCAATTTCTTCCACATATAATATCATAAGCGACCGGGCAAATGCTTTCGATAAATCAAGAAAGCCTGCAAATATTCTGGTTTTTCGAGAGATATAATAATAAATCGTATGCTTAAGACAAACGGTTGCACTATCTGTGGAAAGTACTAGACGGAATCCGAACTGATTATCATGCATTTTTACATATTGATTCAGCTTATTGTTCAGTAGTCCTAGACTTTCGCCGTAACCATCGCGCGAGATATGGGCCTGTAATCATTTTTATCCGCTAAATTACCCGTTTTATTTTTTACGACAAGAACAACCACAGTTTTCATAGGTTCCATGAACGGTTTAGGCACAGCGAATAAAACATGCTCAAAACTCTCGTGACATGCGGCCCTGCGTACACCAGATGCTCGACACTGAGTCCGTCGTGACCGTCCTTTGGCTAATGACTTAATTGATCGAGCCACTTCCTCCTCAATTATAGTCACCTTACCACTGGGCATCTCAGCATCGTGCACCCGTGATCCCTCTTTTACGGATTTGACAAAGAAACTAACATATTAGCAATGTCTTTAGAGCTAGTGACACCGTCGACACTCACAGGCAGGCCAGGCGAAACGTTTAACTTATTGGTATTTTTCCAGAAAGCCCGAAAATCCTTCCGAGAGTGAAGAAAGGCTAACCGATCCATTTTGAGTTGGTCTTGGTGGTCTTGACACCACTTCAGCCTGGATTTAAACACCTTCTGGATTTACACATTATGTCATAAATATAGCCCGACGAAGGTTTTCCGTACAAAACCCACATTTTAAAATTCAGTCTAGCCTCCCTGTGCGCGCCCTTAACGTAGTCGTTCCAGCCAATCACCGGTTTCTTACGCTTCATATATCTTTTACATTTCTTTGCCGCATCACTAAGAACACCCACAATATCCTCATATATTTTATCTATAGTCGTTTTACAGTTACATTTATTTGAAAATCAATTTTCACACATTTTAAGTTTTAAGGAGTAATCAATAAATTTTAACTTTTCGTTACATTCCGCATAATATAGATCTGTCTGTTCATTATTTCTTTCACCCCATAATATTTCATTATATACAATATTTTGATTGACTAATTTTGGAGATAACATATTAAGCCTGCACTCAGCTACAATAGGACAGTGGTCAGACCGCCACACATCACATAAATAATACACACAGCACTCTTCGCAGCTTGCGTCCTTACTAAATGATCGAGCCATCTTGTACACCCGTGAGATTCGCTTACGAAAATGTAAGTATCAGCTCCTAATATATCTACATCTACGCAATACCAACTTTGTTCGTTACAAAAATCTAAAAGTTCATTATAAAAAGAGTTCATTCGGATGGGCATTAAAGTCTCTCGATATAAAAGTCGATTCTATACCGTACTCACTCATTATCACACTTACCGTACCTAGACAGTCAGTGAACTCAACCAGGTTGTCCCTTGTATCCTTTGGCATATAGACACATATTATAATTAGAGGTCTTTCACTTATTATTATTTTGATAGCACAAAGGCGCGGATTATCACACGGCAACACAAGGACGTTCTGAAACACACTTTTATTCCACAGCAAGGCGACACCGCCGTACGGTCTTCCTCGGTTCCTTTCCTGTTGTACGGATCTTTGATTCAGAGTTTTAAAAAAAAATATTAGGAAACAACAAATTAAAAATATTTAATTAACTTAAATTAAAATTACTTTTACAAAATATAAATGTTCAGAGAAACAATGGGCAAGTGTTACCGCTCTGGATTCGCGTGACGAACTGGTTTTTAATTTAATAAATGTCCAGAGGCTCATGGATATGCATAGGATCAGTTACGGGATGGGTATGGCTTTGGTAAGGTCTATCATATACAGTAAGTATATATAACAGGACGCAACGTGCGCGCGCGTTGCAACGCGTAATCCCACGCTAGAACTTTTCCTCTCACTTTTTTAGTTTTATGTATGTATTGTATTTTCTACCAGTCGACCCGTGGCGTGGAGAGACATTGTGTTCCACCAATGTCCACACTGAGCCTACATTGTAAATAGGAGAAAACAAATATATATCTAAACTAAAAATGTAATATAATACTAGTCTGGCCATAAATACTGTTACATAAAAACTTTTCTTTTTTTCAACATTTTAATTTTTTTGAATTTGGAACACGTATATTAATTTAACTTCTTTCGATTTTGTGCCATTTCACATATTTTTTCGTGTTCATTATCAAGTTACTATATGTAATGGGGTGTTAAATAAAATAGGATTGCAGTGATCGCCTTGCACAAAGTGGGTATGGAGTCGGTCATATTCAAGACACTTCAAAGGCTTGGTATCAGCCGTATGTTTGTATATCGTACTATCAATAGATACAACAACACTTCCTCTGTAGAAGACCATAAAAGGTCGGGGTGGGCGCGTGCTGTTAGATCTACAAAGGCTGTTAATGCTGTTAAAGCCAGAATTCATTGAAACCCCATTAGGAAGCACAAAATCTTATCAAGAGAAATAAAGATCCACTAGGACTCTGTCGCGTATTATAAAACAAGACCTGAAGCTCGGTGCTTATCGTCAATATACAGGACATGCCCTAAATCAATCTTTACAATTAAAGAGAGTGGATCGATCAAAACGCCTTCTGTCGCTCTACGTAGGTGAAAGGCACAGATATTCTCTTTACCGATGAAAAAAATTTCACGATTTGAAGAACACTACAATAAGCAAAATGATAAAGTGTACGCTCACAGTTCTAAAGAAGCTGCTCAAGTGGTCGGAAAGGTACAACGTGTTCATCATCCTCCGTCAGTGATGGTTTGGTGGGGCGTGTCTTATCAAGGAGTAACAAAACTAAACTTTTGTGAAAAAGGAGTGAAAATTCAGCCAAAGTGTATCAAGATACAATCTTGGATCATGTTGTGAAAACTCTCAGCAATACACTTTTTAAAAATATACCAGGTGGACTTTCCAGCAGGTCACAAGGCATGAACTGCCCAAGCCTGGCATGAAACCAACGTTCCGGACTTTATAAGAACTGAAGACTGGCCCTCATCTAGCCTGCTTTAAACGACATGGCGACATCGAGTCTCTTCTTGAATCGTTGGAGCAAGCAGGACAGAAATTTCCCTTGGAAACGGTGCGTAAATCCATAGATCGTGGCCAAATAGATTAAAGGCCTGTATATAAGCCAAAGGTGGTCGAATAAAATATTTCTTTATTTTTTGCTGACTAATAAAAATGTGGGTATAAATTTTAATAATATTACGTAAAAAACAAACTGCATTTTCATTTGTAACAGAACTCATGGCCGGACTAGGTATATATATATATATTTGCATATAAATAGCAATACATAATAAACGTAATTAAACATATGATTAACAATGACGAGAGTAATTTACCATATTAATTAAAATTATACTCGTACTAAGAGACCTGAGGTCATAGTCAGCCCGCATTACCGGCGATAACCGCAGAATGTACATTTCATCCTGGCACTGAGTTACTTCGCCTGTTTCTCATGAGGTTAGAGAAACAATTAAGTATCACAATGAAATTTGTAGTCATAATAAAACAATCCAATCAAACATTGCTGTGAGGTCTTTCCCGCCGGATTCTGCTAAAAGAATTTTCAAATTTGTAAATCGATTTAATTAAGTTTTTCAAATTTATCTGAATGTAAACTGCCTTTACGAGGTTTATAACTTGCCAGTGCCAAACAAGTGGCTAAGATATAATTAATTTGTTTTGGCAAGAGCCTCGTACCTGACTCTCGTATAAAGCGCACCTCGTTACGTCATTTTCACCGTTATCTGTAGCAAACAGTGCAGTTACGATCGTACTCGGTCGTCGCTACACTTGTGTTATAACTGTTTGAACAGCTGTATCTATTGCATCGTATTTGTATAACTTATAAGTAAAGTTTAGAGGCGTACCATATCAAACAAATATATTTGTTCTTCGTTATCATTATCTCGCCCAGTTCTGTGTCATCAATTATCACTGTAAACAATATTTGTAACTTATAGGATTATTATCTGTTATATCAATTTTATCAATATTTGTTAGATTTATGAAATAGTAAATTTAAAACATTTGCGTTATATAGTCAAGCTACATATCAAAAGTGGGTGTAGCATTAACCACTACGATACACCAGAGACCAAGTTTATAAATCAACTTTGAATTTAAGAATAACATAATCACTCTATCAACTCACAACAGAATACCTTGACAGACTAACAGAATGAACAAGCAAAAAATGTGATGTATTCCATCTAATTGAAATCTAATCAAAACGGAATACATAATTTCCAGTAATCGGATCTTCGGTTCTGTCACTTACCGTTTTAAAAAACAGCACTAATACAACCTTGGACTAGGCGACACTTGTGTTACAATCAGTTCCGGTTAGAGTGTGGCTCTGCTGCAGTAAGGTGTGCAGAGCTGTCACTATGTTCCACGCATCAAATAGCCAAAGTTTCCCTGACACTACATCTGAGCCTCCCTCAGATGTTAGTGCGCGTGAATTACATCAGAATAGCGAACGACGAGTGAATGATTCTGTTTATAATATTCTGCGCAGTTGATGTCATCTGACAATAAGCAGCATCACCGTGCTCGGTGTGCTCGGAAGCGACCAGGGCATCATCGGCATCACCAGGAGTGCAAACAAATTACGCTTGTCTCTTCTTTCTAGAAGGCCTGCGACTCCGCTGGTGTTGCGCATTGCGCATGTCCACGAGGGGAAGTGCTTGCTCGTTTGCCACATATTTTATATAAAAAAAACCTAAATAATTTTAAAATGTTCATGTTACGAATGAGTCCTTGGCACAATTCCCGATGTTTGTAGACTTGCAGCCCATGGATGCGTTACGTAGTCAGCAGTGCAATATATGCGTTATCTTTAACTTTTAGTAGTGAACACTGCATGTGTTCCACTTTAATCCTACTAATATTATAAATGTGAGAGTTTGTTTGTTACTCAGTGACATCAGAATGAATTTCAAATTGTTTTTGTTATTCAAATTTGGAAAAACTTGTAACCTGGATTAACACATAGGATACTTTATATACTTATAAATGTAAAGGTCACCATGTAAGGACTGCCCAAAACTAAATCGTGCTGTCGAAAAATTATTATTTTTCATCTTACACATATTTCATTTCTTTATGGACCCTGATATCCACGCAGCCTCGGTCAGATGCTATCTTTATATAAGTTAAGCTGATGTTGATGGCTGGATTTGAAGAACACTACAATAAGCAAAATGATAAAGTGTACGCTCACAGTTCTAAAGAAGCTGCTCAAGTGGTCGGAAAGGTACAACGTGTTCATCATCCTCCGTCAGTGATGGTTTGGTGGGGCGTGTCTTATCAAGGAGTAACAAAACTAAACTTTTGTGAAAAAGGAGGAAAATTCAGCCAAAGTGTATCAAGATACAATCTTGGATCATGTTGTGAAAACTCTCAGCAATACACTTTTAAAAAATATATATTAAAAATAATACGTTTAGTATAATAAATGTCTGTAATATACACAGACAACTGATAAGGATCGCCTGGACTTTAGTAAAGTGAAGGGTTTGTTGGATCCGATGAACTTACGAGAACGCTTCGCGCAAATACTTTAGGAAATAGTTCAGGACAGAGAAAATGTTGTGCCCTTTGTAACGAATTGCTGGGACACTTCGAGTCGCTCGTCTAGTTTTGAGAGCCATATATTTTGTTGTTTCTGACAAATCGCTCTAAGATTTACATACATTACATGTACTTTTTATATAAAAACCTAAATAATTTTAAAATGTTCATGTTACGAATGAGTCCTTGGCACAATTCACCCGATGTTTGTAGACTTGCAGCCCATGGATGCGTTACGTAGTCAGCAGTGCAATATATGCGTTATCTTTAACTTTTAGTAGTGAACACTGCATGTGTTCCACTTTAATCCTACTAATATTATAAATGTGAGAGTTTGTTTGTTACTCAGTGACATCAGAATGAATTTCAAATTGTTTTTGTTGTTCAAATTTGGAAAAACTTGTAACCTGGATTAACACATAGGATACTTTATATACTTATAAATGTAAAGGTCACCATGTAAGGACTGCCCAAAACTAAATCGTGCTGTCGAAAAATTATTATTTTTCATCTTACACATATTTCATTTCTTTATGGACCCTGATATCCACGCAGCCTCGGTCAGATGCTATCTTTATATAAGTTAAGCTGATGTTGATGGCTGGATTTGAGCCAAAAAGGTACTGTTGTAAGGCGTGCGGTGCAACGTAAACATTGTGACATTCATGGAGGCAATAATATTTACAATCATTATTAACATTTAAAAAAAATATATATTAAAAAATAATACGTTTAGTATAATAAATGTATGTAATATACACAGACAACTGATAAGGATCGCCTGGACTTTAGTAAAGTGAAGGGTTTGTTGGATCCGATGAACTTACGAGAACGCTTCGCGCAAATACTTTAGGAAATAGTTCAGGACAGAGAAAAATGTTGTGCCCTTGTAACGAATTGCTGGGACACTTCGAGTCGCTCGTCTAGTTTTGAGAGCCATATATTTTGTTGTTTCTGACAAATCGCTCTAAGATTTACATACATTACATGTACTTTTTATATAAAAATAATAAAAAAATAAAATATTTTTTTAATATTAGAGGTGACAAAGTATCAGTAATCACTTAGTAACGAGTTAAGGCAATGAACGTTAAATCAGCCTCAGAATTACCTCGCGACAATTGCATTCAGCCGGCGCGCCCCCAGTGCGAGTCACCCTGAGGGTGCCTCGCCCTACATTAGCTAGTCGTTAAACAGAGCAAAGGCGCGTCGTTGGAGTTAACTGGTACGACGTCGGCTGCGGTGCAACGGAGCTCTATTGCCACGCCTTACTTCTGTTTTTGCTCCTATTTTACAGTATATGGAGTTTTAAAAATGTACATTCAGAAAGGCACAAAGTAGAAATTGAAGTATACACACCAAATAAGTTTGCGTTCGCTTGGAAAAACTGAGACTTTATTTTATAAGCTGAACATTTTTGAACTTTATTTTTAAGCATTTGTTCTTTGTTTAAAAATATGTCATTAAAACAAAAAATCGTAAAACTACTTGATATAAAAATGATGTCGTTGCTTTTTGCCGCTTAATCTGTTATTGTTTTTAATTTCAAAATGTCACTAGGATCATCGGAAGTTTTACGCCTAAGAATAATAACTGACGGTAGAGTGCGTTGTACCCCGTGCAGAGGCTCCGGCACCTTTTTTTTATATGGAAAAAAGCCTACCCATACCCACCCCTGCGGTGGCAAGGATGGGTTATGTCGGACTCGCACCGACTTAAACCCCATGGTGATCCTCCATCATCGCGGCGGGGTCATGGTAACGCTTTCGCACACATCCGCAACCCCGCCTGCGCTAGCCGACCGGGCGGGCAGGCGGCCCCTCCTTCGTTCCAAAGTTGGGGTTATAGTCTCCTATAGTAAGAATTAACGGTGAATATAACGCTCTAGTACTTTAGTTCACAAAGTAAACCTAAAGTGGTCCAGGTAGACCCCTAGTGGTCCACAGGAGACTCGATGGGGGTCTACGTTGGCGTGACAAAAAACTGGAGGTTCACAATTCGAAAGAAATGGGGTCAAGGAAAGGGGGACCACGAAAATTTATTTGCTGTTAATATTTTAAGAGGCTCAGGGACTGTTCCTTGTAAAAACTTGTATCAATTAAATAATTCATTGATTGATGTAAGTCAATTAGGTTTTATATATTTTTAACTAAATTTTTATTTCATTGTATTTTGTTTAGATTTTATTTGTAGACTTTAGATTAGATTTTAATCTCTATTTTAATTTTGTTTAATTTCTATTTAGTTTAATTTTGTCGTCTTTTTGAGTTCGACTTTCACATCATTTAATTAAATTTTTATGTATTTTGTTATTTAATTTATTTGATTTTGATAATTTAATTCTGTTTTTGTTTTATTCATTAAGTAATTTAATTTTAATATAATTTTCTCCAGTTAGTCATAGACATAGTTAGGTTAGAGAGGAAGTATATCCACTAATATAGTATATGTAAGTTGTTACTTTAGTTCTGAACCTAAATATTCTCTAACAAATAACATCGTCATATGGAGTTTTTGATCAACAATCGGCAGGACGGCGCCATATTGCTGCTACCAGAATTATCTTCGACGTTTACTTGACATTCAATCATATTTCAGTTATCAGACTTCACTGCTGGCCATTTGTGTCAGTCACGAGCACACTAATTCGGCTAATTGAGTTGAGGATTGTCGACGGAGTTAATGATTGCAAACGGGCGTTCACTTGACATCTTGTGAAATGGATGCTGTGGCTTATCTTACTTACTTCCTTAAACATCTATAACAAAAATATATAAATATTTCAAAATTATTTATACATTTGTCATTTCAAAACAATGACCTCAAACAATTTGATGGATTAATATTTACTAAGTTTATGAACAGCATCATTTAATACTTTCTTTGGAAACGACGTCCGTGAACATTTATTACCTGACAATTCTGTAGTGAAAGCACCATATTTTAACAAACTATCTCCACAAAATTGCCTCACAACACTATATCGCCAAGATATAATTCCTTTAGTTGCTGATGAGAATCGGAATACTGGTACTAAGGAACTCAACAATAAAACAAATATACCTAGTTATACAATATAATATAACACATAGGAATTGTAATCGCAATTCTTGAGTATAACAGAACGGTAGGTTTACGTCTTAATGCACAATACTATCCTAATGAAATTAATTATTAAGCTCCGGTTTTAAATAAATAACAAATTAAGTAATTTATAATGAAATGTAAAGCTCTTACATTGTACGCGTCTCACAGGAGAATTAAAGAAGTCGGACTACAATGGTAGAGCAGCCTAACATCGAGTAGATTTTACTTTATGATGGCGTTAAGCGAGCTGTGTGAGAATTATTTGCTCTTCATTACGTCATTCATTTGCAGTTTAGAACTTTATTTCAGTTGATAAGTGTACCGCTTTACGTTCGGATCGTGTTCCTTCATTCCTCTCAGTGCAAACACCAGGACGGGACATTTTGCCTTTGTCTTTTCTTTTTCAAAACCGAGCAAGTACAAATATTATTTTATTGTATTGAGGGTGGCAATTCCTCAGCAAGGAATGTTATGATGTCGAGGCGACACATTCATGCCACAGTTAGAAACAAGCTGCATCGTGGCTCTACCACCGTTAAATATAAAAAGAACATACTTAAACAATCCTTTTTGTTTCAGCCACAAAATGTAAGGCGATACAAGGAAGCAATAAAGATATGTTGATGACTTGACTGCACATCTTTAGCTTATCGGCTTTATTGTTTGATGTTTTTTTCACTTCCAGTTGTTGTCTGAAATGGATGACAGAAAGATTAAATTCAAGATGCACATAATAATATCCATCTTGATTCTTTCCTTGAGGAAAGATTTGTTGCGGGCACATGCAGATGTTATGTCACTTACCATCAGGTGAACTGTGTGCCCGTGTATCGCTAATAATATAAAAAAAAGCTCCCATCCTTTTAATATATAATTAAATAAAATGAACTCACTATGTATTTCAGTAGTGAGTAGAGTCAGAGGTCGTTGGAGCACGTGACAAATAACGAAAATGAACAGGAAGTCAATTGGCACGTTGTTAGAGCCGGGACGCTTGTGTTTTTTTACAAAGCATTCTCGTCAACGTTTTTCGATTACTGCAAAGGTAATGAAATTTTCTACACATGCTACGTATGAATTGGGTACATTAGTACTCGTATATGAATTATTTGTTATATTCTTTTCTGAAGATACAAAGAAATATATAAAAGATTTTCCAAAAATGTTTATTAAAAGATTACACAGTTATTTATTAGAGTGATATTGATCGATAAGGAATCATTATACCTAAGGACTAAGACGGAACGCCTCGTCACCAGGAGTGAGGGTCCACCTGCTGCCGGAGAGCTACCTAACGTTACGTTAACAACGTCACAGAGTGCGTGTGTTCTTGAGTAGATAATATCAAGGTGCCTCAATGTTCTATGTTGATGTTATTCTACACGATCTCGACCACAACAATATATTCAGGTTATAACCACATGACATCAGCTGTGCAAGTTATATTACAGCGCCGCAAGCATTCCAGCAAAAATGGAGATCTCTCGTGCAATAAGATCGGAAGAAGATTTATATTTAGATGCAGTGTCCACATGATAGCTAGATTATAGAGGCAACATAAAGGGATTGGTAAAATTACAGTGTGATGTGATGAGTATGGTACGATCGGTAGAGGGTTCGGATGCAGTGTACACAACTTGGGACAAGTACTCGTACGATCAGATACTTAACCAAGAATCGACCCCGCCAGCTAGGTCAAAATAACTTATACCGAGGGAAGAAAAAATATTACTATAACTTCTTTCCAAGTTATTAATACAGCCAATTGTTTTACTTCTATTATTCAAGTGGTATTTAATATGAAAGGTAAAACATACAAATCCTCCACCGCCTGCGGTCGATAAGACATTCCAAGCGGATGGACAGTTCTAGTATTTCATAAAAATATTTTTTGTAGCAATTATATTAATGCGATTATTAGAAAATTATCTCATATTTTAAAGTTCTTAATGGCAATTTCTGGTTTTAATCTTCTCTACTTTTTTTACTTACTCTCTTCGAGGTAAAGCGAAAGTTTTTTCTTATAATTTTACTCTGTGTTATTACGAAAATGATATAAGTTACGATAATTATATATCTTCTTGTGACCATCATTGCCTCCAACTCTGATGCCCAACTGGGCGTTTTCTAGATATCTTCCGGTTATATATCGTCTATAGCTAAATGTTATATATCGTCTGTTGCTAAATGTAATATATCGTCTGTTGCAAAATGTTATATATCATCTGTTGCTACATGTAATATATCATCTGTTGCTAAATGTTATATATCATCTGTTGCTAAATGTTATATATCATTTGTTGCTGAATGTTATATATCATCTGTTGCTAAATGTTATATATCATCTGTTGCTGAATGTTATATATCATCTGTTGCTAAATGTTATATATCATCTGTTGCTAAATGTTATATATCGTCTGTTGCTAAATGTAATATATCATCTGTTGCTAAATGTTATATATCATCTGTTGCTAAATGTTATATATCATCTGTTGCTAAATGTAATATATCATCTGTTGCTAAATGGTATATATCATCTGTTGCTAAATGTTATATATCATCTGTTGCTAAATGTTATATATCATTTGTTGCTGAATGTTATATATCGTCTGTTGCAAAATGTTATATATCATCTGTTGCTAAATGTTATATATCGTCTGTTGCTAAATGCCATATATAATCTGTTGCTAAATGTTATATATCATCTGTTGCTAAATGTTATATATCATCTGTTGCTAAATTTTATATATCATCTGTTGCTAAATGTTATATATCGTCTGTTGCTAAATGTTATATATCATCTGTTGCTAAATGTTATATATCATCTGTTGCTAAATGTTATATATCATCTGTTGCTAAATGTTATATATCATCTGTTGCTAAATGTTATATATCGTCTGTTGCTAAATGTTATATATCTTCTGTTGTTAAATAATATATATATATATATAGCTAACTGACTTATTCACAATGAAATACATATTTAATAACAGTACTTTACGTCCGTTAATTTTAATAGTTTAAGAAAAAAATTGCCAAAAACAAAATTTTTCTTTTATTCTTAAGAAAAAAAAGTCTCTATCTTTGGAGGCTACATCACCCCATAAGGACAACAAAAATCTAACTATATACCTATTTATTTATAGCTAAGTTAGCCAACCTGAACACCATACGATATGATAATGTTTAGGTAAACGACGTCATTAAAGCCGTTCCGACAAAAATATGAAATTCTGAAATTCTCGGTCTAAACTTACTCAATCAGAAATCAAAACTTATATGACGGTAGTTGTAGCAGTTTTCAAAAGATGTCCACCAAACGTGGATTCATCTATCCACATGATATATATTTATTCTACGAGTATACAGTATGTATTATAGTTAAATAATTTAAACATGGAAGACTTGTATTAATATTATGAGACTACAACTTGTGTACTGTTGTCGTTCATGGTAATAATTATACAGCCATAGTGCAGTCAGACTAAGCCAGCCCATCTCACCCCGTGGGTGTCCCATGACCCACAATAGCCTGACCTCTTAGTTCCGGACGCTCAATACTCAGGCCGACAAAGGTGTCAAAGTCAAAGGTGCGATAAACGTCCCATTGCCAATCGATATCATCAAAAGCAAATCCAATTACTTAAGAAATGATTCACGCAGGTTTCGCACACCTACCGGAAGTCAATTACTTCTGGTGAGAGACAAGTATGCGAGGTGATCGATATACATTTCCTTTCACCTGGTCGCGTATAAACGGCTTCGTTCTCAAGACAAACGCCGTGGGAGGAAATTAAATTCCGCCGCATGCCGACTATATGTTATCAACAATGTATTCCACGAGTACGTGATGTACGTTTGAGATATTACTATAATCAGATTGATGGCCGCGTACAGTACCGAGGTATCTGCTGCGTCGCGCCTCGGAACAGACGGTTGCAGACGCGGAACAATATTTGTATATTTGAATATTTGTTACTCAATCATGCAACAATAGCACAACGGATTTTAATGAAACTAGGCACACAGCTAGTTTATAACCTGATCTTTACGTTCAAAATAGGATGTTTTATCTCGGTAAGGCTTAACGAATGTTATCAATTTATGCTAAAACTAAAATTTTCATTTTTCTCTAGACCCAATTCTAAAGTCCCCGCCGACGAAATCGCGGGCATGTTAGTTTGGTATAAAAATTTCAGGCCTCTCTAGTTATTTGCCCATAAACCTTATAGGAAAATAATCGCAAAACAAATTAATTGTAATGAAAGTTTGTCCCATTAGCTCCTTCAGAGGCAGTATATAATTTGGTGTTTATAGTGTTGTATGGAATAGTTAAATAATGTCGTTGATCGAGACCCAATCTCATTAGGAAACAAGTCATATTACTTCTTCACTTGTATTTTTTTTAACTTTAACAATAAAATATTTTGCATTTTTTTTTTATACAAAATACGGTGTAAATGAGCGGTGGCAACAGATGTGCTCATCGACGCCCATGGACAACCACAACACCAGAGGAACTGCAGATGCGTTGCCGGTCTCTAAGCAAGGAATAGGCTCGCTTCTTGAAGGACCCTAAGTCGTACTGGTTTCGAAAAACCAAAAATTATTATTAAAAATGAATGTTGTCATGTTTACTTTAACTGTTTTAAATTCCTGATGTGTTTTAAATACCGTTTTACCGCCTTTGTGATCAAAGTGGATGTCAAATCCCATGCGGGGGCGAGCTTTGTTATATGGGATATTTATCATGCACCAAACTTACACATACTGTAAAATTTTGAATTCTGTTGTGCCATACGATGTTTAAACTTAGCGGCTGGAATTAATCCGAACAACTCCCCTGAACACTCCCCATGCTAAATTCGGTAAAAATTGCAAAGAGATGCAACATCTTGTCGCAACGCCAGTGAATCAAGCTGATCGGAAAATATCTGGTCATCAACGATTCGAGCCGCTCTCCGTTGAATACTGAGGGGCCCCGGCCCAGAGATGAGAACAGTATTCCATGTGAGGCCGAACTTGCGCCTTGTAAAGTTGCACACAGTGGGCCGACATGAAATACTGTCTCGCTCTATTAAGAACACCCAGTTGGTTAGAGGCCAATTTGACCTTACCATCCACGTGACCGCGGAACTGAATGTCACTCGATATGTCAACGCCAAAAATCCCGATACCGGCAAGGGGAGTGTTTTCCAAAATAAGGAGATACGACAAAGAGAATATATTTAGCGGTAAACGCGCAAACTTGAGTCTTCGTAGGAAAATTTGGAAATAATAATTAAGTATCTATGTATGAATGTTTGTCAGTAAATCATGCAAAAAAGCTAAACGGATTAAAATGAAATTTGGTACAGAGATAGTTTATAATCTAGATTAACATATAGGACTGTTCAATCATCAATTTGTGTTAAAACTGCCCATGATTTTGCGTAGACTTCAAAATTGGTCCCAGAAAGAAATTAGCAATGAGTGAGACGACATTGTATCATTTAATATTTTCCAGCAATACGTGTAAGCTTTGCCCACTCGATACTCCTGTACGTGTCAACCGACGCAAAGCTTTCTCTCTACAAATAATACAATTAATAATGTATTGGTGTATGATTGGTCGTAATATATATCAGGTACACTGTAGTTTAAATGAATGTACACGGTGCTTATGTGCTCTCTAAGTCACGTTATTATTCTATCTCGGATAGTTAAAAACAAAATAGGGAAATTATATATTTTCACGGAATAAAAAGTAACTCATGTCATTTCACGCTCAGTAATTAATTAAGTATATGCAAAACATATAAAGATTAATTGTTCCGTTGTGACACTCAAAACTACATTCACTTTTTCTACTTCCAAAACTCTAATTCTAACTATCTGCACATAAAGCAGTATATTTGTGTAACAAAAATATGTCGATCCGTTGTCGTTACCACGATGTAATGAGACAGAACTGTGGCCCACAGCCCATGTGTGGGCATACTGCGTCGGACGTGCTGTTTGAAGGTTAAAGTTACTTTTTTTGCCATTCATGATAACGCGGACCACGCGAGGCTTCTATGATATATATTCCTTCAACTCCATGAAAAGTTTTTTTTTAATCTAAATAACATTAGGGCTGACAATCGAGCGCGCAGTTCACTTGACAGCAGCTGATACATACCCGGTTGCTCCTGACTGACCTGACCTCGTCACCTGTGATCGGCTCCCTGGAGCCCTTTTTTCACCATACGAAATACAGCAGTGTTTCGCTGCTTCACGCTGGTAATCTGTGGGCGTAGTCCGTCCAAGCCCCATGTTGGTGCTAGAAACAAATTTCCACTGAAGGAGAAATTATATGTAAGTGTATATGTACCATTATCATTTTAAAATATTAATAAGTAAATATGCGATATCAAGAGAAGCAGGCGCGCGATGTCTGCCGTTGTATTTCCAAGTCAGCTTTAAAGGAAGGAAGTACTTTCCACTGAGTTATTGAATTCCAAATATTTCATCGAATATTTCCATTTTGTTTGTGAAGTGCGAGGCCCGGGCGCGCGCCACTTGCAGAGACTCGCCGCCGCACATGCAGGAAACGAGTTTTCTTCACATATATCGTCCATTCGCATAAATATGGAGATGACGTTCGCTCACACGTGAGACACAACTAGAATCGGGAGAACAATCAACCGAATATAAAATCATTTTCATATCCTCTCTTGTTATTGTCGATTTGTTCTATTTTATTATAATTTTGTATTTGAGTTTTAATTTATTAATGTGGTTAAAAATTAAGGTTCTTATCGCTCAACAATGGTATAGCCAAACGTCACATCTTGTTTGTAGTAAACGCGAAACCCTCTCGTAAACATCCGCGGCCCCACCAAAGTGGCTGACTCTTCGGCAGCTTCATCTCGGGAGAGTAAGAGCCGCAGTCTTCCTCTCTGGCACTGGATGTTGCGCCTGCACCTAATACTTTATGGTGACGTCACAAAAATACAATAAGGCAACATTAATATTTACATTAGTGTAAACAAAAACCGTGCATGTGCCAGCGCGTGTTAGCTTGACAACTAAGACATGCGGAATATAAAATTTTATATTCCGCATGTCAGTAAATGTTTCTGTCATAATATTTAAGATTGTTTGAAAGAGGATGTTTTATTTTACCGGAATCTGTTTTGTGTTTTTGCTGGAGTTCATTTATATGAATTTTCACCTGTTCCAATTTCTTTCGGAGTTTCATTTAATACTGACGGAGAATGATTTTTTGATCAAAAACGTGTTTTTATAAACGTTTTATTGAATATCTTACTGGACGGTGATAGAAAGTAAACGACACGGAGCATCAATTTAAAAGTTGACAATATTTTATGAAAATAAACATTTAAAAAATGTTTATTTTTCATTAAAAAAAAAATTTGTTGTCAACCATACAGTACATATGGCCACCATGTTCGTTTATCACAAATTACTGGTGTCCGTACTTGCTTACGTGGTTTGTTCCGTGTCTCCGAGACTGCATCCGACCTTCCTCCATCTTATCGCACTCATATCGCACCGGACCAGGACGGTGACCACGAGTGTCAATGTGTTTGCTCAAATCCTTACAGTAATATTATCTTTATTAAATATATTTTTTGAATTTTTTTTGTATTGTATTGAGGGTGTCGAGTGAGTCCACCTGATGGCACGTGCTTTCTGTTCCCCTCGACACCGATGTTCAGCCGACCCATTCAAATTGTAACTAGGAATTTACTACCGTTGTCCACCACTGTCGATTGACAAACTCAATTAAAGTGAACAGATATACAGTGTGTATACTGTTCATATAAATATATGTACCACTAACCGGAATCAATACACGCACTGAATAAGTAATAAATCAATACAAATTATACTGATAAGGGAGGAATGAAGGCAAACTGTGTCACCGGTCGCAAGGTCGCTTCTGTTCACTCCACAGATATTCATTATTTCTATACCATCAGAGCATCTCAGACGCGTGCGCAGCTCCACATGGATCCTCAATAAAGGCGCAAGATGCGCGTGTCGATATTATTCGCTGCATCTGTGTTCGGGTTCTCGGATCCTGTTATTCTGTTATTCGGACTGTTATTCTGTGTGCGAGATCCATCACTCATACAGCTGCCACAAACTAACTACAGCCTGGTTCTACGCTTCATAAATATTACACATACAATTGTCATCCTATTCAGTGGTCGGAGTGAGCAGGTAACGGCTCCCACTGGCCGCGCAGCAACAGCCGCACTCAGACAAGTTGAAAACCGAGCGAAATATATAATATTATCGCACGGGGTGCGAGGGAGACGGCAATAACATATTTCTCCAAGTGTAAAATACCAGCACTGAAGTTAGAAATCCTTTAAATAAAAAGAAGGGAAGGAATTTCCTTTCCCCGGCTGAAGTGAGTGGAATACAAGTTAAATAATACCTTGAGTTGAGAAATTCCGCTGCAAGGAAACATAATTTCAAGTTACGTGAGTTTATTATAAAAAAAGTTGAAAGAATATGAGGTGTATATTTACATTATCGATAAAAAGATAGTTTCTAGCTGAATGGGTCGGCGCGCCTGGTGCAGGATCACACCTGGTAGAGCACCAACAACATAAAGGTCCGGTGTTCTCGTATAGTGAGTGTAGGGATCCCAAGAGCCAATTACGGGCAACGGGCATTTGGAAGCTTTAGATGACCGTGACCCAGGACATGGCCACACTCAGATCATACGAGTATTATCTGGTGAACAGTGAGATCTTTTGTTAATTTGACATTATGTAAATAAAACAACATTCGTTCGCTCTTTCCATTAAAAGTGCTCGCTGACTGCGGCAACGGAGTGATTGAACTAACTTACACTACGAGTCAAGTGTGTAGCGCGCGGTGACACGACACCACTTCTTGTTAAGCGATGCAATCTTATACATCATTGTATAATATTTGTCGTATGTCGTTTGTTGTTGCGGTGTATGCTATCAAATCCGTATGGATTACTATTGTTAGCTAATAGGATTTGTGAATGTCACCCAATGCGGAAATCCAAAATGGAAAAGTTAAATTTATTTATTCCGTGTTAGTGCCCAGCAAGGCAAGTGCGTCTTGAGTCTTCGTTGGAGATGGATGTTCACGTGATGTTGGTGATCACTCACCATCACGTGAACTGTGCACGTTTGTCACCCCTAATACAATAAAGTTTATTTCTGCATCAAAGAGAATTAATAGTGTATATAGGTTTGCTCACATGTTTCACACAAAATATATTTATATCTGTTTGGACTGACTCCTCTTGCAATCGTTTCAGTACCGAGTGAGGGAACAAAAACCACTATTTCTATTTTGTACATTTCTTCCCTGGTTTGTGCTGAAAAGGCATATAAATACAATCTGTCATATATTGTAATTTATAAACGATATTTTATGTACCAAAAATAACTCCTTATTTTATGGGCAGCCAAAGGGCTCCAAATAAAATATTATTGGTATAATTTAATCGAAATAACATTGGTGATACATTGCTAACCGAGAATGTATCGACGTTTGTTCGCTTCGGGATCCATTTGTTTGTGTAAACAGAATCAGTTCAGTTTGCATTAGAACACGTAGTACTTCAACAATGGCGTCGCTGCACGCGCGCATCGACATTTTTGAATCATTATTCACATCACGTGGATCCATTTCAATATAAATTATATGTGTGTGTATGTATTGGTAATACACAGATCAGAAAACTATATATATGTGTCACGGGGTACGGCCTGCCATACTTAACGTAAGTAGGTTCGAATCCGCCATTCGACTGTCGTGTACATGGAGTGCTTAACCTGGGAGTTAGTAATGTAAATAGATAGTATTGTTTATTGTTGCTTCATTATTGTTATAATTACTTAAATCATCTATTAATTAAAACCCTGATATTTATAGAAATTAGGGGTTTTGAAATTTTGCTATTAGTAGTTTCGGAGATAAAAGGGAGAGGGAAGGGAAGCTCGATTTTATTTTATATTGTTAAATATCTGTTTAAATAAGTATTTCAAATTACAATAATATTTGAATTTCTAACGTGTCATTTTATACGTCAATATGTACTAGAGTTTGTTTCATTTACAAAATAGAATTCGTTTATTTATGGCCGTGATTGAATCTACTTATGTCTTTCAATTGTTGCCGACAGCGTGTAATGGCCGAAGAACCTAACGAACTACTAACGTAAAAAATAAAAACAAAAGGAAACAGAAAGTATAATTGACAATTAAACTTTTTAATTTAGTCAACGGTATTCTGGGCTTTACAAGAAAATGTCACCTAACGTCGATACGTTTTTTAAAAACATATTATAGGGCGACGGATCGTAAATTTTTGACAAGGGCAAATACGACGACCGACCTACATCCACTCTATTAAACCGAAATTGATTCTGGATTGGGAAGTCTCAAGGGTTTGATTTATAATACCGGCGAGGTCGGACGCGGCGGCCGGTGGTGTTGGGTCTCACTTATGCAATGCCTGTTAATACTTGTAGCCAATCGAAATGCTTCTTCTCCAATTAAGTTAAGCTAATTGCTTATTCTTAATATTATTGATGAAGATAGAGTTAGTATTCTGAAGTGGAGTAAGGTATTAGTTCCACGCTTAGAACGTGGAATATCGAACGTGGAATCTAGTTTCAGGCTGTGCCCTCACAGAAAACTATAAAAGAAGGCGGCATAACGGCGCTGTGTTTCGTATTCGGGTGTGAGGATTGGGAAGTCCATTGCCGCAGCTCATACTTGCCATTCCAGTGAAGTGTGCACAAGTAATAGATCGTCATCCCTTGTTTTAGAAATTTTGAAATGTAATACTTAGTTAGATACAATTAGTTATTAGATGGTGACTACCGTCGTTATCTATCATCATATGAAGTGTGTGCTAGTTTGTCACCCCTAATATTGTAGAAGAAATACTAATTGTAATTGCTCACACTGCGATAACTACTGGATTTGCCCCACATTTCGATGGAGTGACCGAAATATTAAGCACGATTTGAAATCGAATATGCATTCTATTAGAAACAGGGATCATGGGTTCCTTGTTCTAATGAACTGCAAACATTTTATTGCAAATAAATAACGTGTTTCCTGTAATACTTTACAAAATAATGTTACTACAGTGATACTTTCGTACAAAACTATGATAATAAAGTTTGAAATTTTGCACATTGATGCAGTGACCAAATCAATCGAATAATTTATTGCAAATAAATTAAATAAAACTGTCTTAGTCCTGTACTTGCCTCAAATATTTTTTTTAGTATATAGTCATTAAACAATTAAAATTTATTACGCCAACATTCATCATTATAGGGGGATAAACTGGTATATATTAATAAGGCATTTTCTTAATATATAACTGAAAAGTATCGTTTCTATATTAATGTTCTGTCACAAGAAAACAAGGATTACAATGCTAACTACCATAATTAAATGTAATAAAATGATTTAATAGAAAATCTTCTTCGGTACAACGATAATAGGATAATGAGACAGTGTGGAGAGAAACTTGTCTTAACGCATCAATGTAAGTTACATCTGCTAATACAAATACGAAGTGGTCAAAATCATTTTGATAAAAATGTTTAAATATATTCTCAAAGAAGTCATTCGTTTGATCTTCTGTAAGAAGTATTTCCTGCAAGTGGGTGTTCGTTGTTCATCCAAACCAGCTAAGGGTTGGGATTCTGCTACTAATAAACTTTTTTTGAGTTACTTGATACGTAACAATTACTCGCTGGTTACAACTAATGCTGTAGAGAATTAAAGTTTCTAATTGTTAACATTACTCTCAGAAATAGTACAAGGTGTTGACGAATTCAATCCATTATTTATATAAAGTAACAAGTTATATTGTTACTTAATTGTACTTTATTTGTATTATATGTAAATTCTTAATTATTACCATTAAATTAATATAAAAAGAGTAGCAGTAGTAAAAAAGCTTGTTAGATGGGTGCCCAACGAACTTAACGATCGCCAGTGCAACGTAACCGTTGAGACCTGCCTCGCGCTGCTCAACATGCACAGAAATTAAAGAATTTTCAACCAAATTGTTACGTGCGACGAAACAAAGCTCTGTTCGCTCGGTTCAAAAGCGCTCAGCAAGTTCGTTAGATCCAAAGCAATGCCCTAAACGAAAAATGACTTCTAGAAAGTTGATGGTCACTCTTTGGTGGTCTAGTGCCGGTGTGATTCATCAAATTTGTTTACCAAACGGCATGAGCATTACTGCAGATGTGTACTGTGAAGAACTGAAGACAATGATGGAGAAGCTCGCACATCTGCAACCAGCTTTGGTCAATTGGTCGTCCCCGCTACTCCTACACGACATCGTGCGACCCCATACTGCACAACAGACAGTCTCCAAGCTGCAAGAGTTGGGGTTGGAAGCTCTCCCTCATGCACCATACTCACCAGACCTTTCACCCACCGACTATTACTTTTTCGAAAATTTTGACCACTTTTTAGTGGGAAAAAAAATAAATTCCCGAGATGCAGTACAAAATGTAGTTAAAGAGTATGTTGCCTCGCGTCCAGCTGATTTTTACAAGACGGGCATCAATAAACTTGCTCTGCGTATAAAGATCTTGATTACATGGCTGATTATTGTGAATAACAGAAATAAAAAAGTTGGAAAAAAATACTTTAACTTAATTCATACAAAACGACAATTTCATAGGTAACAGGTAAAATAGACCATATCGCTACTGTGTTCCACATGGTTAGTGTTGATTGCAGGCATTCCATCTAACTTCAACTGAATAAGTCGTCGTCGTCGTCGCGTACCACAAGATGAATAGTGTGCTCGTTTGTCACCCCTAACAATATAAAAACAATGCTATGTGCCAACCTTGAGATTAGGCATAGCCGAATATAGGTAGTGGAATCTGTTGTTAACTGTAACAATACGTAATGCTATCTTCAAATTGGCTGATAAATCAGGTGGCGCGACGTGTATAGCAGTTGCGTTACGAGCTAACGGTGGCCCGTTGGTACAGACGGTAGCTATCCTTGATACGGAACCAAGACAGTTGAGAGGGGAGGCCGTGTCCAGCAGCCCCAGCACCACCACCACGTCCGCCGCCCGCCGGAGCTGACATTTACTTCATTAACTTTTCTGTTTGGCCTGGACCTGATGTTATTACTAACAAATGATTATAATAAAGTTATCTTTACATTTTGGACTCAATCTACCGGGACACATACCTGACCGGTTCGCTTATTGCTATTTATTTATTTACAAACGTGTTATTACTATACTTTTTAAATCAAAATTAAACTCTGGAACCACATTTTAATTTATAATAAAAATAATCTGTTTAAAATAAAAGTGTTGAGTAAACATCCGGGGACAGTTTCTGGGAACGATTATCTTTCTAACGTAACTCTCAAAGAGTATGTAAGTAATCTTCAGTGAGGCCTCCTCGGTGTGATCCTTCCTAATTGCCAATTACACTGCGTAGGTTTTCCTTTTAAATAAGTTGGTACAAAAGTTTTTAAGTCGTAAAAATGATTTAAAGATTTAAAATAACTAGGAATATTTATTAATTTGATAAGAGAAGATATTAGTGACCAAGATATACAATAAAAGAAAATACAATAAAAATTTAAGTTCTTTTAGATCATAGAGCCGCATGGCAGAATGAGTTGACCTTTTTTTTCTTTACAAGGGGAAATGCTACGTATACTTCTGGTAACGAGGTGCAAGGTGGTGTGAGTCAGGCGTAACCCGGTGGACTAGCACCGACAAAACCCCATTGAGTCCTTCCTTCCTTCAACCTTCGTTGCATAGGTACAAATTGCGCTGGAACACGGATGCGCCTTACTACTCGGCCTCCTCTGTAGGCGGGAAGCGTACTCCCTCGTGCCCGCCCCAGAGACCATGGTGGCTAGAAAAGCAATAACCAATCCCAGCCCCTTGTGGCGGATCTGGTCTACGGCTCCGCCGCCAGCTGATGTTCGGCCACGGAGGACAGGGTGAGCGGTAATAAAAAACCGAGACTCCTCTTCCCCTCCTCAGACGCATCATGCGGTACGACCCCGCTTGATCCGCGGAGGATAGGGAGAGCGGCAACGCCGACAACACCTACACTTCTTTCCTCCACGGCCCCGCCGCAGCTGCATCATGCGGTGCGACCCCGCATGAGCCGCGGAGGATAGGGAGAGCGGCAACGCCGACAACACCTACACTTCTCTTCCTCCACGGCCCCGCCGCAGTTGCATCATGCGGTGCGACCCCGCATGAGCCGCGGAGGATAGGGAGAGCGGCAACGCCGACAACACCTACACTTCTCTTCCTCCACGGCCCCGCTGCAGTTGCATCATGCAGTGCGACCCCGCATGAGCCGCGGAGGATAGGGGGAGTGGCAACGCCGACAACACCTACACTTCTCTTCCTCCACGGCCCCGCCGCAGCTGCATCATGCGGTGCGACCCCGCATGAGCCGCGGAGGATAGGGAGAGCGGCAACGCCGACAACACCTACACTTCTCTTCCTCCACGGCCCCGCCGCAGCTGCATCATGCGGTGCGACCCCGCATGAGCCGCGGAGGATAGGGAGAGCGGCAACGCCGACAACACCTACACTTCTCTTCCTCCACGGCCCCGCCGCAGTTGCAACATGCAGTGCGACCCCGCTTGAGCCGCGGAGGATAGGGAGAGCGGCAACGCCGACAACACCTACACTTCTCTTCCTCCACGGCCCCGCCGCAGTTGCATCATGCAGTGCGACCCCGCTTGAGCCGCGGAGGATAGGGGGAGTGGCAACGCCGACAACACCTTCTCTCCCTCCGCGACTTCACCTCGGCTGCTGATGGCGGGGAAGACGGAAGACGGTCTATCGCTCCGTCACTTCCTCTCTCTGCAGTGCATCGATACGCTGCCGAGGTGAACTCTTTACGAGCCCACCTGGAGCGGCCTCCTTGGCGCCTTAGGCCGGCCGTTTCGGTTCGTCTTTGCTTCACCATGGGACCAAAACACGGTTACTAAGCCCCCCTCACCACGACAAGGCGAGATCCCTTCGAGGGGGGGGAGGGGGTCACATCATGAGTTGCCTGGCTCAACCGGGAAAGACCCCACACCGATAATGACAATGTGGAATAGCAGCATAACGCTGCTGTGTTTCGTACGGTGAGTGTAGGGAGCCGTGGGGCCAACTACAGGTAGCGAGACGTTCCATGCGAGACCGCACGAGCAGCTGGGGTCTTTGCTGAGGAAGGATGCACATGTCACGGGTGGCAGTCATCACTTACCGTCACGTGAACTGAAAGCTCGTTTCGCACCCCTAATAATATACGCATAAAAAGTTGTAGCTCTTTGTTTTTTTTTATTAAATTGAGAGTTACAAAAGAGCACACAGTTCACCTGATGTTATGTGGTTCCTGCGGCCCATGACATCTACATTCATCCTTGAAAAGGAATTATCATTATTACGCAGATGCGTTGTCACCCTTGAGGACTGAGATGGAATAGTCATCAGTCATAGAGGTCTCCAGATCCCTTCATTCACCAGACGAAACACAGCAGCGTTATGCTGCTATTTCACACAGGTATTCTGTGAGGCAGTGGTCCTACCCCGTTCGACCTAACCCATTCACTCTGCAGTTAGAAAGCAGTGCAGCTCTACCACTGCCCCTTAGCCGCTTTGGATATATACAAACGTGTATGTACTTATATTTTTTAATAAATCTTCATTGACAGAAAGAAGAATTCAGGTTTTTAGGCAAAATTAATTCTTAGATGAATATAGAAAATAGGAAAGAATCAAACAAAAACATCACCTATAACCGTGAAAAAAAAGGCTAAATTCATGATGAACTATATTAAAACAAAATTAAGTTTAAGTTCTACGTTACCCAAAGTTTTAATTTATTGAACGTCCTAAGTTTTTGTAGTTGCTGCCTACTATACTCATTTCTTTTTAATTGAACCGTTTACGGCTCGACATATTTTATATTTATTTTAAATGTCATCAAATCATTTTTTGTCTTGAGAGTCAGAAGTTTGTACTACTCAATTAGAAAGTGTTGAGAGTATGGTCCTACCCCAGTCGAGCTGACCTATTCATTCTGCAGTTAGAAAAAAACTGCAGTGTAGCTCTACCTATGGAAAATTTAGGCGAGGCTTTACCACAAAGATCAGATATTAATTATATTATCTTAACAATAACAAGTTTTCCTCATGGAAATATATTTATAACAATCGCAATATTATTTGTGTCCAGTTATATTCAATAGCTAACCTAAGTTGAATCATAAATTATAATTATGTTATGAGTAGCATATAGCTCTAACATAAATTAAGTAAGTTTGTATAAATATATATAAAACCAAGTAAAAAAAAAATGGTGTAAATATATATAAATCCAACGTACCATAGACATACCTGCAGGCCAAAAGTTTAAGACCACCTTAATTAAAGTAGGAAAATAAAATAAAACTCTAATAAAATATTAAAGGTTTAATTAACCTGTTTAATCATCTAATAGAACATTGATTGGCAAACAATATACTTTAAAAGCGTAAAGAAATATTAACACATGCAAAAATAGGTTATTGTTAGTTAAACTGATTTTTCATCAAAAAATCCTCCTTTACATTTTATTACTTTTTTCACAAGTCTCGGCATACTTCCGGGTTGCATAATCGCAACCCGGAAGAAACGGCATTTTGTTCTAAAATGTTATTGTACTGTTCCTTTTTCAAAATTCCTTCAATTTTAATCACATCGCCAGTTTCTGGCTAGAGAAGCAACCCCAGACCATAATTGAGCTACCACTATGCTTGATTGTTGGGACTACACAATCTGACATCATCTTTTCTTGGGCACTGCGTCGAACGTAAATTTTAGTTTTGAACCGAATTGTTCAAACTTGTATTCATCGGTCCAAAGTACTTTTTTAAAATCTTCTTCCAATCTCGATGAGCAAGAGCAAAAAAAAGCAAAAAAGCTGCATCCGTTTTTTCTTCGATCTTATCGAGTTATTGTGCCATGAACACAGATCTTCGATAACTTCAGTTGTGAAGCAATGTCACGTTCGGATTTGCTTTCGTTATGTAAAACAACGATGGCAGAACGCACTTCACAGCTAATTTCTCGAGCTTTTCCCATTTTATGACGTCTTCACTGTAGAAACCACAAGTTTAGACTAATTGAGATTGTTTGTGAACAAACCCAAGTAATCTCGGGTAATATTAAGTCAGAAACATGTGTTTTCAGGAGCTAAATAATCCTAATTATTCCCCAATTAAAAAAGGCAAAGTAATTAGTAATGAGGACATTATAAAAATATTATTACGACTCTACCACTTGGCTTTGGCGCAGCGTTTATCCATGTTTGAAAACAATGGATGTTTATTGTACAATAACTTGAAAGTAAACAAAAGAATGACTTCTTTAAATATTCGATACTAACAATAGAATATGCAGATGTGCATTTCTTTTATTTATCCTATGGGATTTTATTACAATTGATGGATAATCAAGTTGTTTATGTGCGGAGTTAAACTTTTGGCCGGCAGGTAGGCCTCCTCTCTAGAGATCGTATCGGGGAGCATGTATTACGCGGCTCCACTCCAGCTTGTCGGACTTCGTAAGTCTTGATATATTTTTGTTTTATTTACTATTTTCCTTCTTCTTTATTATATCGGTTTCCTCGCGATGTGTTCCTCACCGCCGAGGCGCTTCAGTAAATCATCATTTAAAATTGCCATTGGTGACGGTACCGAGGATCGAACTTGGTTTGCCCGCGTACCGTGACATTGTATTTGATCGCTTAGATGTTGAGCTACTGCGGTTCTTGCGTAAGACTACATGAAACACGTCCGCAACTGAGGGACATCATGCAGCTAATAATTTTGTCAAATTTAATAAAACATTATTAATTACTACAAACTCTGAATCCATAGCTTAATAAATGTTAAAATATTACTGATAATAAGATAAAATAAATGAAATAGTTATATTCAGCACCGTTTTGTAATTAAAAATAAAATAAGCTGATAATTTGGTCCAGTTTACGACAGGTCCGCTGTCAACAAACCATTATGAACGATAGTTGAGTTTAAACTTCACTTTTGGCAGTCTCAACTGTAAATAATAATCCAAGAGCGCGCCGGGGCGGCGGCGGCGGCGGCTCTTGTTGATTGAGAAATAATATCAATCTCCTACTAAAGCTTTAACATGTCAATTAACAATTGTTTAACTTTGTATTTCTGGTTTCATTTGAATGAAGTGATTAATTTATTCATCATCACCATCCTCACCGCCTGCCCCCGCCCACTGCCCAGCACTGGGCTCCGCTGTAGACTGCCACTAGGAACGGTCCTGAGCCACCTGCATCCCTCCACTGCCCAGAACTGGGCTCCGATGTAGACTGCCACTAGAAACGGTCCTGAGCCACCTGCATCCCTCCACTGCCCAGCACTGGTCTCCGCTGTTAACTGCCACTAGGAACGTTCCTGAGCCACCTGCATCCCTCCACTGCCCAGCACTGGGCTCCACTGTAGACTGCCACTAAGAACGGTCCTGAGCCACCTGCATCCCTCCACTTCCCGCAAGCTCGCCGCTACGAGTAGCGTCGCCCTACTATGCCACTGCCAGTCCGAAGTCACCACTCAAGAACTCAATTTATTATACAGCAAATTTTTAATTACCTGAAAAAAGGATAATACGTAATAGATCAGAGATTCTTTTATTTTAACAGTGGTATAGCAACCTTGTTGCATGTTTCTGACTGCAGCATAAATTAGCCGGCTGCACCAGGGAGGAGCACAATATCACAGAATACCAGGTTATAGTTTCGGTGCAGACATCAGGAGCCCCTAGTGCAGACCGTAGTAATGAGACCTCTCATCTCTGGCCCGGGGCACCTCAATACCAGCTTCTTTCGTTTGAGTGCATTCAACGGCGAGCGACTCGAACCGTTGAAGACCAGGTACTTTCCTATACATATAGAATGGGGAGTGTTCTGATCAGTTGTTCGGATTAATTCCAGCCGCCGTGTTTAAACATTGTACATTAAGACAGAATTCAAAATTTCATCCTCATCATCTCGATGGTTGGCAACACATTTGCGACTTCTCTGGTGCTGCGGATGTTCATGGGCGGAGGTGATCACTTACCATCGGACCGGCTGCATCATGCGTCAGCCACCTATTCTATAAAAAAAAGAAAAAGACAAATCCATTTCACATTTTAAAGTTTGCTAAATTTTTTAAAAACAAATCGCAATTATATTTTCTATTTTAAGGTCCTCATCCTACAACACCCACGGGTCATGAGAAAGTGGCAAGAACACGCATACGCGAAAAAGTAAAATTTAATATCACCTGAAACTGAATCCAAAGATGAAACCGCATCAACGACTATCAATCATCCTCACACGACGTCTGCTCAGCTGTCTCAAATATTTAAGTCACCCATGAATCACTAAAGATCCGTTCAAGTATAATTATCAGGCCTACAACACGATCCACCTGTATGTTGACTTGTATCGATAATACTTGCATGATGATGAAGCTGTCCCCCAGGTCACACCGGTCGGACTGCGGCGATGTCTGATCACATGATATTAACTGCGCAGCTTAATATAGTGCCGTAAGCATGCAAGTACCGAGGCAATCTTCGTCCCAAAGATATATAGGGACACAACATTTTCTTATTTTTTTTTGCTTAAATCGGAAACAGCTATCTCGTCTGGTACCTGCTGCTATTGTTGCGTACTAGCCAACTTTTCCCTTTTTATTACAAAGATCGGGTAAAATAATTACGTCACACAAATTGCAAACAAGAAGCAGACCTCTTGAAGTTGTTCAACTTTCCAAAGCCGTCGCTTGTTTCTCTTCCGTGCTTTTTTATTTTTCTTGTCTTTGTTTTGGTATAAAAAATTTCATTAAACCAACCTAGGTTTAATGATTTTTTTTCCCAGGGGATAGGGCCGAATTTCAAAAAAAAAATGATGGAATTTTACTTTAGAGGTTATGAGAGAATGCTTTCGTCTTAACAATCGATGTACTCTTAGCCGTAAGTTGTCTGTAGCTCTAAGTGAGAGAAATGAGATCCACTAAGCTTGATAGTATTTCTTTATAAAATCGATGTAAAATATATTAAAAAAAGATATCTAAGGAAAATGCCAATATTATATTATTATATCCTTTTGTTGCGGATATTCCGCGCATTCCGATGTAGCGATGCTGCGTCGCTTTTAATGCGAACAGTGAAGATCTGGAATAATTTTCCGGCAGCAGTCTTTCCGTCCGAATATAATGTGTGTGTGTGTTCGTGTCGTGTGTAGAGAAATCTGCAGAACTAGTGCTTCACCATGAACGTCTCCATCACCACTTAATACAAGGTGGGATTGTAGACAAGCACTGTCTTATGTCGATTTTAAATAAAACTTGTCAGTTGCAAGCAGAGTCGCGAATATAATGGATTTTTTCAACTAAAAGGGAACAATTGAACTCATTACAATAGCGAACTAAATACGATGCATAAATGAGGGTGGTTTAAATCTCATATGTCTGAAAGGTTCAACCATTCCAGCGCTAAAAAGGTTGATGGTGTTTTCACCGCCTTCAGCTCTGCGTTTGATAAGGACAACTATAAAGACTGAAAATATAATATATATGAGTTTCATGATAAAGGTAGGTAAAGGACTAGGTGCAGTCAATATCGGTGGAAGTACCTATATATACTATATGAACATATACAACAATAAAATCGTATATTAGACAATGTCAATAGGTTTCGAAAAACATATTGTAAGGTGGCGGACCGTGAATCATTGACAAGGGGAAGTAACGGCAAGCACGTCAACCTACATCTGCTCTATTAAACCGAAACGGTTTCCAGACCGAGGAGTCCCGCGGGTGCGATAACATGATTTATAGCGTCAGCCTACGTTCTGGTCGCCGTTGGGCTCAACGATACAATGTGTGGTAATAGATACACAAGGAGATGAAACATACGTAGGTTAAAATTATATTGCATGTCTAGGAGAGAAGCTGGTGGAACTTCTTGACCAGTTCTTGTAAATCGAAATATTTTGTCTTTAATAGTGGACTAGCTGTGTTTATTTTATTTACCCACTTAGCAGAGGGCATAGTAGCCATTTGCCATATTCACCCACGGTAACGCAAAGAAGTAGCGGTCCGGGAGTGGCCGATCCGGGTGGGCTTACTGAGCCCAAATTGGACGAGTACGGGTGATCTGTGGGGGTCAGGAGTGGCGGTATACGAGGTATCCTCTTGTTCGGCAGCTGAAGTGGAGTTGCGAGAGATGACTGCTACTTTCTGATGTAACTGAGCGGGGGTAGAGGAATGTCGGCACTACGAAACTCTCCATGTGGTCGTCGGTGGAGCCATAGACCTTATTCTACGCAGGGATCTGGAGTACTCGACTTTGTGGTTCTCGTGACCCCGGGTAGTGGGCCTCAGGGTCCTTCACACACTTGGAGATGTGAGGCGTGTGTAAGATGGTGCTCCCGTATACCTGCGCACCTTACCTGGAGAGGAGGAGGGGAGGGATACCTCGCCTAAGACGGTCCTTCCTACGGTTGACGTTGGACGTTGTAGGTGGGGTTTCGCAGTAGTCGCAGTTGTTTGCTTGAGAATACGACGAAGATAGAACATATAGTAGTATAGTGGGTATTGCCGCGAAGGAGTGACTCATGCATACTCGATGTATAGGCAGTTTCCCAAGTATCTATCTATCTAGAAATCCTCCTGTTTAGAAAGGTCATCGCTAGTCTATTTAAATATTTTCTTCGTGTTAGAAAAATAACAATTCAGCTGCAGAATTTGACTAGTATTCATCTCCCCGTACCGTTAAGGAATTTGAGTTATAATACACAATTATTTCATTTGATATGACGTAAGTGTCACATTAAGAAGTTTCCTGCAAGAATATCGGTCACCGTGTTCTAATTTTCGACATCGTCACTCAACAATAAATATAATGGAGTGAACTGTACAACGAAATGATTTCTATATTGGTGGAATTGTAAATGGGAATTATGATGGTGGAAAAGCGTTTACTGTCAGCGGGAGGTCGAATACGTTTTAGGATTGCGAGCGGCACGCGAGAGCTGCTTGTATTTCATTCGACAAATGTTCCTACTTATCTTGATTCACCGAATTAACCCTCTTTTATAATTTTAAATAAAAACTAAAAGTGGACAGAAACTATTTTTAATGTTCTGTTTTAATTTAATAAACTTATAATGCTACGTTCGCACGCTTGTCCAACGCTACCAAGGAAATACTTGGCAAGCCAATCCAGCCAAGATAAGCCAGTGACTACTCTAGTTACTTTTTACCATTATTATTATTTATTATTTACTAGCATCTGCCTGCGAATTCGTCTGCCTGGACTTAAGAATTGAGTACAGAGGGAAATGAAAAATGTCTGGGTAATAAAAAATATAATGGGATAAAAATTTCCCCCGTCAAGTAGCTTTATATTGATTTTTATTTGATGCACATATTTTAACTTAATATACTTCTGTAGACGACATCGTATGATTTAATGTTGTTCACCGGTCCGTGCAAGTTTTGGGCGCTAGCTACTCTTCAGTCTTCCAACGTAAAGCTGATCTTGTGAGAAGCAAGGAGTGCCTAGATGAATTCCTGCAACTTTCAGCGTTTGAATTTGGGGCTGATTAATGATTATAGTAAATGGCAACTTTAGAGGAACTTACCAGTGGAAAATAATAAAACTTACACTGTCGTCTCACACATTCACACAAGGTCGTTAAGCCATTCCATGTACCGGGCCAAACATATCCTATATATTAATCCAGGTTATAAGTGCAAATCCGTGTGCAGAAAATTCATGCTAATCTTTTCCGCTGATTTAGCTTTATTGAGTAACAAACATCCAAACATACAAACTTTCACATTTATAAAATTAGTAGAATAAATAAGTTGGAGAGAAAAGGACTTACGCCCGTCGCATGTTCACAACCTCGTAAGCGCTTGCTACGAGCTTCCTCTGATTTGTGTTGGTGGCAAAAGCTTGCAAGCCTACATACGCCAAGTCAATAAGTAAGGTAGGCAATATAGCGTATTTTTACTCCTGAAGTTTATTTGCATTTCCGTTTTATACAGGTGATAGAGAACAATAAAATAATAGTTGTGAGAGAATTTAGTTTAAGTTTTTGGTTAGTAAGTTTAATTGACTTCTTTTCTCTTTTTTTTAACTCAGAAAGTATTTGAATGACGCTATAGATAATGGAACAACTATAAATAAATGTTACATTTTACTTTGAAAATGAAAAGCAGGTATTTATTTGCTGCAGCTTGAATAGGTTGCCTCGACCAGGGAAGGAGCACGCGCTCACCGGTTATTCACGCGAATTACTGGAGGGGAGATTTAATGACAAGTAACGAGGCATTCCATCTCGGTCCTCACGGGTGACATCTAGAATCTTGGTTAACAACCGAGCAGCAGAGGAAATATCCTCTGCTGCTCGGCTGTTACGCCTCATATTATATTTAAAAATCTTCATAGACAGAACGTACGGCTTAGTAAATAAATTATAGAGTATAGATAAGAACGATAAATTCTTTGTCCTAAACAAAAAATCGAAAAGAAAAAGTGGAATTGTAGTAAAATATAATATAGATCCCTCTTACGTTAGAAATGTATTTCCTATTAAATATTTTATGAGCAAATAAAATGATAGACAAAATGATATCTCATAGTTTCGCTGGAGAAAGTTTAATATAGATGATTGTGCGCTCTGGGGTAGTCACGAAATTATAAGTAAGAAGTATCATTCAGTGTGGAACACTTTGATGTTCCAATACTCAGAATGTTCTTCATTTTGTTATGTTAACATTTTATTTAATAACATCACTTGATCATCTTATCTCTGTACTTTGATAGACGGAATCATCATCAGTAATTGGTACCCCGGTCTATTAACATACGTTGGTTGTATCTATAAGTTTTTACATCACTAGTACAAGGGGGCATCACTAGCAACAATCAGCTTGTCCGCGATATTAACTCTCACGCGAATATGTTGGCTGCTCATACAGTTTAGATATAATATAATTAATTAATAAAATAGCCTTAACTGTAATAATAAGCTTATTAGAAATAGGAACCACTTATAATACTAATCACTTTCTTATGAAATTCACTCATTAGACGCTTTTTATTAACACCGATGTGTAAAGCTTCGTGTCTCAATCGAAAACTGTCCGTAGCCGCGATTCAACCCACTTTTATTTTGTTTAATAGAATAAGTGGCAAACGAGCAAAAAGTTCAACTGATGGTAAGTGATTACCATCTAACTAGATACTAGAGAAGTCGCAGATGCGCTGCCGTCGTTTTAGAAAGATGTTGGCTCTTTTCTTGAAGGTCCCTTAGTTGTATCGGTTCGGAAATACCCCTGGCGACAGTTGATTCCACAGAGTAGTTGTGCGCGGTAGAAATTTCACGTTCAGCGCACAGTGCTGGATTGCCAACCATCGAGATGAGGATGAAATTTTGAATTCCCTCGTGATGTTGATACTCAGCGGCTGGAATTAATCCGAACAACTACTCAGACTCGGAATACGAATTCGTCATATCTATTATGAATAATATTATAAAGAAACATTTGACACAAGGAGGACTGGTTTGTTTAATGACATAAATGAATATTTATTTATAAGTGTGTATATGGTATTTTTTTAAGAAAGCATTATCTTAGTGTAAGTCTAACTGTTGTTTTATATTGGGATATTCCTTTACTCTATTGACCTAATGTTTCTTATATTATGACAGTAATTATATATATTTTATTTAAAATATACACGATGTTACAAATTTACTTTAACTTTTTCTATGTTGGTCGTATCGTAAATTTGACAATCGTATGTGGCGAGTGGTTAGTGTACCCGAATATATCGTCGTCAATTAAGAAATAAGTCACGGATCGTTGGTTCAATTTACTTCCAAACCCAATATCGGATAAGAAATTTTATCTTAAAAACTTTTATAAAGAATTCTTGGGATCGTCGAATTTATTCCCATCCTAGAGTTGTACTCTTGAGTAGAATATGACAACAAAAGTCTGACAATTGTTGAAATCTCGGCAATATTTCAAAGATGTAACGTCACCGTTGTAGCCCATCACCTGATGGCTTCGGTTGTTGTGTTAGATTGTATGCAAAAGAGGACAAGTTTGACAACTTCGCACAGTTTTAACACTAAATAAACTAACATACATAAATACCTACATAGATAAATACAATACAATAACAATAGGTAATGTATCGGATGTAACTAGAAGTAGAAACTGTTTATATTCAAACATCGGAAATGCATCAATGAACTACTACTAAAGTTTATAGATTCGTTGCTATAATCACAAAAGATCTATACAAAGTTTAGTTCAGTGGACTCGTAGCGCTTCAATAACTGTGCATTTGAACAGGAACTGCACAGAGATTGGTTATCTCCGGGGTAGAGATAGTACGGAGTGCTCTGCGTACTAAACTAATTTCAATGCCTTCCAATCGTAAGTAAGTCGGTCAGCTCGTGGTCGACGAGAACCAAATAATTATTTCTGAAGCTCACGTGGAATAGGAAAAGTGGTTATTAAATATTAATCACAATATATATTGATATCGTCCACTGGTCGTATGAGAAAGCACAAAGCTATGCTCGGTGTTTCTTTGCGTGATAGAACATGCGACCTAGACATCCGCAGTAGAACTAGGGTGACCGATATAACTCAAAAGATTAGTTGTTCAAGAAAAGTTGAAGTGGCCATGGGCCGACCACATAACTCGTAGAAGCGATAACCAATGGGAAGGAAAGGTTGTTGAGTGGCAACTTTGGACTGACAGTCGCAGGTAGGATTAGCCCCCAGTACATGGAGGAAAAAGTAGTGCAAGTTTGCGGGAAGTCGATTGACGCAAGTGGGTATCTATCGGAAAAGCCTTTGTTTAGCAATGGACTATGGATACATCCAACAATGAGCGGCTCGAAACATCGATCATCAAGCTCTCTCCTCACAAGATGAGATGCATCTTCTTGTATTTTCTATTGCAACGAACGGAGAGTGGTTTGAGGAACCATTCGGATTCATTAATTCCAGCCGCTGAGTTTAATCATCTTAAATCGCGATAGCATTGCTTCAATCCACCACTTTACGTTTTGTAACATGTTTTCTATGTATATGTCTATCTTTGTGAAAGGAACATATAGTCGGAGTTTGGGATATTTAAGAAAATTCCTTCGCGTCTGCTACTCCGCTGGTGTTGCGAATGTCGATATGATTGTAACCCATTTGGTCGTGTGCTGTCACTTTTATAAAATAAACACATCTTCTTTTTATTGAATAGCTCTTTTGTCTTTCTATATATTACAACAGATAGAAACGTCTGACAAAGCGTCCATTGTCTCGCAGGCGTCGGATTCTGACTCACTCCCGATTGTACGAGAATAATAAAGGTTCGATTTTTTAAGTCTTCGAAGTCTTTTGTATTTGAGTTCCTTAGAGAATTATCGATAAGCTACGAAGCCGTCAGATAAATTGTCATTCTCTTAGGAATAAATAAACAAAGATAAATTAAGTAAAACTGCTTCAAACTTTTTTCTATATCCTTTCATTTCAGCCACATTTGCTCACTAAGCTAACCTCACTACCGCAGACTAAACAATACAAAACAGACACACTAAGGGTCACCCTCACCAGTCAAACACACACTTGCGTTATCTTGCGGTTTCACGCTGTTGTTCTGTGAGAGCGCGGTCCTTTCTTCCCATTCAAGCCGTAACTAGAAGCAAACTGATGCGTAGATCTATCATCGCTTAAATTACAAAAAAAAGTCGAGTTATATAGGCGAGTTTACTCTTTAATTTTTCATTGTTATTGTTAAAACGGTCATGGATTTTCCTTATTCCCAAACGCACCGTAAGCGACAAAGCGAAGGGTTCGGTTACATTAAAAACGGTGGAATCACACGCGCGGGGCTTCCGAGCTGTGAAATTAGTTACGCTCGAATAACCACACAGAAGCTCCCAGAAGAGCTTTTGTCTCGATCCATGAACGCCTATTCTCTGTAAATAATTGAAGATTATTAGCAATTGTTGTCTCTTCGCAGGGACGCTGCACTGCCGCGTGTTACGTGCATTCGAGTCCTCGCGGAGGCACTTGTGTAGTGTTGGCTTTAGATAAACTCTACTAATTATTATTTAAAGTTACTATTGTTGTTTATGGATTTTTTACTTCGCTTAACATTATATAATACAAAACCATATAATAATAAATATAAATCAAATATAGGTACTATTATAAATAAGCTAGATGATAAAATTTTAAAGGAATCTACTAAATACAGCGAACGAGGTTTTATTTACTGTAATTCTTCATAAGTTTCTAATAAAAAAAAATATGGATTGTCACCAAGAGCCGGATGTTTAGCGTCGTAGCTCTATATAGTGTAAAAGTTACGGCTTCATTTAATACCTCTGATCTCTGTCATGAGAAATAGATGATATTTATTTACAATATGTAAATATTACAATTCAAAGTAGGATATAAAACACATTTGTTTTCACGAGAAGAAATCTTTTTATTGATTGGAATAAATCGTTCTTGGTAAATCCCTTCACTCAATGGTAGCTCTGAATCGCCCTGAGTCTAGAGTCCGCGTGTATTGTTCCACGGCGCTTAGTAGTCCGCGTGTATTGTTCCACGGTGCTTAGTAGTTTAAGTTTGGAGTAAGTATTATGGCGATGATTTTATGCAAGTTTTCTGGAAACTGACAATATCTTATTGTTATCACAAGTAACTAAATAATCTGACTATACATGTATTTACAATTTCTAACCTAAATATTATACTTAGGGCGTAACATGGAGTGGATCTCTGCCACTCGGGCTTCTTAGTTCAGGGGCCGGACAGTCGACTGTTTGTGTAACTTGTTATATGGAATGCAGTTTATTTGTTTAGCAAGCTTATATGGTGGCTTAATTGTCTTAAGAAAATAATCTTGTAATTAAACGCAATAAAAGCATCAAATTAAAATTCAAAGTCTATTAAAGCGTACAACAACCAAGTTATTATACGTCATAATGATGTGGCTCGTAAACGAAATATAAGAAATAGAAGTTTAGTATGTTTATGTATGCAGATCAAGGAGTCTCCTTCCCCGCTAGAGACAATTTCTATAAGAGTTATATTGTAGTCGTTACGTGTTCTCCTCATATAAACTTGTTTAATACAATATTTTATCTTCAAAAATTTTTGCTGCTCGATGATTGCATTGTACATAAAAATGTAATTTTTAGCATTAGCTATGTTAAGTAAGGGAATATAAATTATAACGTGTGATGTTTAGTTATTATAACTTGTGATGTTTAGTTATTATACCTTGTGATGTTTATTTATTCTAACCTGTGATGTTTATTAATTATAACTTGTGATGTTTGGTTATTATAACTTGTGATGTTTAGTTATTATAACTTGTGATGTTTAGTTATTATAACTTGTGATGTTTAGTTATTATAACTTGTGATGTTTAGTTATTATAACTTGTGATGTTTAGTTATTATAACCTGTGATGTTTATTAATTATAACCTGTGATGTTTATTAATTATAACTTGTGCTGTTTAGTTATTATAACGTGTGCTGTTTAGTTATTATAACTTGTGATGTCTAGTTATTATAACTTGTGATGTTTATTTATTATAACCAGTGATGTTTATTAATTATAACTTGTGATGTTTAGTTATTATAACTTGTGATGTTTAGTTATTATAACTTGTGATGTTTAGTTATTATAACTTGTGATGTTTAGTTATTATAACTTGTGATGTTTAGTTATTATAACTTGTGATGTTTAGTTATTATAACTTGTGATGTTTATATATTATAACTTGTAATGTTTAGTTATTATAACTTGTGCTGTTTAATTATTATAACTTGTGATGTTTAGTTATTATAACTTGTGATGTTTAGATATTATAACTTGTGATGTTTATTTATTATAACTTGTGATGATTAGTTATTATAACGTGTGATGTTTAGCTATTATAATTTGTGATGTTTAGTTATTATAACTTGTGATGTTTAGTTACTATAACTTGTGATGTTTAGTTATTATAACTTGTGATGTTCAGTTATTGTAACTTGTGTAGACAAGGCACACTTAATAAAAAACGAGTCGCTACCTCCACTCAATAAAATGAAGAAAAAAAAAATAATAAAAGCCAAATTCTCAAAACTCTCATTCTCTTCCAGCTCGGTCTCGCAGATCGCGAGCCAAATGACTGTAATTCCGCACAACTACACGCCGACAAATTAAGTTGGAACGTAAACACCGGCTCATATCCGCTGACGTCCGTAACGGTCGCTTATTTGTTATTTTAATGATGTACTGAAATTGTATTAATTTTGTACGAGAAATTAAATCGTACAATTAGTTCTCGAAGTACCTGATGATAGTCATCATCTTCTATGGGATGATTTGTGATGAGAATATAAGAATGATTCAATTTGCCATGATTTTGAGATATTTTTGTACGTTTATAGTTATAGAACATAACTACACTGTCCAGACAGAGGTAAATCATTTTATCGAAGTATTTGGTAACCAATACAAAAGCGTAAATATCCTAAACCTAGAGACCTCGTAGATTCGTAGACCAACCTGCCATTCGCCTATTGTCAACACACAAGCATTTAAGCTTAGTGGAGTTGATGGTGGGATGTTAGTAATGTAATAACATTCCTAGCAATATCTTTTTTTAATAATGAGTGTTTTTACAGTCTTAACACCACATCCACTAGGCCTATAGCAACAGTAAAAAGTATCAATTTAAAGACACGTTATCAGCCTCTGGACTAAAATGTAACGTTTCGTTAATCGTAATTTCAAGTACAATATTATTAGGTTAGGTATTCTGTTGGAACCGTTCATCCTAGGTCTGCCTGATGGTACTATTTGATGAACTAGCTGTATTACAAATAGGTCAGCTCGACCAAAGCTTTCTGGAATACAAAAGAAAAATAGTTGTTTACTACGTTTGTTTAAAGAAAGAAACCGGAGACTTTAGTACTATATATATATATATTTTAATTTTTTATTATAGACGGACGAGACGAGGCAGTTCATCGTAGTCCTGAAAATGCATATTTTTGCTGTGGTCCGTTATATTTATAAGGGCGCTTCTCCGGTCGAGCAGACACATTCCTGGCTCTAGGAACTTCCTGGAACGTGCCAATTTTTTTTTTGTTCCTGCTGTTAATAATAACAATAATAATAGTAATTTATTCCTTTATTGTCACACATAAATAGTAAAATCAGGTACAGTAAAACAATTAAAAATAAACAACAAAAGTACTTTTACCTAATCAAAACAGAAAAACAAAAAATCATAAATAAATGAAAGACAAATGAAATCTACTGTGCGCTAAACAAAGAAAAAGATCTCCACTCAGGTACTGTTGACTGTGTACTGTGGACCCTGTCCTTCCGTGAAGCCTGCACAAGGAGGAGTGGCGGTTCTCATTTTATAAACACAATACACAAATAATAGTGTAATAACAAATAACAAAAACAGTAAATTATAAAAAAATATAATATGAAAGTTGATAAGATAAAGTTATTGTGTATTTAGCAGCTTACAAAAAAAATTAACAAGTTTTGTGGTTAATTTAAATAGGTGACATCGCGCACCGACAAGCTGCGCGTGTGCCGGCACCCTGACGGAAAGTCTCCTATGTGATGGTCCCCGACCCCTACACTCATCACACAAAACACAGCAGCGTTTTGCTGCTTTCTCACGCTGGTGTTATATTAGGTATGTAGAGTGTAATTTTTATAAAAAAACTAAGACATGGTTGTTGCGTGCTGCACATGTGGCCAATGTGTTATGTCTCCAACACGGCCATGGACGGTGGAAAGCGTCATGGAATTGAACTTCTTCGAAGTAGGATAGATCCAGGGACTTTTTCAATAAGCCGAAGGTAAGAGATTCCTTTAGGCTCTCCCCGATTCTTACAACTACATGGTAAACAAATGAAATGATAATTCGTTTAAATATTAAATATTTTATTTGAAAACAAACTTATCCGACCCATGTATACATATAATGTTATATCTTAAGTACATAGTCTCAGTATCATACACGCCACGTGCCTACTTCCTTCGCTTTTATTGTAATCTTTCTCTATATAATATAATTTATATTTACATTGTAATTATCCTATACACAAATGTCCTTCTCTGAACATTAGTAATAATTTACATTTGTCTTTCTGTCGGTGTACGTACAGTACTTAGAAAAGAAACTTACCACAATATCTTTAATAACAATTTCTTAAGGAATAAAAACTGCACGAACCTCAGCAAGACATCTGTCAACATCGACGTCAATTACGAGGAAGTTGATCAGTATAAAAGTGACAGCATTGAGGTCAGCCGTAGCCTGCCGCCGCTCGCACCGCGGCCCGTACGACAATGACAAATACTAACTTATGGCTAAGTTATTTGCAATGAATGCCTTAATCAGTGATATCTAAAAAACAAATGAATTCCTTACCTATTTTACATAAAAATATTAATAATTTTAAATAATAAATAGTTACATATACAAAGTTAAACATAACGTACGTTGAAGTTTCAAATATGAGACAATGAGTCTACGGCGACTAAACATTTCTAAAACTAAAATTCAAATTAATAAGCTTGAATATGCTGCTTGAGTATGTATATATTGTATGTATGAACGTATTTAAGTCGTGAATGCCTTACAGTAACTGCGTGACGGCGAGCGCACTGTTATGATCTTATTCAGGAGATGATTTGACGTGCGCACGAGCACATGTCACCCTCCAGAACCAAGGTGGGATGCCTTGTTACCCGCAACTGGGCTATGGGTCCAGTGTACTGTAGTAGTATACGGCTATTTCTTGCTGTCATTCTGTGAAGGCGTGGTCCTTCCAGCCACTGCGACGCATTCATGTTGTAGCCAGAATCTAGCTGCGGCGTGGTTAACACTGTTAAATGTGTTCCGCATGTATTCAAATGGTTGTGTATCAAAATGGATCACGTATACGAAGATCGTTAAATAACAAACAATCATCTTTAAAAACCTCATGAATTACAAGGCAATTTACAATATTTGCTATAAATTTAATTATATATGTGTTCTTAATATGTAACAAGGATTGCTTACTAATAATTTCGACGACAGGAAGATCGAACCGTCCACACAAGAGATGTAAAATAGTTCACGCTACGACCACCTCAGCTAACACATGTTTTTGTGAAGAGCTTGACGGAGATCATACCACGAGATAGGAGGCAGTAATTTTTGGAAATTCTAATAACTACTAGACTTTCACAGATTTAATAGAAAAAGGCAGAAATAAAAGTAATGTGATATTAATACGTCAATTGGTAAGGGTACGTTCTTCGGAACTTAAAGTGGTAGATTTGAATCCACCTTTCGACTATTATCGTGAAGCTCTCCTGGCACCAGCACATAAGCTGGGTTGGCGAGGTTAACCTGAATGTTAGTCATGTTACATTACCGAATGGAAATGTTAGTAAATGTTACTAACATTCCAGTTAACCACTCCAAATGAGCTGAAAATGCTTGTGCTAGGAGATGGCCCACGGCAAATGTCGAAACCTTTAGTTTCGCAGACGGTACCCTCAATCATTAGACCACTGACGCTTCGGCGTGACAAGCAATGCAAGTCTGCGGGGAGTCATGGACGCAGGAATCCGCCCAGCAGTGGACTAGTGGTGGGATCACATAACAATTAAAACATTTTATTTTTATTCAAAACACTAGTCGTACAACAACTCTTACATCTAATTCATCTCTTTGCTAAAGAGACATTGGTTTTAAACATTGTTCGGTTTAAATAATAAACAAAGACTACTTTAAAATATTTTTAAGTCTTTTTTCAATTGAAAATGAAACAGCTGCATTACCACAGTTATATATAAGTTATTATTTTTATGGTTTTGTTTCGTTATTTATGCATCATTTTAGGTGATTTTTGTTTAAAAATAAATAACTTAAAACTTAATTTACATGCATTACAATATTGTGGAAATTAAATAACGTTTTTAAGATAAATCTTTACTTCTCTGATAATGTCAATGATCTTAGAAATACTTACAATATATATTTTTTGTAATCATTGATAACAAGTGACCCGTATGTAATTTTTCTTAATCTCACGATTAGGGTTTTCACTTAGTAGAAATGAGGCAATTTTTCAAATATTGACATCCTCTTACATTGAAAAGTATTTTCACGTTTTAGACAAGGATTCATATGGAATTAAAAAGACATTTTTGACGCAGTGTACATAAGCCTTGTACTAAATTATATTAGTTATTTATAAATTTGTGACGATTGACGGTGAAGAGTTAGCATGACCGTGCACAAATATTCCCTATTTATTTGTCGTCAATGGAACTCAATGCGATGAAACACTAAATATCTGTCGCATTCGTTAGTACATTGGTATTTGTAACTGGCAACACTCGCGGACTACTCTCGCAAAATATACATACATGTTGCCAGACTAGTTCGTAATTGTTTACAAGTTATCTCAATAACTCGATCTTAATGTTAACATTTAATAATTTAATTACGTTATTTCCTCCTTAAATATATTTACAGTCGGCGGAGGGAGCAACGAATGAGATGAACATTTTTAAGAGTAAGACCCGAAGCGCCGGTGGCCATATTATTACCAGGTAATAAAGTCGTATAATATTAAGGAAATATATTTTATGGTTATTCTTCCAAACTTGAAATGATTTATATTATTTTATTACATTGAAATCAGACAAACATTATTTATACAGAGTATACATTTCACCTGACGGTAAGCGATACCTGCGGCCCACGAAGTTCACATTCATCATTGTTAAGGAATCGTAATGCTGATGTATTGTCACCCTTGAGGACTGGGATGCCATGCCTCAAGACAGATTCCTACACTCACCAGACGACGTGCAGCAGTATCATGCTAGTAATTCGTGTGAGGGTCCGAGCTATTCACGCCGAAGCCAGACACAAATTGTAGTGTGTATCTAACATTCCTAAAACAGCATAATTTATAAATCAACGCAATACCAGAAGTTTAAGATTCAAGAAAAAATAAACTAAAACTAACTGATATAAATAGACACGTGTATAAAAGTCGGAACCGCGCGTCAGATCGCCCCGGGTCTGCCCACGCTACTAGTCATTGTTTCATAAAAACCTTACAGCTACCGTAAAATCTCTATTTAGAAATTATTTAGGTACTTAATTTAGAAAACTAAGTTTTCGTTTAAAGTAACTTAGCGCGAGATAATAACATTTATGTGATGTGCGGCCGGTGGGGTCGCGGGCGGCCGCGCGATCAGCTGGCGAGCTGGGCGCTCAGCCAGCGCGAGTGCAGCGCACCGGTCAGCAGCAGCGCCAGGATGCACCGGGAGCTGTTCGACAGGCCGGCCGAGCCCGTCTGCATCGCGGCCGGCCTCTCACCTGTAACGTCGAGACCATCAACATGCTGTTGGCCGATCATTTTCACCTCCGAGCTTATCGTTCGGCGCGGCCACTTGGTCTCACTGGTATGAAGGAGCACTTCCTCGCGGAGTACCAGTGTACAATAGCGGTATATGCTGCTATATCTTGAAACACTACCTGTCTTATCTTGCCACACTACCTGTCTTATCTTGCCGCACTACCTGTCTTATCTTGTCACACTACCCGTCTTATCTTGCCACACCTTGCCAGGAAGGCGGAGAATCACCTGCTAGCAATAAATTGCGGAAACCCATGTTAGATGGTAAATAGTACTTGTGTGGGGTTCTAATCAGCCATTCACTATTTATACGTTGATGTACCTTTCTTCTAAGTTGCGGCCCCAGGGTTCTATTTCCAGCTGAATAACAAATTCGTGTGACATAAATTTATACTTATGTCCTATAGGATCAGGACTGCAGCTGATCCTTCCTCCGATTTTGTTTTGTATGACTTACATCAGTCACAGAAGGACATGAGTTAGTGCTTCCTTCGAGCAGGCCACCTCACGGTAACCGATCACCACCGCCCCCATGTATATCTGCACCTCTGCCCACGGCATCGGATTGCATCCTGCCCATATGATGTCGTGGGTTTTGGCCGTAGTGTACTCACCATTTAGCACGTGGACCCTCACGGAGGCGACCTCCGCGTTGGAGGGCGAGCACGAGTAGCGACCGGAGTCGGCGGGTGCGGCGCGCTGCACCAGCAGGTACGAGGTGGTGGGCGCGCCCTTCTCCGTCACCACCGACACGCCGCCGCGGGACGAGTCGTACGATATCACCTGCTTCAAACATATGCCACACATTTTGAGATAAACAGCAACTGTGCCATATACCAAAGATTTATATAATATTAGCGGTGACAAACGAGCACACACTGCCCATGAAGGCAAGTGAGGACTGCGGCCCGCGACATCTACACGTGATGGATGTGCATCACATGCGCTGTCCACTCCGAGGACTGAGATGGAACGCCTGGTCACCTGTAGTCGGATGGACGGTTTCCCACAATCACCTCTCGAAACACAACGTTGTTGCAACGTGGCACTGCCTCTGTTAACATGTTGCAAGGAAGACGTGGGCCGTGGTGTCGGGCTTAATCGTGGAGCATTATAGGAGGAATTGATAAATTGTTTAATGATTTCTATATTTACACGAATATTATTTAATACAACTAATTTTACGTATAGCTAGACCACGATGTAAACGATGGCTTAGTTGATCATAATCAGCACAAGGGACCGTTCCATAATAATGCTGATGAAGGTAAGGCATTGGGCTAAAACCACTACCACTACCGGGCATAAGGCTTCTCTTTAGAGAGGGCTAGAGTTGCTCGGCCACGCGACTCTATTGTTGATTATTAATCTTAGAAACCTGCGTGGCGTGTGGTAAATTAGCACTTAAAATTGTGATTAACAATTTCAGGCACAATGCCTACGCTAGGGATTGAACTCGGTTTGCTCACGTACCATGAATTAGATGCGAGCGCTGAGATCCTGAACTACCATGGATCCATATTGTTTATACATAATATATAAATAATTGGTTCATAACACAAGCTGCTAATATTTAAAATAATGAGTTTAGTTAAAGCTTTGTTATACAAAAAGCTTACGACTAGCTAACTTAAAACTAATAATGTTAGTAGAAGGTGAGAATAATTACTTTGCGTCCGCTCACCTCGTCCTCGTGGTACCAGAATATGTAAGCGGGAGGTTCGGGGCTGAACTGGATCAGGCAGGTCAGGTTAATCGTAGAGCCGATGTCTACATGCAAGTCCGGCCCGCCCAATATTCTAGCCGACGGCACTGGAAACAGAACGGAATAAGTCATGAAGTGACAATTTTTGGCGACAGAACAACACAACAACGTTATGCCGCTATTTCCCACTGCGTTATCTACAAGGGTTCTGACTCGATCAGGCCGCGATAGCTTTTAGCTTATATAGGTTTCTTTATTATATTAGGGGTGACAAACGGGCACATAATTGGCTTGATAGTGAGTGCGGCGCAGGACATCAGCGTACATAAGTCCGGCCGCAACAAAGATTCGTGAGTCATTTGTGTCGTCACCGCGAGCCTATGGTCCCAGATCTAAAAACACGGACCGTACGACAGACCACAGCGCTATGCTGCAATTTTCCGCTGGTATCCTGTGAGGAGGTTCCCTCTCAGTCAACCCATCCACGGTGCAACCCAGAAACTAACCGCAGAATAGTTGTACCACTGTGTAAAGATGGTCAAGTAGTACTTAGCAATATTAAGTCAATTATTAATTTTAGGTAAAAGTTAAGTTTAATAAGTTAATTACTTAATACACTCTGCACAAAAAAAATACAATGAATGTAATGAATATGCCTTTTTAAATGGCAAACCGATTAAAATAAACATTATGGGTTAGAATACCAAACATATATTTAATGATTTGTTAGTAGACGATTATTCGGTAAAAAGCATATATCGTATACATATAACTAGTCTGGCCATAAATACATAAAAACATTTCTTTTTTCAACTTTTTAATTATTTTGAATTTGAAACACGTATGTTATTAATTATAAAAACTTTTTTCGATTTTGCTCCATTTCACATATTTTTTCGTATTCATTATCAAATTACTATATGTAAAATAAAATACGATTGCAGTGATTGCCTTGCATAAAGTGGGTACGGAGCCGTCGGTCATCTTCCAGACACTTCAAAAGCTTGGTATCACCCGTATGTTCGTATATCGTACTATCAACAGATACAACAACATTTCCTCTGTCGAAGACCAGAAAAGATCGGGTCGGCCGCGTGCTGTTAGAACTACAAACGCTGTTAATGCTGTTAAAGCCAGAATTCGTCAAAACCTCATTAAGAAGCAAAAAATCTTATCGCGAATAATGAAGATTCCCGCTAGGACTCTGTCACGTATTGTAAAACGGTGCTTATCGTCGATATACAGGACATGCCCTAAATCAATCTTTACAATTAAATAGAGTGCATCGATCAAAACGCCTTCTGTCGCGATACGCAGGTGAAAGGCACAGAAATATCCTCTTTACTGATGAAAACATTTTCACGATTGAAGAACACTACAATAAGCAAAATGATAAAGTGTACGCTCACAGTTCTAAAGAAGCTGCTCAAGTGGTCGGAAAGGTACAACGTGGTGATCATCCTGCGTCATTGATGGTTTGGTGGGGCGTGTCTTATCAAGAAGTCACAAAACTAAATTTTTGTGAAAAAGGAGTGAAAACTTCAGCCACTTCTTTTTAATTTTATTAATCACAGGATCCCAAGCCGATAGTAGCAGCTTTTCATCTTATCTTTAGAAACTATAATTTTAGTTTAAATTTCAATACTATCGTTAATCATTCTTGGCAGGAAAGGGTGTTTCGTGTGGTTTATGAAATCTAATATAACGGTGGGACAGGAGGTATGGTCGCAAACTGCAGACTTCTGTTCTATGGACGAGTTTTAATTGATTTGTATAAGATCACAATGAAGCCTCCTGCATCTTGTAGAAGGAAACGTCACTTGATAGCTGGTAAAAACTAACTAATCTTCTTTGTTGCCCTGTAAAATGTTCTGATAGAACGCGATATTTATTGTATTTATTTTTTAAGGCGTAGATGGTTAACGAGCAAGAAACCCACCCGATGCTAAGTGATCACCGCCGCCCGTCGCATGGGGAACACCAGAGGACTTACAAATGCGTTGCCGTCCTTGACGAAAGGTGTAGGCTCTTTTCTTGAGAAATTTTTATTCTAGATAGAAGAATATTCTTTGTTTTGTTGACTAAATACATGAGTATACTTTCGTCATTCGTTTTAGAAACATGAAAACTTAAAAGTTTTGCTGTTTTATAATTGAAAGTTATTATTGTAGAATTTAACTATTTTCGGCAATTTTGGGTTAATATTCTATTAGCGGGTATTAATCTGGCTGGGTTAAAAATATTAAAATATTGTTATATAAAACCGAAGTAATTTACAAAGACACACAAACAGACCTGCGTCGGAAAACATCTTCTGATAAATCTCGTCACAATCTGTCGGATGGATAAAACATACTTTGGTCTTTTACAGTATATTAATACAAAAATATGTACTACATAGGTATATCATTGATTCAAATCTTATTTCCATCATATTGTTAATATAATAAATAAATACAGATACTTAAGATTAATGAATTCATATCCTTCATGTCGATTTTAATTACTTCTGTTTGCTACCAGCTCATATTTACAGTGCAGGATATATTATAGTGCCTAAACAAATGGTATATCAGAGACATGTCATAAATTGTCCTGGTCCAATGCAATTCGTGTTTAAGATTATATGACAGTTAAAATGTAATGTCTGGGACATACATTAGATGACTATATACTAGTAGATACCGAGATCCGAAAAACAAATGCTTATGATGTAAAATTCCTCAGATAGGAATCAAACTTGGGACCGATGACGCAGTAGTTAGGTACTGCGATCACTATGCCAAGTGGCCTACCAACAAACAGTTTCAACAAACGATATTTCAATTAGACTTGTAGCAACACTGCGTAAATATTAGCAGAAATCTCGCGTCCGGTTTTCTCGGACAAAAACAACATAATAATTGGAAACTTGGGAAGATATTGTCCATTAGAAAAACAACATCATATTTCGTCTAATACTAAAAGGTTTTGATCTAATTTTGTAATATTATTTTTAATCGTCGTAATATTGTACTTATTCCTCGTAGAACTAATGCTTCGTGTATTACTTGTACGGATACGACACCCGTGTTAGACACACGAGTAACAGTCAGTAAGATGATAATGTTCCCCTGGACGATTCCGACCGCGACGATATCTTCAGCTTGTCGCCAGATGACGTCAGCTGCGCACAGTATTTTATAGTGTCCTAAACATTTGCACAAACATGGATGCATTCACTCATCGCGTCCTTCCTTATTCTAATGCAATGCAGGTGCTATAAGCTGTCTAAACGCTGTCCTCCAGAAGTTTGTACAAAAGAACAGAAGATATCAAGAAGTATCCGCAACTCACCGACAACGTGCAACGTGACGAAGAAGGATCGCACAGGCTGCGTGGATACTTGGCACTCGTAGACGCCGGCGTCCCGCTGCTGCGCCCACTTGATGTGGAGCGTCCAGTCGTCGCCCTGCGGGGAGTGCGTCGCTTGGAACCGCTGGTCGGACGTGTACGTGTATCCACCTACTGTCAGGATGTGCAGATCCCTATGTCTGATCCATGACACCTGTAACAAATGCCGTATTGGTGAATACATTTGCACTTTATGGCTAAGGATATGGTCTGCAAAACTTAACGTCATAGGTGCGGATCCACCACTCGCCTATTGCCGAGCGTCATTTCGTAGAACAAGCATCGTAAGCTCAGTTGTAGCGGTGAACGGGAACTTAGTTGTAGCGGCGAACGGGAACTTTAGTTGTAGCTGTGAACGGGAACTTTAGTTGTAGCGGTGAACGGGATCTTTAGTAATGTAAATAAAACGAATGCTTAGGCAATGTTAGCACATTGTCAAAAATCATTAGACAAGAAAGAAAGTAAATTCTTGTCTAATGATTTTTACATTTTATCTAATGAGATTCTTTATCCAGAAGAAAATAAGTGCCGGAATAACTTCTCTAGAAACAAGGGATTCGTGAAAGAGTCACGTAAGGTCCAATACAAGACAACTCAAGAAAACAGTTAATAAATAAAGACTAAACACGTTCATATAATCACATGTAATTTATTCGAATTTCAAATCAATCTTACAGAATTTTACTCTGTGTTTCTTCAGCCTTGTTTTTAACCTTTACCTGATGGTAAGTGATTCCTGAGTGAGTAAATAAAGGTCTCCGGATCCCTTCATTCAGCAGGTGAAACACAGCCGCTATTTTGCTGCTTTTTTATGCTGGTATTCTGGACTTACTCTAGCGTGGTCCTACCCCGGTCGATTCATTCACTTTGCTGCCAACAAACTGCAGGGTAACTCTACCAGTGTTATTTCCTCGTATTTAGATGTTCTCGCTACATGGTAGTAAGCGATCTCGTCTTGATAATTACACATTCCCTAGATAAGGTATCAAGATAAATACGAGTTGCCACTCCGGAGGACGGCCTGTACGTGGACTGCCATATTACCTGTCAGTCAGTCTAGTTTCTTTCATTCACCACATGTAGCACAACTGCGCTTAGCTGCTATTTTATGATACTTTATATATAAACACGGTCCTTCGCAATACATCTGCTTATTTACTACAGTCAGTGTCTACTATATAAATGAAGATTTGTAACCGTAGGATTTATTAGGATTATTAGTAATAACCAAACAAATTGATAAACAAGAACGTATAGTTGTTCAGGAATCTTTTCTGAAGTTACTTAAACAAAACTTACAGTTTGAGTATAGCTGAAATTTTACTTGAAATTGAGTGCTTCGTTGGAAGTAAAGCGTCCAGTTTCTGTCACTTCCATTCGGGACTCATCTGCGTTAAACTCCGAAATTTACATAAGTATCTGCCAAATTATGTATATGTTAGGTTGCGCTATTCTTCCCCGGTCAGCCAAACCACATATAATCCATTCATTTTAATCTGCAGTAAATCTCTACTGTACAGGATTAATCATTTTCAATGTTATAATTAGGGTTTTAAACCAGCATACAATTCATCTCATGGCAAGTGGTGCTTTTGACCTGTAAAGCCCTGCATCTATCCTTAAGAAAGATTTCCTCACACGCATTGTTTCTGAGGACTGTGACGCATTGCCTATTACCAGCAATTGTGTCTTCAGATCTTTACACCCATCATACAAAACAAAGCAGCGTTTGCTTTTTGGGGGTCGTTCCACGGTTGGTACAATCCATTAAAACGTCAGAAATTACCTGCATGATACTAATATTGTAAGATTATATATTACATAGGAGTAAATATTATCGCTACTGGAATGGTTTCCACAAGGTGCGGGTGTGGCTGGCATTTGTCATGTACGCTGTCCAATGTGTGTTATGCATTTTGATTAATAGGACAACTATATTGAGATTATGCAATGATGGATCTATCCCATACTCTAGCCACGCTGTTCGATCGTTATTGTGCGAGAACATATCACCTGACCCCACGATACAACGTGTGATTTAGGTAAATTATTTAATTTACACCAACAAAACCATGCACCGTCGGAGCTCAGGGCTCAAGCGCTTGCTTTTAATTTATTGTTCGTACACAAACTGGCACCAATGAAATAGTCAATTGCGATTTTAAGTGACAATTGAGCCGAAGGAAAAAACGGGAAAAATTATGAAAATAAAAAAATATGAATTTGGAGACATGTGAACCTACAAACTATACTCTGACTCCCTTTCTCGAGAGGAGGCCTATGCCCAGCTCTGGGATTTGTATGTCCCATTCTATTTTAATTTAACAACTGCTTTAACTGATTAAATGACTGCTAATGAATTAAAAAAATGATAAAGTTTAAAAATTCTAATGGAATTTTAACTTTAGTACATAGTTGTTGTTCACCCTGTTGGCTATTTCTTGTTGATAGATGGCACCAACGGCCCCGGGTAAATAGTGTCGTAAGTTTCATCTACGGAACTAATATACAAACCCGAAGCACATAATTTGTGTTGCACAGCGTCTGCCCGCGATCGGATGCAAAGGAAGGCAGTTTTGAAAACTTTAGAGATAAACGAGCACACAATTCATCTGTTAACTGCGGCCCTCCGCCCACCATTTATGAAGATTGTACACTCATTTTGCATGGTAAGTGTATGGTACCTGAGGCCCAATTACAGGTAGCGATTCCACCTTAGTCAAAATTAAAAATCCATTTGCATTTTAAAACTTAATGGAAGATGGAAGAAGATGTCACGGGACGCAGTCATCACTTAGCCTCAATTGAACTCTTTGCTCGTTTTTCATACCTTATATATTAAAAAAATAGGCCCAATTTGGGACAACAACCAACAAATTGGATCCAAAGACAATTAGTTATCGTTCTTATATTAAGTAAGTCAAAGCCTGTGCCGTAAACTGCTCTTACGTTTGAAAAAGCGCCAACAAACCACGTAGCAACGTCGTAGGCACCAAGTCGCTGTCGACTGTTGTCGTAAACCACATCGTAGCGCACTACGAATAGACCTTCCATGATGACGGGAACAGCGAGCGCTCCGGTGTACAGTTATGTAATGTATGATGTCGAACGAGCACACAAGTCACCTAACGGTAAGTGATTTCTGTGCCTCGTAACATCAACATCTATTCACGATACGGCATCTCGTAATTATGATTATAATAGCATCCCCCAGGGCTCAAATTAAATGTCTCGTCACCTGGAATAGGCGTCTCCAGATCCCTACACTCACCAGCCAAAATAAATAAGCATTATGCTTCCTACTCAGTAGGCATTTTGCTCGCGAGTCTGTTCCGGGACCTGATAGAGGTCACTTGACCAATAGCATCACACATGCTCTATAAAAAATATCGTTATGCTGCTATTTGTTGCTCTTATTCTGTGAGGGTGCTGTACTTCCAGAGTCAAGTCGACGAATAAGCGCTGCAGCTAGAAACAATCTCCATCGTGTCTCTACAACTCTCAATAAACGGTTGTCAATATCTGTAAAGTGATATTAAGACTATCGGTTATATAGCGCCAAGGTGGCAAGTTCATTGTTCGTCTGATCTGAGGAACAGAACACTCTCAAACAACGCCAGGGCACAAAAGAACTGCTGTGTTATGGTGAAGGAAAGGATGCAGAAACCCTATTGCATATGCCTATATCTACATAGTCATAGGATAGGACCTTAAATAACCTGTAAATAGTATTTATTAAATAAATTTATTATTATTATTATTGCAGCTAACGGGGGTGAGGCATGTGCGTCTTTAATCTTTATTGCAGACGTATATGGAAGTCGTGGCCGCTGTCTTCACTCAGTGCTTGTGTGTTGACTCTAATATTAAACAAAAAACAAAATGACTCAAAGCCTACTTGAATTCAACAGAGAGCTAAGTTAGTGCAATAAACAGTTTTAATAAGTTTAAGCATTTCACTATAATGCTGTTAGTTTAGTTTTGATAATTTGTTTTTATTTATAATATGTATTTATTTATTAGACCAACAACAACATAACATAAAATTATTTACATAAAAGTAACAAATGTGTATATAATTTCATACAAAATCAATTACAAGTAGTCACAGCTACAAAGGAAAGTTTCAATAATTCATTAATTTTTAAAAGGAAAGCATAATTTTGTATGAGGATACCAAGATATTATAAATGTAAACCCCATAGCCTAGTAAACTATAGAAGCCGTTTATGACATAATTGAGTGTCGGTTCATTCGACCCCCGCTCCAAGACCTGAGGCATCCGCTTACCTGGCACATAACAGTAATGGCAATCGAGTTATATTGGAACCCTTATGTTACTGGATATCAAGGCGTATAGTCGAAAGACTTACTGAAGCCTTTGATTTGAGTAATAAAAATACAAACTCACAGGCCTAAAATGTACAATTTCGCTACTCATTATTTTATCTTCGGCATGAAAAAAAACTCAAGACTTCCAACTCGATAGTGCTCTGATGACTAAACTATACAAACCCACATTACTAACATATCACACATTCATTCCTTCATTAAAACCGATAAAAGAACTTTTCCAAGAAGCAAAATGCATTTATCACAAGAACCCGATTACGGGGGCATGACCCCCGCGTAATAAAGTAAATGTGCTGGGTGTTATTTATATAGTAAAGGCAATCTGTTATTGGTATTTTTCAATTGTGGGGAATGTGAGATGTGTTTCCTCTTTGAAGTTCGGTATGAAGTGCAAATAGGTTACAAGTCGGTGCATGCATGCAGGCGACCGGGTCGCGGAGAAGTTGCGGCCCTATCGATTGGCAGACCGCGCAGTCGCCCTACGCAGCGACACTAGCAGTCACCCGTCGCATCGAAGGATCCCCTAACACTCAACCGCGCTTTCTGCCACTGAACAAAATACGCAGTGTAACTTAACATTGCTAATTAGTCCAAGACTTAATGTGTGCTAACATTATAAAGTACTTGACTATGAAAAGAGGAAATTAAAAGAAAATGTTTCATGTCATTATCGTCCTTGAAAATTTTAAGTAAAAATTATCAAGGACGATAAGGCGAGAGGCTTATGTCCAACAGTAGGCTTTTCTTAGTTTTTATAGTACGGTACGAGTGCGTCATGTTTTTACACGTTTTAAAAAAAATATGCAATTCAACGCTTTATTCAAATAGGTTTATATAAAACACTATTGAATCGTCAAGATAATAGGTAATAGCTAATAGGACCACTGCTTCGCTATTTTTTCTCTTGTTTGAAAAATACAATTCGTCGGGTTTATACGTGCAAATCAAGCATTAAATCTTGAAATATAAGTTCCTTTAATATAATTAGCAAACCCATTACGGTGACTTCTACGACAATTAATGCCATTAGCGTAGATGGCCCAGTTTCCATGACTTATATGCTTTCCAAGCGTTTTTCGTGACATTAGCGGATGTGGGCCGCGCCACGCCGCTACGGTGCTACGTCGTTGGAATATCTTTCCGGGCCATAAACCGCGTCGCCGCTACGCAAATTAAATTATCAGCAAGCGCTACGTGGCGTGTTATTTTGACGCTGTTGGCGCCAACAGGCGGAATAAAAACCGTTCATAGCGATTTTATGAGTTTAATTCCTCTATGAATCCTATATTATGTTACTTACAGTTTTATAGTGTATTAAACTGAAATTTTAGTGTTAAATAAAACATCATACACTTTGGATGTCATAAAAGGCAAAAGTGGAAATAAACAAACTAGGTGACGTGCAATACAATAACTTTAATTCATAATGCGAGTGGGGTATAGTATGTAAATAATATAAATTCAGTATAGGAGGATAAAACATTTATGATTTATGTATTGGAGTAATAGTATTTGTAATATCGATCAAGGATTCCTTCGAACTCTCTCATATTGAGAAGCTCGACATATGGACATATGTAGGTCTATAATATACATACTTGTATCAGGCGTCCAGTACATATTAAAAATTGCCCAGATTATAGGCAAACATATATAAGGTTATTACTGGAGACGGGAGTTCTTTTTTGATAAATCCATTGCTTTACGTTTCTATTTTCCCTACGCGTGAGAGCGAAGCTGCAGATAGTGTTTAGCTACATGATGTAAGCAGCACGCCCCAATAGAGTACCGACCTGAAATAGCAGCATGATGCTACTGGGTTTCGTATGGCGAGTGTAGGGTTGCAGGATTCATTTACAGGTAACGAGGTATTCCACCACAGTCCACATGCATGACCACGCATCTGCACCTTGAATGTTTGTAGACGATGAATGCAGATGACGGAGTCTGCAGTCGTCACAATCACGGATAAAATTACATTACAGATAATTAATAATAACATATAAAAACATTGGAATTTTAAAATATGCTTATTAAAACAAGAAACAGGAAGTTATACGCTAGTCAAAATAACCTAACAAGGCTAAAGGAATTAAAGTGAACAATAAAATGAAATAAAAACAATTTATTAAGCTCTCCCATCTTTTATCCGTTACTTACAGAATTAACAGTTTTATTTAGTTTTTACTTTAATACACTATTTAGTCTCTGCACAAAAATGCTAGCGGTCGAATCTTTGGACGTGGGATGAACTTTCCAAGCTACGGTTGTTTATTTGTTGATAATCTAAATGATTTTGCTGTTAAAACTTACGTAGCTGCACGTAGCTGAACGTAGCTGCACTACGATTCCTTATCGAGGTTGAAAAGTTGAATAGAGAAGAAAGGAAGGAGAAAAGCATTACTCACGGTTACGGAGAGGATTGAGGTATTTGCCGTCCCCATGGCACAGTAAACCCGAACTACCATCAGCTACTAGTTATTTATATTTTGTGGTCTTACAATGACTTTCTAATAATAATCTCTGCTTTAAGATATATTATTAATCCAGGAGTTGGTCAGTGGTAGCACCCGGCCGTCATCTCTATTGAAATAAGTATGTTTTTTAATTTCAAGTGTCCCCAATCAACATTAGTAGGCGGTGTTACGTTGCAATGTATTGGCGTCAATGTAATATAACTTCGGTATTCATATTATTTGCTAATGTAAGAAACGATGAGACTCCAGATTACATGATCGCGTGTTGGAACAGTTTTGGTGTTGCGAGATTTTCATATTAACATGACTTTTGTACTGCGATACAGACCGTCGAATAATATTTTAATATTTCGATGTCATAATCCATTGCATGGGAAACTTTTCCCTTCCTTTCATTTTTTATTTTGTATTGAAGGTGAAGAACGAGCGCAGTTCTGCGGTTGGAAGTGATTCCTGCGCCCGGAACTATACTCCTCGATAGTGACCCGTGTCAGCGCTGCGTACTGGCAATGCCTCGTCACCGGCTCCGGGTCACCTGATCTCTACATTCACGAGACGAAATACAGAAAAATTTGACTGTTATCCTTCCCCGGTCGAGCCTATTCATTAGTGCCGCAGCTAGAAACAAACTAGGGCGTGGCTCTTCCATTGTTAAAATGTATTGTAATTGTATGATACCTTAAATAATGTAATATCAATCGCGACTAGTGACTGACCATTACTAGTGACGTGGGATTCCTTGTTACCCGTCTGCATTACGATTCCTTATCGAGGATAAATGTGGGCGTCATAGATCATGGGACCAGGGGGCAGTCAGGCTTGTGATTCCGTTTGTCTTTTTAGTTTAAAAAAGAGAACATAGAAACATTCTTCTTTGCCAAATCAAATAATTCATGTTTCACAAATTTTTAATGGGATTGTACAAAGGTGTTTTACTAAACTAACATAGTATACAGGCAACTCTACCGTAATGGCATGCAATTATTACAAATAATCATTGCATTACATTTATTGTAAATAATCATGATTCATTCAAATCGACTTATATAAATTAGCTCATCTATAAGCAATGCCGGTGTTAACGCAATCATAGTAAGTATTCATGTTGACAGGAATATTGCCAAAGTCAAATTAATGATATCAGTTTAAAAGAAAATAAAATTAGACAAGAAAATTTATATCCATAATAATTATCAATAATAAAATTCACTAGAATTATATTTAATTATGCCTAGTAGTTCAAAAAATCAACCACCAAAAGAATAATAACACTTATCGATTAAAATTCACACTTACACAGTCCACTGCTGTCCACAGTCCATTGCTGCCCACAGTCCACTGCTGTCCACAGTCTATTGCTGTCCACAGTCCACTGCTGTCCACAGTCCATTGCTGTCCACAGTCCACTGCTGTCCACAATCCATTGCTGTCCACAGTCCACTGCTGGACATAGTCCACTGTTGGACACAGTCCACTACTGTTCACAGTCCTCTCATAGACAGAGCACGAACCAGAGCCACCTGCATCCATCGACTTCCAGCAAACTTACATATATCGTCGCTCCATCGAGTGGTCGACCCACACCGCGGCTACCAGTTTCTTCCCCAACGGTTATCGGTCTACGAGCTATATAGATAATCCATTGCCAACTCAGCTTGCTAACCTTTTGAGCCATGTCGGTCCAGCTTCGTTCTACTGCGAATGTCTACATTGCAAACTCTGTCACGTAGAGAGCTCCATAACTTGCTGAGTTACTCTGAGCTTTTCATACGACCATCAGCGAATTTCTCTTTGTATTAGAATCCAGCTCCACTCTAGTACGTATCTATTTTGGTGCCTAATTTAATTAGTCTTACATGATGTACTAATTAGTAGATTGACTCTGCGGCTTGGGGTTATTGTTAACAAAATTGATAAGCCGTGCGTAGAGGATAGACATATGTAGCTGCAGGTATAGGTTCTTAAATCACTGTACATTGAATAAACTACAGCTTTACAGCACTGATCTAAACTAAAGTTTACTACTGGTATGTTTAGTATTTGTTTTATAATATCAGAGGTGACAAATAAGCTCACAGTTTAATTGTAAGTGAATACTGGCCCCAGGTGTACCTGGCTGGTGTTACCCAAGATAAATGTGTGTCATGGGTCGCAAGAATCCCTTACCGTCAAATAAACTAAAAGTTTTGTATTAGCCTAAATACTATAAAAATAGACAAACCTATCAGCTATTTGATTTAATTAAAGCATTACTTAGTCCAAAGGCTTGTCTAGATTCAAATTTAGTCGATTCAGCCTTCGAATTGAAAACCGTACCTAAGGTGGAGGCTTGCGATCTAAGTCCTCTGCGTTATGGTTCCTCATGTGTCAGAACCACACATGTAAACCACAATATAAAACTCAGTCAGGAATGTATTACTTGAAATTAAATGACACTTAATTTGGAAAAGGTAAGGTCGTTAAGATCCGCAACATCGGCGCCCGATTGCACCAACGTCCGTTGCGGACCGAAATAACTTTTCGAACTGAGAATATAACTTATTGATTCCGACAAAAGTTATATTCCGTGCTACGTTCCAATCACTTGCCATACTTGGAATTTTTAATATGGTGACACCTCCATTCCTCCTCGATAAGGAATCATGACGTCTCATCACCAGTATAAGCGTCTTCAAATCCCCACACTCACCACTCGAAATACAACAGCGTTAATTTGCTATTTTTGGGCGGTATTTTATGAGTACATCGTCCTTCACCATTCCAGCTCACACATTCTGGCAGTAGATGGACAAAAGCTGCAGCAGAGCTCTCATAGACAGAGCACGAACCAGAGCCACCTGCATCCATCGACTTCCAGCAAACTTACATATATCGTCGCTCCATCGAGTGGTCGACCCACACCGCGGCTACCAGTTTCTTCCCCAACGGTTATCGGTCTACGAGCTATATAGATAATCCATTGCCAACTCAGCTTGCTAACCTTTTGAGCCATGTCGGTCCAGCTTCGTTCTACTGCGAATGTCTACATTGCAAACTCTGTCACGTAGAGAGCTCCATAACTTGCTGAGTTACTCTGAGCTTTTTCATACGACCATCAGCGAATTTCTCTTTGTATTAGAATCCAGCTCCACTCTAGTACGTATCTATTTTGGTGCCTAATTTAATTAGTCTCACATGATGTACTAATTAGTAGATTGACTCCGCGGCTTGGGGTTATTGTTAACAAAATTGATAAGCCGTGCGTAGAGGATAGACATATGCAGCTGCAGGTATAGGTTCTTAAATCACTGTATATTGAATAAACTAAAACTTTACAGCACTGATCAAAACTAAAGTTTGCTAGTGGTATGTTTAGTATTTGTTTTATAATATCAGAGGTGACAAATAAGCTCACAGTTTAATTGTAAGTGAATACTGGCCCCAGGTGTACCTGGCTGGTGTTACCCAAGATAAATGTGTGTCATGGGTCGCAAGAATCCCTTACCGTCAAATAAACTAAAAGTTTGCTAGTGGTATGTTTAGTATTTGTTTTATAATATCAGAGGTGACAAATAAGCTCACAGTTTACTTGTAAGTGAATACTGGCCCCAGGTGTACCTGGCTGGTGTTACCCAAGATAAATGTGTGTCATGGGTCGCAAGAATCCCTTACCGTCAAATAAACTAAAAGTTTTTGTATTAGCCTAAATACTATAAAAATAGACAAACCTATCAGCTATTTGATTTAATTAAAGCATTACTTAGTCCAAAGGCTTGGCTAGATTCAAATTTAGTCGATTCAGCCTTCGAATTGAAAACCGTACCTAAGCGCGGCCGTGGAGGCTTGCGATCTAAGTCCTCTGCGTTATGGTTCCTCATGTGTCAGAACTACACATGAAATATAAAACTCAGTCAGGAATGTATTGCTTGAAATTAAATGACACTTAATTTGGAAAAGGTAAGGTCGTTAAGATCCGCAACATCGGCGCCTGATTGCACCAACGTCCGTTGCGGACCGAAATAACTTTTCGAACTGAGAATATAACTTATTGATTCCGACAAAAGTTATATTCCGTGCTACGTTCCAATCACTTGCCATACTTGGAATTTTTAATATGGTGACACCTCCATTCCTCCTCGATAAGGAATCATGACGTCTCATCACCAGTATAAGCGTCTTCAAATCCCCACACTCACCACTCGAAATACAACAGCGTTAATTTGCTATTTTTGGGCGGTATTTTGTGAGTACATCGTCCTTCACCATTCCAGCTCACAAATTCTGGCAGTAGATGGACAAAAGCTGCAGCAGAGCTCTACCAATATTATGAGAAATCTCCGTTTCTACGAAGTCTTGTTAAACCTATTAAAATGGAAATAAATAACCATTTAGTATCATTCTCTAATATACAATGCATCCGCATTGGATTTCTAAATCGACCAGGATACCTAGATGACGTTTAGGAAATAATTATTGTTAATTTTGTATATGGTGTTGCTTACGTATAAAGTAATGATGACTATATGTCATTACTAGGTCGACTGTACAGCACATGCAACCGAGTGGTTATCGTGCTGTATGGGATCACTGTTGTTATGTAAAAAATGTGTTTCTAAACCATCGTTTCTGAAGCTGTTATTAAAATACGTCGTAATCTGTCCAACAGATAAGAGCTATGCACAAAATATTTATTAAAGGAATGAAGTTTCACGTACTTTATTAAAATAAACCTAGTCCGGCCATAAGTTCTGTTACAAATGAAAATGCATTTTTTTTAATGAAGTAATGTAATATTATTAAAGTTTATACCTACATATTTATTAGAAAAAATAAAAAAATATTCTATTCGAAATGGCCACCTTTGGCTTTTATACAGGCCTTTCGCCACGAATCTATGGATTTACGCACTGTTTCGAAAAGAAATTTCGCTACTGCTTGCTCCAAAGATTTTTTAAGAGACTCAATGTCACCGTGCCTTAGAGCAGGCCATGTCCTCTAAAACTGACAATAATTTTAAGTCTAAAGGGTTGAGGTCTGGGCTTGATGAGGGCCAGTCTTCAGTTCTTTCGTAGTTTTCAAACCAGGCTTGGGTAGTTCGTGCCTTGTGACCAGGTCCTGCTGGAAAGTCTACGCTATATTTTTAAAAAGTGTATTGCTGAGAGGTTTCACAAAATGATCCATGACTGTATCTTGATACACTTTGGCTGAATTGTTCACTCGTTTTTCACAAAATGATCCATGACTGTATCTTGATACACTTTGGCTGAATTGTTCACTCGTTTTTCACAAAATGATCCATGACTGTATCTTGATACACTTTGGCTGAATTGTTCACTCGTTTTCACAAAATGATCCATGACTGTATCTTGATACACTTTGGCTGAATTGTTCACTCGTTTTCACAAAATGATCCATGACTGTATCTTGATACACTTTGGCTGAATTGTTCACTCGTTTTTCACAAAAATGTAGTTTTGTGACTCCTTGATAAGACATGCCCCTATCAAACCATCACTGAGGACGCAGGATGATGACCACGTTGTACCTTTTCGACCACTTGAGCAGCTTCTTTAGAACTGTGAGCGTACACTTTATCATTTTGCTTATTGTAGTGTTCTTCAATCGTGAAATTTTTTTCTTCAGTAACGGGGATATTTCTGTGCTTTTCAACTGCGTATCACGACAGAAGGCGTTTTAATCGATCCACTCTGTTTAATTGCAAAGATTGATTTAGGGCGGTATTTTGTGAGTACATCGTCCTTCACCATTCCAGCTCACAAATTCTGGCAGTAGATGGACAAAAGCTGCAGCAGAGCTCTACCAATATTATGAGAAATCTCTGTTTCTACGAAGTCTTGTTAAACCTATTAAAATGGAACTAAATAACCATTTAGTATCATTCTCTAATATACAATGCTTTGGATTTCCTTATTGAAGTAATAGCCGCTAAATCGACCAGGATACCTAGATGACGTTTAGTAAATAATTATTGTAAATTTTGTATATGGTGTTGCTTACGTATATAGTAATGATGACTATATGTCATTACTAGGTCGACTGTACAGCACATGCAACCGAGTGGTTATCGTGCTGTATGGGATCACTGTTGTTATGTAAAAAATGTGTTTCTAAACCATCGTTTCTGAAGCTGTTATTAAAATACGTCGTAATCTGTCCAACAAATAGAAGAGCTATGCACAAAATATTTATTAAAGGAATGAAGTTTCACGTACTTAATTAAAATAAACCTAGTCCGGCCATAAGTTCTGTTACAAATGAAAATGCATTTTTTTTAATAAAGTAATGTAATATTATTAAAATTTATACCTATATATTTATTAGAAAAAATAAGAAAATATTCTATTTGAAATGGCCACCTTTGGCTTTTATACAGGCCTTTCGCCACGAATCTATGGATTTACGCACTGTTTCGAAAGGAAATTTCGCTACTGCTTGCTCCAAAGATTTTTTAAGAGACTCAATGTCACCGTGCCTTAGAGCAGGCCATTTCGTCTAAAACTGACCATAATTTGAAGTCTAAAGGGTTGAGGTCTGGGCTAGATGAGGGCCAGTCTTCAGTTCTTTCGTTGTTTTCAAACCAGGCTTGGGTAGTTCGTGCCTTGTGACCAGGTCCTGCTGGAAAGTCCACGCTATATTTTTAAAAAGTGTATTGTATAAGCTGAGAGGTTTCACAAAATGATCCATGACTGTATCTTGATACACTTTGACTTAATTGTTCACTCCTTTTTCACAAAAATGTAGTTTTGTGACTCCTTGATAAGACATGCCCCATCAAACCATCACTGAGGACGCAGGATGATGACCACGTTGTACCTTTTCGACCACTTGAGCAGCTTCTTTAGAACTATGAGCGTACACTTTATAATTTTGCTTATGTGTGTTCTTCAATCGTGAAATTTTTTTCTTCAGTAAACGGGATATTTCTGTGCTTTTCAACTGCGTATCGCAATAGAAGGCGTTTTGATCGATCCACTCTGTTTAATTGTAAAGATTGATTTAGGGCATATCCTGTATATCGACGATAAGCACCGAGCTTCAGGTCTTGTTTTATAATACGCGACAGAGTCCTAGCGAGAATCTTTATTTCTCGCGATAAGATTTTTTGCTTCTTAATGGGGTTTCGACGAATTCTGGCTATAACAGCCTTTGTAGTTCTAAAAGCACGCGGCCACTCCGATCTTTCTGGTCTTCGACAGGGGAAGTGTTGTTGGATCCGTTGATAGTACGATATACGAACATACGGCTGATACCAAGCTTTTGAAGTGTGGAATATGACCGACTGCTTCATACCCACTTTGTGCAAGGCGATCACTGCAATCCTATTTTCTTTAACATTCCATATTGTAATTTGATAATGTGTTCATTATGTAATGAAAAAATATGTAAAATGGCGCAAAATTGTAAGAAGTTTTTAAAATAATATACGTGTTCCAAACTCAAAATAATTAAAAAGTTTACAAAAAGAAAAGTTTTTAAGTAACAGTATTTATAGCCATGAAATGTAAACATGAAATCAAAATGTGTAAATGAACTATTAATTATAACGTTATTATAATTTTATAGTAAAGGGATCGCCGGGCACTTTACTTGCCTTTTCTTGCTTTTTATGGGTCGGGACATGAACATGGTTGAGAAACAATGTTCTAAAACAATAAAAAAAGACATTTATTAAACTTCAATCAAGTGGAACGAGCGTTGTGAAGGAGGCACGAGTATCGCGAGGCGGACTAAAGTTGTTGTAAATATTACGGGTTCGCGAAGGAATTCCTCCGCAAGAACAAGGGCCAAATTAAATTCGCGGATGGAGAAATACTTTACTTTTATATATTTTAAGTGCTTCGTATTTATTCATAGACTTTGAAATTTCAAGAATTTTTGGCAATAAATTTGATTGAATATTTTTTTATTAACACATATAATACTTTAATTAGATTTAAATGAAATTTATATTATAATTTGCGACAGCGTAAAGACGTAAGAAATTATAGTAGTGGGAGATTTACTGCATGACAAGAAAACTGGACATTTTGATAACAATTGTTGTCATTTAACTGAAATTTATACTATAATACTTTGCGTCAACGTAAAGACAAATAGTAGTAGTGGAAGACTTAGTGCATGACAAGGAAACTGGACATTTTGATAACAATTTTTGTCATTTAACTGAAATTTATATTATACTTTGCGTCAACGTAAAGACAAATTATAGTAGTGGGAGACTTAGTGCATGACAAGGAAACTGGACATTTTGATAACAATTGGTGTCATATGTACGGGTCTCTACACAATTATAGTTCTCCGTCACACTAGATGGACCTCTCTGTCCAAAAATAGAAGTATGATACCAGGACGTCAAACAGCTCAGACCTCCCCGTCACCATGAATGCTGTAAAGCACTCGAATCGTCAACTAAAATGTTTAAACAGTGGTAGAACTACGTTGCATCTTGCTTCTAGCGGCTCGTTTACAGAATGGAGATCTACTTCACGAGGGCACGCAGAACGCCCACGCACCTCTCCTAAAATTTACACGCGAATAAAACGAAACACTAACTGTGCGTCTCGAAGGAGTGAGGAGAGTTTTAAAGCTAACAGAGAAGCAATAAAAGCTTTGTACGTGAGGTTACGCACTATATTAAATTTGCACGAAGCAGCCAATTTTGATTAAATTTCGAGGAAATATTTTAACGGGTTTAACAATATATATATATATATATATATATATATATATATATATATATATAGAATAGCAGCATGTTGCATGCAGCTGTATTTCGTTGCTAACTGTAGGTATCCGGAGACTACTTATTCCTGGTGATGATGTGATGATTCTTCACCGAGGTGGTGACATAGGTGGACTTACCATCAGGCAAACTGTGTGCTGGTTTGTCACCTTCATTAGAATACAAATAGAAGATAAATGATTTAAGATTTTCATAACAGATTTATTATTATTTGTATATTTATATTGTATCCTAAAACTTTGTAAGGGTCTAAAGTGAGTCATTGGGTTTAAACATTTTAAGGCGGGACATCGCAGTTGTCCGTACGCTTCAGTTCAAACAAATATTACGGTTTCAGGAAATGAATTTCATTACTCTAGAATACAATTTCAAACAAAACTTCTTTCGTAGCTTTTGTAGTACAAAAGAAGTTTCGTTAGAAATAATATTTCTGTTATGCTATTATCTGATTGTAAATAATAATTTATAAAAAAACTCACCACGTTCTTCTTAACCATGGACCAAGCGGCGTGCGATATTTTACCGAAAGCTAATTTATATTATGAAATGATATTATAATCAAGTGATTTTATCTTAACATGATCTTCACAGTATAGATACATTGCAGTTCGTTTCTGGCTGCAGAATGAAGGGGTTGGCACAACCGGATGTCGACGCCCTTACTGAATACCAGCGTCTTGGCAGCATAACACTGCCGTGTTTAGTCAGCGGCGAGGCATTCGGTCTCTGTCCTCACGGGTTCCGAAGGTGGCGCGGACCTTGAATCATTTACCATGATAGGAAATTATTGTTGATTTGTCACCATCAATACAATAATAATTGATGACAAGTTTAGATGCTGTACCAAAGACTGCGTGGTCCGAACAGGCTAATGGTCACATTCACAATAACCGAACGCTTGCGTACGTATTGTATTGTATATGCGAGTAAAGTAAGTTACAAAATTTAAATGTAAAATATTCCCAAATAAATAAATATCCAAAAGGTGTTGTTTTAGTTTTATATTACTCTATGAACAATTTTTTAGATTGACCTGTATTTACGAATAAAAGAGTTTTAAATCAGTTTTCACCCACTGCCGAACGCCTGAATAATTTATAACTTTATACACTTTCAAAGAATCGATGACGATACTTACACGTGTCATTATAGTTTTATTTAAATAGAAATTTTAACCGAATATTTTCCTGGACAGGTTAGATTAGAATTTATTTAAAAAAGTTTGAATAAACACTTGTTAAAAATTCTTATTAACTACTTCAGTATCGCAACTGTTTGTGGAACTACGGCGGACTGTGTATCAGTAGAACGGTTGGAGCCACATGTGCTCCAATTACTGAAGCGTGCGAAGCATTTCGTTTGTCAAGTTGAAGCTCAAGTGTCACCGTCCACTTGTTAACACACACCGTCAACTGTTTTACGACGGTACGGAGAAGTGTTACGCACCTCTCGCTCCTTATTTTTATGTGCGAGTAAAACAAAACACTAAATGTGCCTCAAATAAACGAAATTCTTAAAGGGGGCGAGGGTTTTAGGGCTGAATTGAGAGTGCTCGTCGAAACGGTGGCCGCCCTCGATGTTAAATCTAAAATTAGTGCTTGTGATCACCTAGCGTCGAGATATTTGAGAGAAAGTACGTAAAGGATAATTTTTATTTGATAAAGTATTAGCGGTGACAAACGAGCAAAAACGTCAATGAGGACTCCGGCCTACGACGTCTACGTACGTCCACAACAGTGCACGTTTTGTCGTTGTGTCACTCACTAAACCAAACAGCAGCGATATGCTGCTGTTTCACGTTCGTATGCAAATGTTTGGTCCTTTCCCGGGAGAGCCATCCCATTCTTGCTGCAGCTAGAAATTAGCTGCAGCGTAGCTCTACCTCCGTGTTCTTTATGTGAACATTACGGGTGTGCGTTGTTTGAATATAATTTGCATTTTAAAGAAAAAAATAGTTTCTTTTCAATATGTAGGGGCATTATGTAGACTTTGCAGGCAGTAGTAAATATATGAACTTTTTAAATAAAAAACAAAAATTCAATGTGAGCAGATCAAGATAGGTGAAATTTCTGAAATGAGTGGATATATCGCCGTATATGAAGTTATTTAATATGTGTGAAATACCACTCATTTGTAAAAGCCAGCTAGAATGGGTTACCCATTGATTTAATAAACGGCAACATTAATCGTTATTGAAAGGTCATTCACGGGCATGCTTATCATATCTAGTGCTTTACACTAGTTTGATAGTTGAAAACTTATTCAAAGTTGTTAATCTTTGAATAAGTCAGGCCTAAAATATTTAGGTCTACTGCCGGCCAAAAGTTTAAGACCGTACATAACATAACATACACAACATAATTATCCATCAATTATAATAAAATCCCACAGGAGAAATAGAAGAAATGCACATCTGCATATTCTATTGTTAGTATCGAATATTTAAGGAAGTCATTCTTTTGTTTCCTTTCAAATTAATCATTTATCAATAACTCGATACAGGGAGACAGGCAGTTTTTATTTATTTCATTGTTGTTATCAGCAAAATAGACGCTTAACAGCACCAGAAAAACGGGTGCAGTGGGCTCTTGCCCATCGCTTATTCAACTATTCGGTTCAAAACGTAGAAATTACGTTCGACGCAGTGCCCAAGAAAAGATGATATCAGATAGCGTAGTCCCAACAATCAAGCATGGTGGTGGGTCAATTATGGTCTGGGGTTGCTTCTCTAGCCAAGGAACTGGCGATTTGATTAAAATTGAAGGAATTTTGAAAAAGGAACAGTACAAAAACATTTTAGAACAAAATGCCGTTTGTTCCGGGTTGCGATTATTTGGTGATGGTTTCATTTTCCAATAAGATAATGATCCAAAGCATAGCTCAAAATTATGTAGAGGATATTTAGAAGAGAAAGAGGCACAAGGGGTCTTAAAAAATATGGTTTGGCCTCGTCAGAGCCCGGATCTCAATCACATTGTACTATAGTGGGAAGAGCTTGACAGGAACGTCCCTAATCGCGGCCCATCGTAGCGAGAAGAAATGTGGAATGCTTTATGCGAAATTTGGAAAAATATATGACAAGACACCATATTTCCTTACGCTTTTAAAGTATATTGTTTGTAAATCAATTTTCTATTAGATGATTAAACAGGTTAATTAAACATTTAATATTTTATTGGAGGTTTACTTTATTTTTCTACTTTAATTTAGGTGGTCTTAATCTTTTAGCCTGCAGGGATATACGGCGACGGTGGTTAAAATGAGAATTAACGTGTGTTAAGTAATTCCATATGTCGAACGATATATTCAATGTACATATATATATATTTATATATATATATATATAAATAAAATATACACAAAAACACAATCATGATCATCATTACAGTCCGTCCACTGTCCACTGCTGAACTCGGGCCTGCCCGAAAGATGCCGTCACGAAACACGACCCTGGGCCTCCTGCATCCAACGATCCCGCAAAATTGCATAAGAAGTGCAACGCTGTGACTGCCAGGCATATATTGCCACGCTATATCTTCCCGGTCGACTGTCAGTGCAACATGTAGTTCTAGCTACATAGCCAGCGCCGAAAATCTGGCTGAATGGCAATCTATTAACAGGACGTCGAAGGTAATTATATACCACGTAACACGCATGTAGTGTACATATGTTGTACATAAAATTATCATCTGAAGTGTGTGCTTGTGTAATGGCTCTTCAAAATAACGTTAGGCCGTAAAGCGTCCCGGATCATATTAACGGTTAATGGACTATTAGGAAAACATAAATAGTCGACAATGTAACAAAAGCTCAGCTGAACCCTTCGGGATCTTACGACTTAGTTTATGCGAGAAATTTGCATACGAGTCAATGTCCCAGATATCATTTTCAATTTGATATTGAGTACTTTAGTGACACATCTGCTCCTATCAAATTTTATTTTCACTGCCGATGGGATGTGGGAGTTTGTATACGTTGCGCTTTTACAAATAGACTTCTCTTAAACTAAACGAATGTGCTTTTTATCTGGCGAGAATATGGTGCATGAGATGGGGGCTCACGTCTGTCCATATACCCGTATCTTGTATATTCAATTGTACTCAATCCGAACGATCCACAAGGATATAATGTCTTACAAGATACCTCATTCAAGATCATAGGTATACATATATGCTATCTTTGTGTGCGTTGGCGACCTGATGGCTTTGCTTTTGAGTGGTCCCACCGTGCCACCAACTAAAAGTAAACATTTACAATAAAAGAATGGATTCTGTGTAAATACTAACAACATAAGATTGGTATACAAAATATGTAAATAAATTTTGGGAAACCTTCATAGACACAATACAATTCTTCATTTTCGATTCATCCCTAACACGTGTTCAACATCACAAGCATCGTTACTCAGTTGTAACCGAAGATGCTGGCGCTACGTACAGCTGGGTCTCCCCACACACCCCACATTCAGTCAGATCAATAAAATTATATTATATAATTATATTTTATGTTTCTCAAACATGTTAGTTTGCTTTTAGAAAGTTTAAGAGTACTTAATTTGAAAATGTGTTAGCAATGAATTTACATCATTAAACTCACACGGAATAACATTGCTGGCGGAAAGTTTTATGCGTGTCTGGATATCTGCACAACGTGGCAATTAAACCCGGTTATCCGGAACGCGATAACCCGGTAATAACATTAACGATTCGGGGAAAATCCGTTTTATCACAGCATTTTCAATTCATGTGCATTTGAACGAGTTTAAAGTTTTAAAGAAATATTATTTTTGCTTTAGAATATGAATGTTTAAAAAGCGAGTGATCACAAACGAGCACTGATTCACCGGATGGTAAGTGACGACTGCAGCAGCCTGTGATGTTCACATCCATCCTCAACAAAGACAAGATGCACACGTGGTGTCGCCCTAGCGGACAGAGATGTAATGTCCCGTTATCTGTAATTGAGTCTCAAGATAATGCTGCTCCCGCTAGTGTAGTATTGGACATTATCCTTCATCGACTTATCCAACCTATTCATGCTGTAGCTCGAAATAAGCTGAATGCATCGTGACTCTAATATTATAATTTGTCTACAGGTTACTTCTCTGTTGTCATTCATATAGACCATATTAACGTACAACCAGACGAAAGTTACGTATATACAAAACAAACCACTGTTGAAAAACAATTGCGGCAAATGATGATAATATAATACATGCAACGTTTACACAACGAAAAATATTTCAATGAAAACTCATCCACCAGTTTATTATTTAGCCGTGAATAGGCGCTAACGAACGCAAACAGAAATATTTCTCGGAAATGTAATAATGAAAGACGTGCGTGAAATACGTGTGTATCCGAAAAAATGTTACGAAATCCTGTTTAACGTCTTTTGTTATGTATTTTTTGTAGAGAAAAAGCGAGAATGAATCAAAATTTTGGCAAAGCATCTGTAACAAATAAAAAGTCCCCATAATAAAAATCACGTACTCTAGAATAATTTTTTGTGATATTGGAGCGATTCACGAGGACCTAATTCGCCTGATGTAAAGTGATTCCTATGATGCACAGTAATAACGTCAACGGTTTCTGTCACACACGAGTCGAAACAACAAAAACAACAACGAAGGCTATTAAGTTAGTAATCGTTAAAATATATTTACTTAGGCGATAATGAATATAAACATAGTGCAAGATGCGATCGCATCGAGCTTGATGGCAATCAATGGAAGACGAAGTTTAATTAGGCTCTAGTCATCATGGAGACAGAATTCAATTAACAGCATTGTTGAAATCACGATGGGAAGCAAATGAAAAATATTTACAAATAAATGGCAACATTTCACACTAATGTATTTGCCCTTATGCATAGGTGCCTTTTTATCGTCTGCTTTAATATGGTATGCCTATTGGATACAGTTCTATAGTAGCACCAGTTTCCGTCGAAAATCAAACTGGACTCTGGACTGCACTACTGTCAAAGAAATGCAACATGCTCCAAGTACTGAAAAGTATTCGGAAAGGCTATCACAAGCATATCACGTGGTAATTTCGTACTGACTAATTTATTTTGAACAAGTTTGAGGTAAGGCGAGTATTCAGGTTGCTTACGAGCGATTTGCTTCTCACACGGTCGGCTTTACGTCTGTCCCTCTAGAGTACAGAGTGGCCAAAACGTGCTGACGGAAAATAATAAATCATACGATGTCGTCTCACATATTTTTTATTTTTGTCTGGACCCAATTCTGAATCACACACGGACATGAATTCGTAGGTCGATGCTTGTTTTAGCATTAAACGTAGCTTTTGTATTAATCCAGGTTATAAACGATTATATTTGTGTACTAAATTTCATTAAAGTCTGTTCAGCCGTTGTTGTGTGATCGTAACAAATATTAGAAGTTTTACATTAATAATATAACTTTGATATTATTATGATATAAGGCAAGGCATATGCTAGTTTGTATGACCTCGCTGAGCTGATAACAATATTTTCTTACCCATATAACGTTTGACAGCGGGACGGGCGTTAAGTGGTTCTTGGAAAAGCGTTCCAGCAGACCTTGACCCGTGCTACCGCAAGTGTGAAGGAAGAAAAGTGTAAACACAAACACAGACATTATCCAACTCTATTGATGTCAATAAATAATAGTACGACAGAAATAACGTATATCGGGTATGTAAGATTTGTGTGTTCTTGGTTATTGACTCACTCGAAAGTAAGGACTCGTCGACTCCTCTCTGGCACCTTGGTCCCAACTAATGCACTATTGGCTGTTGTGAACAGGGAGGACAGTAGGGGTAACAAAGAATGTTCCTAAGTAACGGGCATTAGTGAAGCAGACGTCATCAACGATGCGTGCAGCGAATGCGGTGCCTCCCGGGCTGACCAACAATGTCGTAGTCGATTACATTTTTCTACCAGGAAATCATCATCATATGTATATTAGATACCTGTTGTCTAAGACGTGGTATTTACCGAAGGAGGGGCGAGGGGAGGGGTAAGGACCCCTCCCTCGTAGTTATCACTTAAAATCAGTTGAGTTCTGCCCCCATCTCAAAAGACCTCAGCAAAAAGTAGAGATCCATCTCAGGTAAGGAATTAAGAGGCAGATGCCCTGAAACTCTTAAAGAATGTAATGAACTATGTAATTTATACCAAAATCGGTGATTCTTTTATTCATCACACGAAACACAGTGGTGTACGAAATAATTTTACTCAGTTTTGATTGGTGTATTCAACGTACCGAACGTCCGCGAATAGTTCCTACGGAAGACGGAAACAAAACCATTGTTGAGTAATATGCTAATTAGTGAGTTGCGTATTATAAGACCCATGACGCGGGAGGAAGCTCGGGGTTTAGAACGTTTACGTAGAGCCGTGGCAGCTCCGTGTCTAAGCGATTGCTTTCAATTCTCGGTACGAATTCGGTGCTTCGGTGCCAGCACCAAACAAATTGTCAATCATCATTTAAGTGCTGACGAACCACATGGTCAGCAGTGAAGGAAAACATCGTGAGGAAACCTGAAATAAGTACGACGACATGCCAAGTGGAGCCGCGCGGTGGACTACACTCTGTGCCCACTCTAAAGAGGAGGCCTATGCCCAACAGTGGGATTCAGGTATAAAAACTGTTACTTTGTTTGACTTTTTTACTGTTTAACTATCACTTCTTATTTTCTTTTTTAGCCTGATATAATTTATATAGTTTATTTAATAAACAGAAAAAGTCTAAAAGAAAATGTGATACTCGTAATCTAGAGAAACTAACTTGTCGCGTCGCTTGCGAGTATATCCCTCATTATTGTCCATCTTGTACTTATTTCTTTCTCAAGCTCCACCACAGCCACACGCTTTCACGAAATATACAAGCGGCTGTGATTTCGTGGGGAAACGGCGCGAAAAAAAACGAAATAACGACCGCGAGCACTGTCCGAGATGATGTAATCAAGCATAAAGCGAGACAATCGCCCGGAGAAAAAATAAAAATGAATCTGTCGTAAAAGACGAGTTGCGTTATTAAAACGTGGGCCGCGCAGGGGCGCCGCCTGGCCCCGCGCTCCCCCCACGTAACCGTATCATCAGGTTGACTTGCTGCCGGCCTGTAACTTTTTGAATATTAACTGAAGCATAATGCTTTAGGATGCGGTCTGCAAAACTTAAGGTCGTACGTTTCAAACAAGCATTCGACTATTGTAGCGAACCATCTCCTAGCACTAGCACTTGCATATTAAGCTTAGTTTGACCTAGCGATCGATCGCGATGTTAGTAATGTTAATAGCACTGCTAGTATTTTTTAAATAATTAGTACAACCTTCAGAAATAATTAGTACAGCCTTCAAAAATAATTAGTACAGCCTTCAGAAATAATTAGTACAGCTTTCAGAAATAATTAGTACAGCCTTCAGAAATAATTAGTACAACCTTCAGAAATAATTAGTACAGCCTTCAAAAATAATTAGTACAGCCTTCAGAAATAATTAGTACAGCTTTCAGAAATAATTAGTACAGCCTTCAGAAATAATTAGCACAGCCTTCAGAAATAATTAGTACAGCCTTCAGAAATAATTAGTACAGCCTTCAGAAATAATTAATACAGCCTTCAAAAATAATTAGTACAGCCTTCAGAAATAATTAGTACAGCCTTCAGAAATAATTAGTACAGCCTTCAGAAATAATTAGTACAGCCTTCAGTAACAATTAGTACAGCCTTCAGAAATAATTAGTACAGCCTTCAGAAATAATTAGTACAGCCTTCAGAAATAATTAGTACAGCCTTCAGAAATAATTAGTACAGCCTTCAGAAATAATTAGTACAGCTTTCAAAAATAATGATAAAACTCCGCGTCACGTTTAGTGACGTGTTGACATAGTCATACTGACAGTTTTATTTAAAAATTTCTTTAGCAGTAAGGAAGTATAAAAGAACCTTACATCATACCTCTTTCTCTTGAAAATGTTACAATGGTAGGGCCACGCAGTTTGTTTCTATCGACTGCAGAATTGGGTCAGTTGGACCACCTTTCAGAATACTAGCAAAAAATACCAGCATAATACAGCTGTGTTTCATATGATCAATGTAGGGATCAGGGGACCATACAGCTACAGTTAAAGTAATTCCAACGATGGCATAATAAACATATCGAATATGTTAGGATGGTCATAAACTGCAGTGAAGAATTAAAATTAACAACATTCAAGAAACGAACTTCCAAACGAGATAAAAGAACGTGGGAAGTACTGTCCACTGCTTTCGTAATCTATCGCCATAGATCTTACTTAAGTTCTGTAATCCCACCGGAAATCCTCCTGACAAGCAACGATTAAAGTAAATCCTCTCAATTTGGAATGCCTTATAGGAGTTATAGGATATGGAATGGATAATATAGACAAGAGATTATATGTTTACTTTTAAAGGCAATAAGAATTATTAACATACTATAAAGTAGCTCTGAATAGTGCTCAGAGCGGCTCAGTCACTTTTAATGTATTATAATCACGGTACGCGAGCGAACCGACTTCAACCGATTACCAACGCAAGATACAGCATTTATATTTTATACTGTACAAGAATAAGGTATTCTATGTAACTGTTCTTACAATTATAGGTAACCACAACAGGCTTAAAAATGTGTGAATGAATATAAACTTTAAAGCAGGAATTCAAAAAATAATTAACAAGAATAATAAAAAAATATATGAAATCGTTAACATTAATAAAAATTACGTTTAAATAAAAGTTAACTTGCTATATTAAAACAAATAGTAACGTAAGATCTATGTAAGATTTTTAATCTTTCTCTTAAATTTTGTGAGATCGTCAAAATGTATATCTAACTCTGGGACTTTTTTCGTTTGGTCGTTATAGAAGCGAGACATGCGGACAACTGGTGAATCGCGGCCCAGCTTTAGTTAGTTCTGCATAGTCTCATTTGGAATAGATTGCACGGAGCTCGTGGTATTCTAGATGGTACATTGTACTGACATTTTCCTAGTAGAGGAGGGCAGTCAATACCACTATTTATTATTTTGTGTAGGAAAATATGGTAAGATTTATTTCGGCGAAGATAGCTGCTCAAGCTGAAAGTGATTTAATCTGTCATAATATGTTCTCACTGAACGCGGAGTGGGGTATCGATACGTTAAAGTGCGAACTAGTTATTTTTGTACACTTTGGAAGTAGGATACCATACTGTGCTACAGTACTCGAGTTTACTCCTTACGTAGCGGTTTTTTTAAATCTTTCGTGCATCTTAGTATAAAGCCTATTGATTTATTCGCTTCAGTTATGATTTGGTTCATATGTTCTATAAATCGCAGCTCGCTATCCATCAAAACACCTAGGTTTTTATCTTAGAGACTTTTTGTAATATATTATCGCCAATGAAGAAGTCAGTTTCCAGCTTAATCCGTTTTTTGGTAAATATCATATGACAGCATTTAGACACATTTAAAGTCATTTTGTTCTCTACCACCACCAATCGCACCAATTTTGAACAATGTTTAGATCATGTTGAAGGAGTTTTGCGTCCGCAACACTTGTAACACTTCAACAACTTTAAATCATCAGCGAAAAGGTATGATTTGCTGTATTTAATGGCACTGGTCATTACCAGTATAACAACATTTCGTTGATAAATACATTGAAAAACAATGGTCCCAAAATCGAACCCTGAGGAACACCTGAAGGAGCCGTAAATGAATTAGATTCCTTGTTGTTAAACACGAACTTTTAGGAACGATTTTTAAGGTAAGATGTACACTAGTTCAGGAGATTACTTTGGATTCCGAAGTCATGCAGTTTGCTTACGAGAATTTTATGATTTACCTTGTCGAAGGCTTTTGAGAAGTCGGTATACACTACATCCACTTGAACATTCCGATCAACAACCTCCTTGAGATCCGAAGTAAACAATATAAGATTGGTGTTTGTTGATCTTTTTGACTGAAAGCCGTGCTGGTAAATTATTATGTAGGTATGTATGTGGTTGTACATAGCTGAGTGCACCATAGTTTTAAACAACTTGGACATTGTTCAGAGGATGGATATAGGCCTGTAGTTGGTTATTAGATTTTTTGCTACACTCTTAAGCAGCGGTACTATGTTGGGTTCTTTCCATATACTCGGGAAAGTGTCTCCAGAGATCGATTGAATATAATAGTCAATGGAACAGCCAGCTCGTCCGCATAATTTGCTATGAAAACTGGGTGCACGTTATCTGGACCCATGCTCTTTGCAGTGTTTAGTCTTTTGAGCTTTTTCTTGACGTCCTCTTCTGCGAAATCAATCATCCAAAGTATTTCCCTTGCGTCTTCATTGATCGTTGGATTATATTCACCTTCATTTTCCTCCTTTTCAAAGGTTGAAGAAAAATGTGCTTTAAGGTCATGACTTGAGGATATGAAAGGCCGTTCCTCCGTAGGTTTTTTACCAGAATGCTTTTGCATTTTTTGAAAGGTCGTTTTCAAGTCCATGTATGTATTTATTATAGCAGTCCTTCATCAGTCTGCCACAGTCGTCTCTCAGGTATTCAAATTATATCCTGTCCAGTGGATTTTTGTTCTTTCTCGCTTTTTGGTGATATTTCTTTTTTTGTTTCAGTAGGTATATTAGATGAGGCGTAAACCAGACAGGGTATGAGCCCTTCCGGTAAGTGGTTATGGGGACAAAGTTCATTATAGTTTTGTTTAAGATGTCATAGAATTTTGCGACCGCTTCATCTATGTCCTGGAAAGAACCTAATTCGTCGATCCATGATACTGTCCTTAAGTGTTCTTTGATTTTCAAATAATCACCTTTATAAAAGTTATGTCTTCTCGTGAATAACGTATTTTTGTATGGTGGTTCGACTTTTAGGCTTACTTCTAGGGCTGGGTGATACATATCCACGTTTCGAACGGGGCACTCACTCAGTAATTTCAAGAGCTTCTTTGTCACACAATATTAAGTCTAGTATTCTATCTTTTGAGTTCTTAATGCAGTTGAATTGCTTTAAATTATTTACAGTAAGAAAGTCGACAAAAGTGCATAGTAGTTCCCGATTTGCATACTCAGACAGTGCTACTAATTTCGACGTTTCTGATTCCTGGCTTAAATTCCACTCGATACCGCTCAACTTAAAGTCCCCCAAAATTAATGTATATTCGGAGTCAGTAAATGTTTCCATTGATAAGTTTATTTTGTCTAAGTAGATCTTTAGGTTATTTTTGGTCACAGGCAATTATACCGCGCAAATTCTTAATTTGGTCAAGGTTTTAGAATGGGAAACAGTTGTGGTGATTGAGACCCATAGATCTTCGAAATCACTTTCCCATTCCTCGATTCTACTAGAGACCAGGTGGCTTGACACTGCTATGAGCTAGCCTCCTCCTCTAGCAGCAGTAGATACAGAAGACGTCTCGCGATCTCGCCTATATACGACATAGTTTTCTCCAAAAGTCAAAGAATCAATTGTTAAGCCAAGTTTCTGTGAAAACGTGAATATCGAAATCGTTACTTACTATTTGTTGGCGCACATGATCTAAATTTAAGTTTAAACCACGTACATTTTGATAGTATATTCTTATTTGATCAGTTGACATATGTATATTGTTATTTTTTCAGCTCAGAAAGGTCCTCGAAGTTTTTAATAATCTTATATTCGGCTGTCTCTGATTTACGTACGAAAATTTTACCTCTCTTAATCCAGACGAATTTATAGCCGAGTTCCTTTGCCTTTGTTCTGGCGGCTGCGTGTAGAGCTTTTTGAGAGGGCGAGAAACACTGGTTTTTTTGCGCCACCAATGCCAAGCAGGGAAGTGTTAAGCTTGTCGTTAATACTGCTTGCTTTTTTGTTAAATTTCAATGTGGCTGCTAGTAATTCGTCTCGTATTGTCGGGGAACTGAACTTAATAACCACCTATCTTGGACTCTGGCTATCTCGGTTGATTTTGGCAATTCTCGTGCAGAGATGGATGTCCGACTCGTTGAGTTTGTAGTTAGCGACGGATGCAACCTGTTTTGCAATAGATAATAAGTTTTCCGATTTGTTTTCGGGGATGTTTTGGATTTCTAGATTAGTTGCCCGGGAATACTGTTCTATCTGAGAGATAATGGAATTGAGGTCGGCAACATTGATGCCCCTACGCATCAAAGTTACCGACAGTGTTTTCAGACTTTAACAAGTTGATTTGTTCAGCCTGCGCTCTTGTCTCGTCTTTTATGTTTTGCTGTTGTTTTTCAATAGATGCCAAAGAATTCGATAACTGTTTGAAGCTATCCAGGAGTTCGTCAATTTTGAGTTCGATTTGCTTGATTAAGTTTGTGTATATGTAATATCTCCTCCAACTCTTCTCTCACCAGTTTGTGAACGTCGTTAAACGATACGTCTGGAGATTGGTTTCGCGAAGTCTTGCCTCCTCTCCTAGAGGTAATATTTTGTGAATGGTCTTCAAATTCACTGAAGTGGGGGAACTGATTGGTGATGTTTCTGATTGGTGTGTTGGTGTTATCAGTTTTCGGCTGTTTACTGCAACAATCGGGGCCCATCCATCTCGATTTGTAGTCTTCGGACAAATCTTTCAGAGGTCTGTTTATGTTGACGCAGCTTAAGTGAAAATTCAGCTTACAAGACAGACAGTTCAGGGAGTTGGTTGTAGAGGTTGATCTCACGCAACAACTGAATTTGGCTTTGTATTGGGACATGTTTTCACTGACTTTCGAGTTGATTCCGGAAGAAGTAGTTGCAGTATAAAATAAACGGCAATAACAAGTAACTCATAGGTGAAGTAGCATGCAGGTGATATTGCCGCAAGTATATTGGCAGGCGCTTGTTATTTATTTTGGTGGTGTTTATGAAGGTATGTTGATAATTTTGTTTCTCCCTCAATTATTTTGCAGAACAAGATAATACCGATTCTTTAAAACTTTTTCGTTCGAACATTAATTGTAGCATTTACCAAATTTAGTCACTTTGTACACTTAGCATTACACACACATAACATTAAAACAGTTTGGTTTAAAGCAAGTGCTAAAAGTCACTATGTTTACGTTAATAACTATGATTGTTTTTACACTTTGTACTTTATAAAACACAGAGATAAAACTTATTCGGAGAATTTGTAGCACGAGGGTGAGAATTATAACAATCTCTGTTGCTTACTTGTAACTTTACTTATTATACGGATATTTTATTTACGGATCACTTTAATGCGTACGAACAATTTTATTTTAAATTATGATTGACGACGTGCTCGATGGTGTAGGTACACATCGCGAGGGAAGCTGTACTTCTAAGAAGTAAATAAAACCAAAATGTCAACATGTGAAGTCAGCAAAGAAGTCGCGTGATGGATTATGTTCCAACATCCTTTCGAGAGAGGAGGCCTACGCCCAGCGGTGGGATATAAATAGCTGTGACCTAATTTCACTTCACGTTTATATGCTTACATTTCTCTTAAAATGACTACGGTAAGTTTGCCATATAAAAAAAGAAAAAAAAACATTACATAAACAATATTGAAAATTTAGTCAAAAGGAGATTCATGAGATTCTCGAGAATTTACTTAACATATGCGGGATTGCAATCTCATGTACGCGTAGGAGGTTTCCAGCCACTCCCACTCCCTTAGATGTTATGTGGGAGTCGAGAGGGTTGAGCGCACAAACACCATCTAATAGAAAATCTTTACAGTTGTTTACAAAAAAAAATATTGAGCAGATTAAAACGACTAAACATTAATTTAATAATGATGTGTACTGTAGCCTCTCTGTACTTGTTTTAATTATTATTACATTATTTTATTTTTAGTATTTTCGTGTTGTACATAAAAGTTTTAGACTAACATCGTATCGGCACATTCTGTCGTAAGACCATGCAAACATGAATTTGGCGTTTTGTCGATCTGGCCACTTTGATCTCAAGTAATCTTGCGTTTGGTTAGGAATTCCAAATTCAAATGTATTTCAAATGTAGGTATTTCGAATTTAGTCGTTCATTTGTTGTTTTCTCGCCTTATTTTGTTTCTTTGGTGTCCTTCTGTAAACAAAATGGAAAACTTGAAATATAGCGTTATTTACGAATATGAGTTCCATCGAACCACCAACGCAGAAATAGGTACCGTATGAGATGAGTGAAGCTCACCCGCCAACCGCCACAATAAAGAGGAAATTTTGAATCGTATCGTCACTTGTGATTAACAATCGATACTGAACGACAATCGGAGACGCTCATCACAGTAGTTGAACCCAGGAGAACCAAGCGAAGGTTGACTCAGAAAAATGTACTGGTGAGGGTAGACCAGTGCTGGTGTCATACACTACAGCTTCCTTAGATCTGGCCAGACGACTATTGCAGATCTGCATTGTCAACAATTGCAAACCATGATGAAAAAGTTAAACGACCGAGACTGGTCAATTGCTCTTCCCCACTGCTGCTTCATGACAACGGTGGACCCCATACTTCACTACAGATGATCGCTTAGTTAAAGGAGCTGTCATTGGAATGTCTCCTACACCGACCATCCTCTCCGGACCTTGCTCGATAGATTACCACTTTTCTCGGAATTTGGACAATTTCCAGGAAAAAAATTAATTAGAAAAGACCGCTTTCAAATATGTTGCCGATTTTCGCTGGCAACATTTTTTCAGCAATGAAATCAATGATCCGCCTATAAAATGGTGCAAGTGCAAAGATAATAACGGTTGTCACACTTCGATTGATTAAATATATAAATTCATAAAAAAATTGTATTTTAAATTTTCCACATGTTGCATTTTCCATGACATGGCATAAATTTTAATTGGAAATTTCCTTTAACATTGTCGTTTTATATTTCATTGTCATTAGACCATTGTCGTGTACACGAGCTTAGTTGGAGCGGTAAACTTAAATATTACCAAGTTATTAATAGCGCCGCTAGCATGATTTAAAAAAAATATGTGATTCCTGTAGGACATGATTTGTAGTCAGATTCGGTACCTGGTCGTACCGTCAGTTAAGAGTTATACATTATTTGCCTTTTTAGGATATAAACTTCTATTAATAAAACCAAATATATGAGCTGTAAAACTAATGAATATTGAAAATGGAAGCTGGCCTGATACTCACGGACCGCAGACCACCTCGATTTATATCAAACGTGTCAAATAGATCCGAATAAAATTTCGAAGCAATAAAATACTCTACTCGATAGACAGATTTATCTCGCCTCTTTGATTTCTCAGCGTTCGGTTTCAAAGAGAATTTCATAACTTTATATACAAATATATGAACACTAAATTTAGTGATGTTTTATGAAACGAAGGTTCTTTAAAACTCCCGATTTTTACAGTAACTCATGACAGAAAGCTCTCTGGCGTCCATAACCAGCATCGATGAGGAGTAACCAGCCAGTTGTTTGTGACGTGAGGTGCATTGACCTCATAAGCGTCATCACCATCATCATCGTCATCACAGTGAGTCGATACTTCACTGCTGAGCACTGGCTCCCCCGCAGGTTGCCGCCTGCATCCATCGACTTCCCGCAGACCTACCTCGCCCATCGTGTTACACAACGCTGCGGCTGTGCTCGGTGTTGCGTTGCGTGATATAAGTACGCAACATGACCACATGGTGTGGTGTGGTGACACACTTTCATACTTTATTAGAAATCATAATTCCGAAGCTTTGACCTGATCCTGAGGACTAAATTAGAATGCCTGGTCTCTAGTAACGATGGTCTCCGAATTCCTACACTCCAAAGCCGAAACACAGCAACGTAGCGGACTTTCATATTGCAACTAGAATACGAACTATATAATAATAATAGAATTATATTTATTTGATTGACAACCCGGCGGAGGTAGAAAAATATAATATAATATGTTTATTCGTCTAAACTTAAATCTTAAAATACAGGAAAGAATGTATGCTTAACAAATGTAGACAAAATTAGATATAGAATTAAAAATAATTACTAAACAAAAGTGTCCTGTACTCCGCTTGATGCTACTGGCCCCCCGCCGTATTCCGCGCTGGCCTGCTGAAGCTCAACATAAAGAAACACCGTAAACCTGACCATCATAAACCTGACGACCATCATAAACAAGAAAAATGAAGAAAAGTTCTCATAATTATAATCATATCGTGCCGCTACGTCTCTAAACTTTTTAGTAAAGCTACGAGTGGCATAAACGTTCAGTTCTTGTAAAAATTAGAAACGAAGCCTTTACGAGCGTCGGGAGGGACATCATTAATCATTATTTTTCTTCGTCACGTCGTCTCTAATAGATACTAATGCTTCACCTAAAAATTCCCTACGATTTAGAGGATTTAGCAAACTTTTTACGACTGATGATATTTCTCTCATTATTTTATTTTATTTATTAACGCTAGACAAACAAGGACTCAGATCACGTTTTGCTGTTTTCCTGGGATCGAAGAGTTGACCGGATTCTCAGTGCAGGTGCGTTCACCTGAATTGAACCAAGGTGAATTGACTGGGTTGAGTATGCACGCATTCATTCATTTAATTGTTTACTTGTAACCATATATTTGTGGCAGGAGGTGGTCCACGACAACATTCTAACCTGAAGTTTTGCAGAGCGTACCCCAAACCACCAGGCTTTTACTGTTACACTACCTGTATCTACTGTTACACCACCTGTATCTAATGTTACACCACCTGTCTCTACTATTACACCACCTGTATCTACTGTTGAAGTACTAATCAATGTGAATTAGAATGCGAGACAACCTTCAAGTCTTTATTATAACTATATAAACACACACACATACTTACATACTTACATATAGAGAACATTGACACCTGAACACTAAGGTTTCCTTGCTCTGGGGTCCCAGCAGTCATGCAGACCAGCATCTGAAGATCTGAAGATTGCTGTTGACACTACTAACATTCCTGTCACAAGCATTGCGGCTTAGCTGCAGTGCTTATATATATATCTATATATATATATATATATATATATATATAGATATATATATATATATATATATATATATATATATATATATATATATATAAAGGATAAAAACTAGTTATGGCGAGCAAAATATAATCCAAAGCAATGAATTTATCGTTAGGTTCTTTATAAATAATTAAGTATTCGATATTTCCCTCATTTCTCTGCGTTTATCCAAAAATAATAAATTTTCGCTGAAATCGAAATCACAGAATTTGTAATGAAACGCCGTTCAATAAAAGCCTTAACTAAGTAAGGAACGATCCTTTCAAAGATTTTTAAAGGTATAATTACGGTTTACGAATAGGAACTCTCGCATGAAATACTCTTAAGGTTTACATTTTTTATTTTTGCCTCATAATCTATTTTCTATAGCCTTGATATGTCAGTGGCCTTATTATTTCTCTAGTTTGTACATGAGCTACATAACTGAATACTCTCTTTGTAAATGAGATTAATTTGCGAAAGCTTTTCGGAACTTTCCACTATACGTCTTTAATGAGGCAAACACTTAGTTAGAGGCTTTATTGTAAAGGATCATAAGGTTAAAGGAAAACATGCTTATAAATGATGTCCTCCTAGTTATTGTCAGATGCAACGATTGCGCGTAAGCATTCGCGCCAACAGAGGCTGTCACTCATCGGCCGATTGTCTTTGATAATTTGTTTGACTTGCCTTCTCCGATGTTCTGCATATGCAATAAGATAGGAGGAAGCACGGGACTTACACACAACATCCTGGGAATCTAAGCCGGTACCAATCAGGGAACCAGCTCATCAATATGTCATTAATCAAACTAATCATGGATAACCCGGAAACCAGTGCATTTGAGGCAACATAGATCATAAACTAAACTCGGGCGAGTTTCATCATGGTGGGATCAATTTGCACCTCGTATGTAGAAGTACCATAAATAGATCGGCGCGACGGGAAGGACCTCGCCTTCATAGAATACACAAGTGATAACGCAGCTGTGTTTCGTCTGGTGAACGTCTCCTTCCGGAAGTAACCGCGGTCGAGTATCATTTACCACACCAACTGCACAGTTTTGCACACATTTGATACCTCTAATATTACAGAAAGATATTCCCTTCCAAAAGGTTTTGATTGATTTTATTATACGCAGTAATCCAAATAACAGAAAGTTAAAGTGAAAATCCATTAAAGTTCCACGTACCACTTGAGATATCGGTATGCTGATCTTCTTACCATTGTCATACGAAGAGGAAGCTCGTAGTTTTAAATAGTAATAAAGTGTACTAGCAGACGCTATATTCGAGGAATTTTAAAATGACCAAAAGAGAGTTTGTAAGGAATGTATGTTTAAAAACTTGTGATTTATTTGCCTCTCCAGTAAACTTCAAAGTGGAAGTATTTTCACATTCCAAAATGAATATTTTCGGTGCAATATTAAAATATAATTCAATATTGGTATACGGGGAAAGTCCCTACTTAAATTTCTTTGAATTTCTTTTCTATCAGATGCTTTTTAAGTATTAGAGGCGACACGCGAACTCTTAGATCACCTGATGGCAAGCGATGACTGGGGCCCATCTATGTCTATCCTTAATAAACATTCAGAAGTCACGTGATATTTATCCCTTAAGCGCTAAGACAGAATACCTCTTTAATATCGTATTTAATCCCGGGTCCCGGTCTACAGTGACTATATGAAATGAAGTAACTCTATAGTGCTATTTTTCCTTGGTTGAGTCGCCTGATTCACGCTTCAGCCGCAACCGAGCTGCAGTGTGGCTCTAAAACCATCTAATATATACTACACTAGTAAAATTATTAAATAAGAGCCCGACACAGTAATTTCATTTACAATGTACCTATGTCATCATTTAAATAATCGATTTATAGTCAAGTCCGATCATTTCATATTAATATAGCTTAACAACGAAACGACTTGTGTGAATAATTTGGAACTGCTGTAGCTCTAGCAGTGAGCGACAGCTGCCAAGGCCGCACCCTACGTCCCACCTGGCTGGTCTACGGTGACGATAGTTCAGGATCTCGCCGCTCGTGGGCTCATAGCTCGACACGAGGACCTTGGCCTGACTAATCCACAGCTTCAAGTCTAAAAGATTTCTTTGACCAGATATTAAATTATTTTAGGCTACACTATAGCGGAACTTCTTCATCAATTCTTCTTATGTGAGACCAAACTGGGTTGCATAGCGAGATCGAGAGAAATGTGGCATCAACTTCCAGTAGATGCTATGTGCTGATGTATGCAGCAGGTTTAAGGTCGTGCTTTGTGGTAATCTATGGGGCAGGGGTATATTCAGCAGTGGGCCGTGGACATGCTGTGGTTGTGATGATGAAATCAATGTAACGGAAGAGTCGGAAGTTTCGTTAGGAAAATAATAATAATAATAATTAATTATTTCTCAAAACGAACATTAACTAAATCACAAGTAATGAGGTAAGATATAAGAGATAAGAGATAAGGAAAAATAAAGTTGATACAAGTGTTTGTGAGAGCTGGAGCTTGTACTTGGTTTTCACCTGCATCACGAGTCCAGGACCTCGTGTTCTCCAGTATGAACGTGTTATGAGGAAACATTAGTTGTAAAAAGACGGTACTAAAGTGAATTAAACAAATATACTATAAAGTAAAAAAATAAAATTTAAGACAATGCGGATTTTTGTACTTGGTGTGTGTATAAGTGTGTTTGTTGTGTATTTGCCCACGCATATGCACATTAGCTTCAAATTTTCATTTAATAATTAGAAATGTAAGAAACAGGTTGGGTTAGAGCTTTAGTTTCGTCATAATTAAGTTTTGTTACCACGCAGTCGTTACTTTTTTAGATTTATAAATAGTTTATTATTAAGACAATAATCTCAATTCCATTAGCTGTTCGTTTGTTATTACAACTTAATATTGCAGACAGAGCGCTCAGACAGACGTTTAGGATATATTAGATCGTACTTAAAACAGAAATACCTGCCGCCGCCGCCGCAAAATATTTTAACGAAAGCCGAGATTACGTCGGATATTAAACCGCTGTTTACGTCGAGCGCTTTGAGTGTCACGCAAGACATGATGCGTTTATAGGTGTAGCTTTATCTTGAGAATTTCTTAAGAATTTGTTGACAAGTTTAAAGGCATACATAATTATAGTTTTCGATGGAGACAAGAAAGTAATCGTTTTGTTTTCAATCGGAAATACATTTTAACGATAGCAAGGAAATGTTGCTATATTTTGAATACGTTTGCCCTGCCATAAGCGTCAGGATTAGTCAGTAACATAACATGATTCTCCTCTCCCCTTTTCATCTTCTGATATCAAGGCGCACGGAAGGGTTTAACTGTGGTAGAGTTACGCTTCAGTTTGTTTCGAGCTGCAGAATGTATGCTTCAGCTGGACCGGGGTAGGACCACGCCTTCACAGAATATCAGCGTAAAATAGCAGCATAATGCTGCTGTGTTTCGTCTGGTGAGTGTAGGGATCCGGAGACCTTTATTACTGGTGACGAGGCATTCCTTATCAGTCCTCATAGGTGCCAATTCATCTGTACTATGATTCCTTGTCAAGGATGAATATAGAGGTCATGGGCCGCAGGAATCATTTACCATCAGATGAAATGTGTGCTCATTTTTTTACTCTAGATTAAATAATAAAAAAAGGTTTGTATCCTGCGGTACTTCTGTAACGATATGTTTTAGTCGTTTTTTATGAGAACAGCTAGGGTTTCGAATAATTTTCGTGCCAATATAATGTGGGTGTATTCGAAATAAGAACGAATAGGAATTTGCTGAGCTGTGCGCCCTACTGCCTACGTGTGCATGAGCACAGCACCACGTGCAACTGTAGACACCCGCTGGCTTGTATTCAAAAGAGATTTAATAATTGTAACATTTTTAAGTTTATCATCAATTTTCAGCCTTCACGATGGTGTGAAACGTGTCCGTGTTAAACAAACAAATAATGAGTGTTATCGCTTAGCGTGATGCTCGTAACATAAACAGTGATTTCCAAAGGGTAAAAACATTTAAAGAGTACAATAATTCTTTCCAACGTCGACAAAATAGGTCATCGCTCGGGCTGGCAATGGATGTCACTGTGACGTCAGATCCGGTGCTGAGCGCCTTCGTGTGTTCGACGGCCGCCTGGTTGCGGGTGAAGGGGCGACGGTGCAGGGATGTATTGTAGCATCTCACTTCGCGTCTCTGATGTTAGCTGTTATAGCTTTGTGGGAAACGCGAACAAATAGAACAATATAAATGTAATTTTACCTTTTATTAGAGTTCACAAGTCTTTTTTTTAAATCGGAAGTTGTTTATTCGGGCTCGATCCAGGAAGGGCCTAGAAGAATATGAAATTAAGCGCCAGAGTAATTCAGCTCACCCAGCTACTGCGATCAAACCGTGTTTATTCTCATTGGTGACAACGCCGGTCTTTTGGGTTACAGTCATCACTTACGTGAGCTGTGTGCTCGTTTGTCTTCCTTAGTTAGATAAAGGAATGACACGTGTGCAGCGTTTAGTGACGTAAGTATTAGAGCAGATAGAAAACTCCACCTCTCTCTCCCCAATCCGACGTAAGGGTTAATCCTAATGATTTTATCGTACATTTCACTTACTTAAAAAAATTGGTACTTTTTAATAGTGACAGTGTTTTAGCAGACAAGACCACGTCTTTATAGAGTACTATCGTCAATAGTTGTCCTTAAGCAGTTGCAGCGTGACGTTGCCGTGTGTGTGTCGCTTGTGAGGATTCCACTGTAGCTTAGCATTCCTTCAGGACGAATGTGGTCAACTGACCTGTGATCAGTTGTCAACATAAATAAAATAAAGAACATTGTTACCCAAAATCAACTAGAGTGCGTTCGTTATCTTAATAAACCGTAAAAGAGCTTGTTGATTTAGTTACGCAATTGTGTGTAAGTCCTGCATCAGGCGAGGTCGGCTTTATGAAAACGTCAGGTTTACAGTGTTGTGAAACACTGAAATTTGTACGGAGCTTATAATTTTGATAGCTTTTCTGTTTTGTTATTATATATATTTGTTATTTTTTTTGTTATTGTGATAAACGAGACACAGAAGGCAAGCGATGACTGCCTATAACACCCTCAACAATGATGCATGACTCACAGGCGTTTTCACCGCGTATGCTAATTTTTATCGGTATTGTACTAAGTTTTAAAGGACGATACGAGCGCAGCCTCCCTGCAAATCTCGCGCATTGGTGGCGGCGGACTGTTTATTATCTATATATATATATATATATATATATATATATATATATATATATATATTACTTCTAATCATTTTAATTTCCTTTAATATGAATATTATTTTTTATTGTATACACGGTTCACCTGAAGATATGAGATTCCTGCGGCCCGTGACTCCCGTCAAGAAATGGAATCGTGCCACATGCACCCATGTGGACTACCTAAAGGTTTAGCTGTCAAAGCCTTGGGTCTAACAGTGGCCATCCACCATAAAAAAGGAGCATTCAAGATCCAACCGCCGCGGATAGAAGACGAAGGTCCGGTATTCGTCTAGTGTTAGAGAACAAAACCTACATAAAACAAGAGCACAGCAACATACATTACACAGCTAGCACAACAGATAACAATTTCCAACGCTATTATATAAAATATTTACGGATTGTAATAAACATTAATCCAATAAACGGAACTCGTTGGATTATATATTTATAATTGTACTTTGATTTAATACTTAATGGAAAACCATCTCATATTCGAATCAGTTGTTCATTTAGCGAGCGTATAGTTAATGATTTTGCGTAACCACATTTCGACCGGCGAAACATTATGGGATGGGATGGTGTCGTTTAACACTGTAAGGCATCATAATAATCATTTTAAAGAAAAAGTAAGACACATGGGAATATTGCACTTGCAGGTGCTCCATCCAAACATCCAAAGTATATATTTCTTATTGAGAGATGGCTCTGCGAGTTTGACATGGGTACAAGTGAAGAATCATTAGAACGAAAGGAAAAAACAGCGGTCATTCAGAACCCTAGAGGTATAATTTTGTTTGATTTGATTGATATTTTTAGGCTCTGTTTATTTTCTATGATATTCGTGGTTTGGTCCATTACGGATTCTGCCTTATTCTGCCATAAAGGGATTACCTAAAGAATGAGTAAAAGTAATTGAACATAGGACATATATCCTGCTAGAAGGGATGTTAGAGTCTAGACCACTGCAGAAGTACTCTGGCGAACTTCATATATCTTGATTTTTCTTATATATGTTTCTTATGATGGTTTCCTTTACCTTTGAGCACGGGTGAAACATGACGTAAAGTTGCAATCAACAATTTCATCGCTGCCTGCTCCGGGGATCGATGAAATTGTTATGATGCCACCGAGCTCCTACTGCTTTAATAACTTTTCACCTGCCCGTAATTACTTTATTTTTGTTGGTTTAGTTAAATCTCTCTATTTGTTAGTAAGAAGTTGTCTAACACAAGAGAACTTTGTTAATTTAAGAATTTATAACGAATTAGTACATAGTTGCTAGAAATATTTTAATGAAATAAATTACACATTCACACATTCACACCTCCGGAATGTAGGCAACTTCACACTGCTGCCAACGTTCGCGGTTAAAGCAACAACTTCACCAACAACGATTACGTCGTAATGTCGTTATATACTTAAGGTTTGAGCGGATGTTACTATAAATTGCTAAATACACACGACAGTACTGATTATTGTATGTATGCAATATTCTATGTTGGAGTACTAATGGGTTGTCTACAGTGTGCCCCCGCGGTTCCTGGTTGACGACAGCGAGAAACAACTCAAAGAAGCTCACCCCAACAATGGTATAATACAAAATCTTGCATCATGGAGAATGCGGACAAGGAAAACCGACCAAAAGGACCAGAAAAGGTCTAGGAGGAATAAAGAGATATCTACGGTATCTAATCTTATACTCAAAAGAAAACTCATTGGTAGTGAGTAGTAGTAGGTGAAATATCAATTAACGTTCTCTCTAGTTGATATAAATGCCAGTCTATTTCTCTTCAGCTATAGAGAGTATCACTCCCACCCTCGTACTAATTGGTTCTTCTTCTGCCTGCCTTTTAGCTAAAAAAATAAAGAAAAAGGACAAAACCGTTATTGATTTTATAAATTTCAAAGTAAATATTACTACGAAAGTTTGGGGCTTCATATGACATTCATGGTCCGTGAACGTTGAAGACATGAAATCGACAAACAGAACTAAGCAAAATTCTTCCTACATATTACTAAAGTGTGATCCAGAAAAATCTAGAAACATACATACGGTCCCAACAAAGAGTCAAGAAGCACATGCGTTGTCGCTCCTTGAGGACTGATGCCACGCCAGCCGTAAATGGGTCCCAAGATCCGACTCCTAGATGTATACAGCGTTGTGCTGCTGTTTGACGATGGTGTCATGAGGTGCTCTGCCTGAATTTATGATACATTTTATAAACTAAGCTTCGTAACCAAAATTAATAAAAGTGAAATTCTTGTCGTGCCAATGACCGACAAATGACAATATGAAAAATTATCTTTCTTAGCAAACAACGAATTCAATTATTTGAGTTTCACGTAAAATTTTAATCAAGACCGAATCCTCTCGGGATTAGAAAATGACATTTGCTCAGCAAATCACACCCCTCGAATTCCCAAATGCGTTTATGCGAATGAACTTTGTATCTTATCAACAGATACAGATAAAAAAATAAATAGATGTACTTCATTAATTGAATTTTAAAAGAAAAAAATATTGAAGCATCTTATATTAATGATAAATATTTTAACAAATGAAAATATCGGAATACTTGAGTCAAATACCGAAAATGTACGCTAATAATTCATCTTATTACTAAGATTTGTCTCGAAATGACCAGTGTTTGCCATCCAATTACATTGTCGCGTAATGTGGCGTCTACAGTCTAGACTGTGTGTGAGATACTATCGTGTTATTTGCGAGCAACCTCTTCAGAAAATTAATAAATATCTAAATAAGATTAAAAAAAAAGAATAAACGTTTTGCTCGCACAATACATATAGCAGACAAAATATTTTATATTTTCTTTACTACTGAATAAATGCATTGATTTTAATATCAATCATTAACGCACATGTTAGTAATGTAAATAAAGTTGGTAGGATTTTTTAAACATAAAATTTAATTATCAATAATTAATAACAATAAATTTTAAAAACGCGTGAAAACAAAAATTCTTACTCTTCTAATGGCGCGTACTCAACATCAGATAAAAATCTGATTTAGACGCTGATAGTAAATCAACTTGATCAATTAGAAGAACATCATCATCATTATAAGTATTGAAAGAAGTGAATAAATTTCACAAACTACAAACGTCGAAGGAATATGCGGCGAGTAAACTCGAGAAGCCTTCTCCTAATCGTACTTATTACCAACGGGTGGTGTTAAACTGCCTTGAGATAGGCTATCGCTTATTTACTTTGTTATAATCGCCATATAGTACCACGCCTATCAGAAAACCAGCGTAAAATATCACCATAATACTGCTGTGTTTCCTATGGCTGTAAGGATCCTTAAATCCCCTCGCAGGTGACGAGGCATTACATTTCAGTCCTCAGGGGTGACATGTCGGCTAGACGTCCTGGGCTTCACTGGTCACTTACCTTAAGAGAACTGCGTGCTCATTTGTCACCTTTTGTTCTTAAATAATTACGTTTTAATTCAGGGTAGAAATATATCGATCTCCAAATCCTATATTCTGAAAAATCTAGGCGAAGCCTAGCGGTTGTTTAATAAATAGGAATATTGCTGACGATATCCCAAACAAAATATTTATTTATTTCGAGAGGTCTTTCGTAACTATATCACAATATTTAATATCTTTATGGTAAAACAAACAAACTGGAACTACGAGAATAATATTTGGGGTCGCAGAGTGATTTACGTCGAAAACGTCTACAGATTACAAAGGTTGTTATATAAAACTATATTTTATTAACTTTGAAGGGTCTAAAATGTACTGCGCTGAATAATTCCTTTTACTATTTTTCGCTTGTTTTTTAATCCTAATATTTTTATATATACGAACTCATGCCAGTGCTTGTCTACAATCCCACCTTATGGCGCTCAGTCGATACCTCTTTTAGTGGGTAACCAGCACTTGCTGCTTAGATAGTCAGTATTCTATGTAAGCGAGGACCTTATCCAGCCGACACATTTATGCTGCTGCTAGAAATAACCTGCAGCGTGGTTCTATAACTGTTAAAAGCACAAATACAGTACTTGCTATGCAGCAAAACGGAGGTTAAATATTGAAGTCTGGTATGGTTATTTATATTCATAGGCAATTGTTTCCACATAAATATATTTTATAATATTAATTGTGACAAACGAGCACACCGTTCACTTGATAGTACGTGATGCTGCGGCACATGTATTACCTCAATCCTCTATAAAGATTTAAGGTACACGTCCGTTGTTACCCGAACGATCGAGATGGAACGTCTCCAAGTGGTCACCGGATCCCTAAACTCGTCACATGAAACAGCAGCGTTATTTTATTCTGTGAGCTTGTGGTATCTCCCTCGGTGGACGCAACTCATCATGTTGCAGCATATCTCTATCACTGTAAAACCATGGAAGGCACATGGCGACCGCCGGGAGGTACTCGCGTAATTCAAGAACTTTATGGCAGTTAATAACGACCCTCGCTAACCCTGTATTATTAATAAAGTTTACGCTTCCCATAAAAATCTCGACGACAAACCTCGTTACGGTTGGCCGTTATGCAAACTAGTGAGATTAAATAATTTTTTTAAGGAATAACGATTATTAATTCACGGCAGATGATGCTGCGCCAGCTATGGGAGACAGGCCTTCGTTACATTTCCTTCAGGTCCTTCAGGTGTCTGGGCTTTAGCCGGAAAATCATAATTATAACACACATACTTCGTTTTCTTCTCGCTTTTAATTCAACGGTACGCGAGCAAATTGATAGCGACATTGTATATTGTAATTTTATATGCTGTCACGTGCGGCACGGAGGAAAAATAAAATTCATAAACTCTGTAAATCTGTAATGGAGTCGCGTAGCGTCAACACCGAGGGGAAGGGCTAAGGTCAGCGGTGGGGTTTTAATATAAATAGTTCTTACATGCCTGTATGTTACAGCCACATGTAGTTATTAGAGTGGTGGTTTTAATTCCTAGCCAAAGAAACAATTTTTGTGCACCAAAGTTTATTGATTTTCTGGTCTGAGTGTATTGTATGTATGTCCCGTATCGCTAAAACTGCATTTGTATCTTCCTCAGATCTTATCGCAAGCCTCATACTAACAACCGGCGTAACAAATAACGTTGGCCTCGTACCCGATGAGGATCCAGTGTTCGTGCTTCGCTCACGGAAAAAAAGATATGAAAACAAATGTAAATTTAACAGACTTCACATTTCTTTCAAATATTCCTTTATAATATGTTAGACATGCAGGTTTCCTCCACCGCCGAGCACGTGGTCAATCAACTTAATATTGCAATAACAATGTTGTCCGGTGCCGGCGCCGGGCTCGAGCTCGCACCTAGCGCTGACGCACTGACCTCCCATAGCTCAGCGAATGTATAAATGTAAATATGAACACTAATAAATGTTTATGTTTACATCATTAACCACCGTCCACCGGCTTCTTGCTCTCCAGATTCTGTTGATGTTGATGCTGTTAGCCTATGCGGCTCTTGCAGCTTCATCGGACACAGGGCTCACGGAACTGAGGTCCGTGAGCTGGTTTATTAGTTTTGGCTCTCTTACTTATGCTTCTTGCCCTTTCGTCCTAATATGTTTTTGGAGTGTAAGGGTCCCTCATCTAGTTGGTCTTTATATATTTATTTTTATTATACTTTATTGTATGTATTATTTTGTTTATTTATTTATGTTAATATATGTTATTTCTCCGTTCGACTATTATACAAACCATCTCCTAGAACAAACATTTAGGTTTCGTTAGAATGGTTAACAGAAAGTTTAGTAATGTTAATGGCACTGAAATATCTGAGAGATATTATTAATTTGATTAAAGTCGTATCAGTTACAATATTTACACAGTAGTGGAGCCACGTGCATGAATGGGTCGGCTCGACCGGGGAAGAACCATGCCCTTATAGAATACTAACGTGAAATAGCAGTATTACACTACTCTGTTTGGTATAATGAGTGTAGGGATCCGGTGAAGAGACATTCAATTTCAGAGGTTACTCGAATGTTTGCTGCGGATGCATGGACAGTCACAGCCACAGCGGTCACACGACCAGCTGCACTGTACGCTCGTATACGCTTCAATACGATACATTGTACCGTTCAGATGTTCATACTGATTTATAGTTCTGTGTTTTGTATTTTATTTTATTAAATCGGTGGATGCTGGTAGTTTGGGATCGTACTCAGGCAGTCCGCGTGGGCCTGCTGATGATGACAATTATGATGATTGTATTTAATAGAAGCCAACAACGTTGTTGTGTTTAAATTAACCTTCTAACAACATCAAACCTAAAGCTAACAAGATTATGCGAAATTAATATACGATGTTGTTTGTTCAACTCTTGCGTAGACGCTGTTCCATCGACCATGTTAACTAATGGAGCGTAGGGATCCGAGAAGCCAATTAAGGGTAACGGGGTATTCAACTTTGAATCCTCGGGGATGGCAACGAATATGAATCTTGATGTATTGTTGAGGTGATCTGATGGTGACTGGGGATTGAGCTCCATATCCACCTCTCATCTCCAACCAAGACACAAATTATTTTAAGGGTTCCTAGTTCCCTGCACCCCATTATAGGAAATACAGTTGGCTCATATACCTAATCCAACCAGTTTAATCACGTTTCATGTTTACTGAGGATAGATGTAAATGTCATCGGCCGCAGTCCTCATTCAGCTTGTGTTGAGTTTACGTTACGCGTCCTCGTTTGACACCAATGATATTAACAAATAATCTATACTCTCAGATAAAAAGAACTATGATGTTTTCAGTGGTTAAAGTTTACAGGAATATATCAACGAAACTTTATGAGATGCAAATCCTTCGCCGGTATTCTGTTGGCGTAGTTAAAAAAAAGTTATAAAGAACCAGGGAACTGTCCTCGTGGATTTTTTATTTTCTCCTTGGAATCTCATGCAAATTTATCGCACTTATTCTCTTAAGTTTCGCAATTTAAGTCTCTTAGCGTAATATTTGAAGATGCAGCATTATTCCATGCGCTAAAGGAAAAGAAACTCCTGCGTACCCTACACATACGATTTTTTTGTTTGTTGTGCGTCCCTTAACTTTTTTTTAATAACAATCTCGTCTTATGCCGCAGGATGACGGCTGACGCTCCACCTTGCGACTATTGGTGGAAAATCCAAACCTCATAAACATTTTAAAAACGCTGGCAGTTCTATGAATAATCCTAACATTCCACTAAACCACTCTAGCTAAGTTTAAAATGCTTGAGATGGTTCGCCGCAATACTTGAATGGATTCGCACTTACGACCTTTTGCAGACCGTATCCTAAACTATTGAGCTATTGACCCTTCAATGTACAAGACATTTATAAATAAGGTATTATGTAAGTGGCGAAGTTGTCTACAGAATAATACTTGTTTACCGCGTAATTACAATGTAAGTGCATATAACTCATTTCTAGGCAGGAACCTCCTCCCTAGAGTCCGTGTTCGAACATAGTCGACCCCGCGACTCCACTGCCGATTGGCGGACTTCACATATGTTTGAATTATTTCTTTCTTAGATAAATAGGTTTCTCCTCAAGTTTCTCCTTAACGGATAACACTGGGATCGAACCTCGTTTACTTAAACAGTGACCTGCGACGGAAAGAGTATTTCACATTCAATAAGTAAGTCAATATATTATTATGATGTTTGCATAGTATGCAAGTTCGCAGTGTGTGTTAACCGGAACATATGTAGGTATAGCGGCACGTTTAGACCAACTCCTGACTTAAATACACTCGAGAATAAAGAGTTGGTGCTTACTTGCCACAGGTCTTCACTTACCAACAGGCAAACTGCTGCCAAGCAAGTACACTAGCTGATGTTAGAAATGTGTTGAAAACTTTAAATAATAATGATAAATATATATATATATAGTTTCAACGTATTTACGTCGGAAAGGAAGATAGTAAATTGTAGCAGAGATAAAGCCGTAAGCTTTAGTCGGATGAAGTTCGAGCTTACGATTTTATAGCTTTTATGGCTTTTGGAGCAAAACAACAAAAACAACCTAGATTTGGCAATTTATGAATATTACCTCCACAGTAGTGGATACAGTATACATGGTTAAAGCTTTTTATTTATTTTTTTATAAAATTAGGGCAAAGACCAAGTGATGGCAAGTAAGGGTCGCTGCACATGATGTCTATATCCAACCTCCATGAGTCATGATGAACTTGTTGTCCCGTACACTCAGCAGACGAAACACAGCAGCATTATTCCATTTCATGATGGTTTTCTCTCAGAACGTAGCCCTTCCCCGGTCGAGTCGAATCATTCATGCAGCAGTAAGATGCTAGCTAAAGCATGACTCTAGCAAGTACTTATTTTGAATTCCTCTGAGTGAGTTTATATTTAAATATACAATCAATAGAAAGTTAATTCTAAACCGATAGACAAGTGCTTTGATACAGAAAAACATTTTATCTATTGATGTGTGCTATTCAACTGAAGCGATGCCCTGCGATAGCGGTGTCAGTGGTAGCGACTGTCTTCTATCTATGTAAAAAGCAAAAGTAACTAAAAACATCCTGTGTACCTATATGTATATGTATATAGGAAACCCACAGCTGGACCTAACATTATCTGTTAAGAGGATGTTAGAGTTTAGTTTAGTTTTATATATATTAGCTGTTACTTTATTATGTTTTTATTTTTATTGGTGTACTCATGGAAAATTTTAGGATTAAAACAAATCTGTTCTTTTGATATATCTGAAAAAAAAGTAAGCAATTTATATTTTATATACTATGAATAAAACAGAATATCTTGTCAATACCCGTCTTGGGTAGTCTCCTCGAGTATTGAGTGACGATTGCCCTTTAGAAAGTCAGTCTGAATATTGGCTCGAATACCTTGAATAGAGTTTAGCATACGAATAGATCATAGATCCAGTTCCATTTACATCGGAGAACATATCTGTGTCAGTGTAACCATATTGCGACACAACTTATTTGTATCAATCTTGCACATTGTCTTATCGTCTTCATGTATTTAATTTTAATGTTAATGTAAATACATAAAGAAGGTAAGACAACATTGGAACAAAATAAAAGAAATACTTTAACACAGTCGTGTTCAGTTGATCTTAATTTTTTCGTGTTTTTGATGTACATAATTCTCTACATTTATATGATTGTGTGCAAGTTTATTTAAGTTTTATTATTGGCTGTTTAAGAAGTAAAACTTTACTTTGTGCTTTATTTTATCATGTCCAGGGAATTAATTTCTTTAGTTATATAAAATTTTATATTATCTATAAGCCAAAGATTAACCATAACCCTGCCTGTGTTAAGTGTTAAATTAAAGCGTACTAGCTTAATAAGTGCCTTTTCACTCTTCTCCGAAAGACTCCCTCATTGTATCCAAATAAAAAGACTGAGCATAACCTACTTCTATGTATAATGAGTGCAAGCCTGGGAATTACAGGTAAGTTTGTTGAGGGCGGTTGAAGATGATATTGGTCTCGACCATCACTTACTGTGAGCCGTGTGCTCGTTTGCCATTCCTAATTTCATAATAAAAATTATATATTTTACATTACAAATAGGTAGGTTCCTAATTGAGCAACTACAGTATTTCGAATACCCACTATTTGAGTGACCCAACAAAAAATAAATTCAAAATCTACTGCTGAACATGGCTTCCCCCATAGATATGTAATTTAAATAATTTTCCGAAGATGATAACGACATGAGACAAGATTGTCATGTCATCGCTTTTTAGCATGAACCGTAAGATAGACATGAACACAACAGATCGACTAAAAGCAGAACAACATTTTTTAAAATAAATGATGGCATCAATCATCACCCCATTTGATCAATGCTGAATCGTTGAATCGTTCAATGTAAATATGCAATAGATATTTTATAGCAAATATAAACTGCTGACGTCATTTAATTGCTGATTTCATGTTTATGAAAGATGTTGTTTTGATTTTGGTAGTATTATTATCGTATTGTTTGCTTTATACACAGGTAAAGATGTATTCCATCTCAATTCTCACGGTGACAGCGCATCATCACCATCTACAAAGCTTATCCATAATCCACTGCTGGACATAGTCCACTTCTGGAATTGGATTGTGTCGTCGGCAAATCGAAGGCGGGGGACGAACTCGCCGTTGACGTATTATTTCCAAACGCGTGGAAACATTTTCCAATGCACCAGTAAGCATGATTGTTTTCTTTATCTACCCTACTTTTTACTGCATTTATAAAAAGATACGTAGTCAAAATTAACAATGAAAATAGTGAAGGTGTTATTCAATGTTGAATAGACAGATAGCACTCAGGAGCACATCGCAAGTGCGTCTGGACACTTTGTTGAAGAGGGCGTAGATGTCAGGGGACGATCATTCCTAATACGCTAAAGATGTTATATACTTGGAATATATAACATCTTTAGCGACGTTCACCGGCACCAATTGTTTATTGATTACAATGTTTTCACCAACAAATGCCTACTTTTTTCTTCGAGCAAGTCAAATGGAAAATTTTAATAAAAATGGATTTCATTATTCAAGTTCACTGGAACAATAATTTTGAATCATCTCGCTCAGCTGCGTATTTTCGATAATAATAGATTACGCTCGAAATTGAAATTCTGGAATTCTCAATCCGCAGCAAGGCTTCGCGTCTCAGATTTATTTATTTGAAGGGAAACACCATTTAGTAACGCAGAGAAATAGAAAGCCAACATTTAAATGAGGAATTTAGAGCAAAATTTTATTTAGTTGAAATTTAATCTTACCATTTGCTTGTTTGTAAATTGGATTCTTTGTTATACGTTATTCGATAGAACGGTCGCATAGAGCTTAAAGGGAAATTTATGAAGCTTTGTTTAATATAACGTTAACTATAAAGTTATGTTAACTACTGTTATTATTTCTGGTATATTATATTATAACAATTGTTATCTAAGAAAAATATGAAATACATTATTTAAGTGATAAATTAATAACCGCGAAATTTTTAAATAGTCGATATAAAAAACTGTTAACTAGTGCAATCGAGCTTAAGTTCTTGTGCTAATGTTGTCGTATAGGACCACGACAACCCTCGTCTCGTAGGCGAACATACGACATCAAGTTTCCATAGTACCTCACCGTACCCTAAGTCATTAGGCTGTTGTAGTTTTTAATAAATCAGTATAGTTTAATCCATCTCTCAGAACTTACAACAACAACGTTTAACCTTTTCAAATTCATATATATATATAGCTATATGTATATATATATATATATATATATATATATATTATCTATATTATATTTTATATATATACTGTCGACTTCAAATTTAAGTTTGGATTACTTTGATGGATCTCTCATCTTATATCCATTTACTCCTCGAATATCATATTCCCCTTTCATTATGTGAAACAAAGGATGCGAGAGAAAAAGGAAATTTCCTGTGTTGCCTGCAAACCTGGGCCGGATATTCTTCATCGCGTGTCGTCGCTCGATCACTCCTCGTTGTTGGATAATGTTGTATCAGTTATTTTGTTTACTTGCAACAATGCCTGGGACTATTGTTGTGTACATCATTGTGTCTCAACCATTGGATAATGTTGTATCAGTTATTTTGTTTACTTGCAACAATGCCTGGGACTATTGTTGGGTACATCATTGTGTCTCAACCATTGGATAATGTTGTATCAGTTATTTTGTTTACTTGCAACAATGCCTGGGACTATTGTTGGGTACATCATTGTGTCTCAACCATTGGATAATGTTGTATCAGTTATTTTGTTTACTTGCAACAATGCCTGGGACTATTGTTGTGTACATCATTGTGTCTCAACCATTGGATAATGTTGTATCAGTTATTTTGTTTACTTGCAACAATGCCTGGGACTATTGTTGGGTACATCATTGTGTCTCAACCATTGGATAATGTTGTATCAGTTATTTTGTTTACTTGCAACAATGCCTGGGACTATTGTTGGGTACATCATTGTGTCTCAACCATTTTTATTGCGGCGAACAACGAAAAACCCAAAAAGGCAAAGTCCAACGCCTTGTGACCCTTTCACTATTTACACTTTCAAGGCAAGCCCAATTTTATTGCGCCGTATGATTTAAATACAAAATGTACTAAGAAGAGAAGTCTCAATATCGCTGTAAATTTATTTTCTCATATTGTTAACATGATAATATTAATATAAATAATACTGTATTAAAATGCATTACTCTTTTTATAAACGACTCGATTGTAAACAGGTCCTATTTATTGAACCCCCATTAATAAAAAACGTGACCTCTCGGGGGATCTGTTCTTAAGGTTGATGTTAAGTGGCGATGCAGTATGTAAAGCGCCCTAGCTTAGTTCGTGCTTATTCACTGTTATCTCGAAGCCTCTCTCATGTTAACGGATGGAAAGATTGACGCAGACAAATAGGGATACAGCCTCAATCGAATACGGGGAATGTCTGTGACGGCAGTGCGTGTCAGTGCTGGAGCCACACCCTCACAAAATAGCAGCGTCTTAGCCACACAGCGCACCTGCTGTGTTTAGACGGTGAGTGTAGTTGTGGGGATCTGCAGACCCGTTTTCATTAGTGACTAACTCATCTTCGGTGTAATTCCCTATTGGGAATGAATATAACTAGAGTAAAAAAAATGTTTCGAAGATATATTAAGTCCGATAATCCGCAGTAGAGTGGTGACACTCTCCAAGCTAAAACATCTTCCCAATATAAATATATCCCAATTTATATATTCTCGTTTTTACATTAGTTCTTATTAAAGTTATGAAGATCATATTTCCTTCGAGCATGGAGTCATTAGAAGTGCTCCAAGCAGTTGCAGCCAATTAGTGGTGCGCAGAGCTAACGGGCAATTTATCTCGTCGTTCATATCGGCGAGTTCAGCTCGGTTTTGAGTTTAACATTCCAACTCTATTAAGTTGTACAAGTGTTTTACTTGAACTGGCTGAGTAGAAATATTTTGAATATTAGCGACACATTTGAACTTTTACTATACATATATAACTGAGTTGGAACTGGAGTTACGAAGTTAGGAATATACTTACACACTGAGCAGCACGGCGTTATGCTTTACATAAAAATACATATACCCCAGCATCCTGCTCGTTCACAATGTTAGGAGTTACGAAGTTAGGAATATACTTACAGCGTGCTTACAGAAACTAAATTAAGAAGATAAAACTGACTTCAATCTGTGCAATAAATATAACATGGGTCTAAAGATAAATAGGTGTTTGTGTGTGTATGTGTAATATGCAAGGAATATACTACATATGTGTGATCACGCAACATACACGCACCCCGTACGTCACACATTTCAATGATCCTCAAAAAAATTATATATATTATATAACAAGAAAAATTTAACAAATAGATATAGTTATAAAAGTGTTATCGAATAACACATGATATGAAATACCTATAGCTAACAGCGTTTGTGTCCACAAAGTGGTTTTGAGAACAGTGCTAAAATGAAATTAAGTTTTTTATAATTCATTATTATATTTTTGTTAATATTGAATGTATTTTAAAATTTTAACATATAAAAAGACATTAATATTAAAATCAAATGCAGTACGGTAGGTATTACTATATAAGTTTTGTCACATTTGACAGGACAGGATCCTTACATCCACTATAAGATACACAGCGTGCGTGGCCCTTCCCCGATCGAGCAGACCCATGCATCATGCTCCTAGCCATTGCTAAAATTATATAAATATATATATATATATATATATGTATACATATATATATATATATATATATATATATATATATATATTTATATAAATTTAAATAATTTTTTAAAAAGAAAGAATAAAAAATATATAACAGTATGAAACCTGTTAAAACAATTTCACAGACACAAATTCTATTTAAAGTTCTGAATCTAAATAAGGAAGGCGCAAATAAAGTACCGACAGCAACAGTGAAAGTAAAACAGAAGTCCAGTCCGCAGCGGCAGTGCGTCACGGGACGCCGCGTGCTACGGCGTTCAGCTTCTTAATAGCCGTGAGCCTTTTTATGAACTAAAGTTTATAAATAAAAAATATATATAAGGACTATCTGAAATTAGCTACGACTGAAGTAAAAGTACATATATTGTTTATCACGGCATCTCACTTCTTGTATCCGATTCTTTACAAAGACGCGTAGACGGCCAATCCATCCTATGGACCGAATCAAAATTCAGACCCTTGAGGATTAAAATTAAACATACTACGTACCTGAGGCTCCAGTTTTCTTTGTTCGCCGCACGAATGACATGGCAGTTCAACGAAATGTGTTCAACACTGATCATAGCTTATACTTTGGTATTTTATAAAGTTTCCGTACTACGTTGGACGAGCCAATCCATTCTATTGGAACTATTAATGTTACTGTGGTAGACCAAAGCTGCAGCTAGTTTCTAGCTGAAATCTGAATGGCAGTAGCAGCACCATGCTGTAGTATTTCGCATAGCGAGTCTAAGGATCCGCAGACCGAATTACAGGTTCTTCATTCTAAGTGTTCAGGGGATTAGAATACATGTTTATCTTGAATTTTAGTCGAGGATGGATGTGGATGCCAGTAGCTGCAATTATCAAATACATAATGAGGTGAACTGTGTGCTCGTTTGTCCCACCTAATATTATAAAAATAAAGTACAGACAACCACGACTGGGGAAGAAAGGTTCTCAAGTTATATCCTCGCAGGGCCATCGCGGCGAAGAACGATGCCATATTAGCGTGCAGGCCTCCCCCATAGATTGTCACAAAGCACGTTCGTGAACCACCTGCATCCATTGAGTTTCCGCAATCTTGCACCACCAGATGGAGGTGTACTATGTCGCTTCATCTGGTGGGATTTGCGACTTCCCCTCCGAGGTCACCACTCAAGAACCTTTCTTCCACATCAGTTATCAGTCGAACATAGTAATAAAACTTTATTCAATAAAACAGCAGATGATATCCTTGTGGCCGATGTTGACTGGTTTTAACCAGATGACATCACATACACATATTTAAATGTAATGCAGATGCAACAAGATGGGCTGAGAGCTCACCCGCAGTGTCGGGGACACGGGACATTCATAAAACACACCCAGATCCGAAAAATCAAAATTTGTTATGTAAACATTTTATTCCTCGACTGGATATCAGACGCAGAACTGGATGGAGCATCCAAGTACTGCAGGCACTAGGCCATGCTGTCCCTTGTCGTACTCACACGTGTCTGAACTACTCGTATAATCTTTAAAGCAAAGATCAACATAAAATTCAGGTAAAAGTTTTCAAAACGGATCACAAGCAAAAGTTGTAATAAATTAATTTAATGTTGTTTGTTATTTCTAACTTTTACATTTTATTTTTATAAAATTGAATGTGGCAAACGAGGATACAGTTCACCTGATGATAAGTGGCATACGTACGTACACTCGTCCTCGACAAGGAATCGTATATCATTTTTATATTCACCTATTTGGGCCGCGGTCTCGGTGAATGACGTGCTGACTTAATAACCTAATACATTCGACTCCCCTATGCCTACAAAGAGTTGATACTGAAAACCCGTGGCAGCTCAGTGTCTATGCGCCCGCTTATTATTTCTCATTACGCGAGGAACCGTCTTGGGGTTCTGGTGGCGGCACCAACAAAATTTTAAGCGATGATGACCATGTACTCCGAGGTCAAGGTGAACGTGCTGAAACCTGCATGTCTGAGTAGGAAAGTTGCATAGTCCTCATGGCCGACTACGTTCCAACACGGGGGTGTGAGCAGCTCGTTACAACTGCGGGATCTATAAATAAAGACTGCTACTTTTACTTTTACACGAACAAAGAAGTTACTTTACATGACACAAATTTTCTTAGGGTGACAAATTAGCACACAGTTCCCCCCTTATAAGCGATATCGGCCCATAAACAGGCATAGATGGAATGCCTTGCTACCATTTACCAGGCCTCCGTATCCTTACACTAACCATACGAAACACAGCAGTACATACCGGTTTTGTATGTGTGGTTCTTCCCCGGTCAGGTTGATCTATTTATGCCGTTACTAGAAACTATATTGTGGTTCTACTACCGTACGTTGTTTGCCTTTTTATTTGTTGTTTAAAAAAATACTTCACAGGCAAGTTCTATTACGTTAAAATATCAAACCGTATTATTGTTTGTAATCCGTAAAACGAAATTCCCTCTATAGTTATGAAACAACATCGAATCATGTGCTCGAAAAGTAGCTTTTTATTAGTCTAAAACAAACTTTCAATTTGTGAAATATTTTTTGTAGAATGAAGCTGAATTTTAATCGCAATAAAATTTTAAGGTATAGCAATTTTGTTTTGTTTGCGGTTTACGTTTGTATTTTACAAAATTTTTGTGTTTTAAAAAACTACAAGCATAGTCCTGATGAAATTTTTGTATCGTGATCGAAGTCTGTAAAGGTTCAGATTATTCAGACGTCCGGAAGTGGGTCAAAATTTAGTTATAAAATTCCGTATACTGACATTTGTACGGAGATACATACATACTACGTATATACATAAATATATACATATATACATAAATATAGGTGCATCACAGAATTCGATCGTGAAGTAGCAGCATAGCTGCTGTGTTTCGTATGGTGAGTGTCAGGACACGGGGATCCCATTACAGATAACGAGGAATTCCATCTCAGTCCTCAGGAATGATAACGTATGTGCATCTTGAATCATAGTTGGGTCATGAAAAACATACAAAGACATACAACGGTAGATATATGTAACCGGTTAACTGCTATCCAGTGCTATCGTCAAATAGTCTCCTAAGGTTCACATGGAACCCCCACCACCTGGCTGGCGACAGTCGAACTAGACTTCAAAGATGCTCACCTCAAAAATGACAACCATAAAACCGAGAATGCGGACAAGGAAGACCGTTCCAAGTAAATGGGACAAGGTTTAGGAGGAAGAAGAGAGTGAGAAGTATTGCACAGTTTTCAGTAGCATGTTTCATTGATTCCTTAAATAGGATGGAAGCAGGTGCGAAGACCCTATATGTACACACAAACTGCACAGTGCTACTACCACCAACAAATTTGTATATTTTATATATAAAAAAATATTCGTTGATACTATGTATAAATATATTGTCTCACAGCCAGCTTGTAAAACAACATATATTTGTGTAATGTGTACTAATCAGTTTTGATTCATTACTATTGTCCAAAACACATATTTAATTCAAAATTATTATCTCTTCATTAATTACTGAGGGCTATAATTTATATATTATATGTTATAACCTTGTGGTTACAATCACAATATTACATATGAAAGAAGATTACTATTAAATATTTGTCAATTAGTAAAACACATTGTTACATTCTATAAGTCAGAGAATATTCACAATCATTGAAACACTCCTCTACTTTGTAACCTTTGTACGTGAGCTAACTGAATAATCTCTTTGTAAATGAGCTTAAAGTAAGCTCTTTGAATGAATCTGGTTATTTGTTCAAATAGCAATTGCAATACAGTATGAATTTCAAAATAAAGACTTACGTGCGCACATTGCGGTAAATAAAGACTTACGTGGGCACATTGCGGTAAATAAAGACTTACGTGCGCACATTGCGGTAAATATGAAAGTTTATTTTATGTTTATTTATCATAACTTTATTAACGTTATTCATTCGTTGTTGTCCCCGTCTGATTGATAAATCGCTCATTGTGTGTTAACGCTGGATTTCTACAAACATTTTATTATCTTTTATACACATGTGGTAAAGCAAATGCTACTATTTATAATATTATAACTACGAACATTTTTATGCTTGGATGTTTGTTACTCAATTACGTATAAACGGTCGGAAAATTCTAATGAAAATGAAAACTATCTGTTTATAGCCTGAACTAACGCATGAGACACTTCATATTACTATTATATACATATTACTATATAAGTTTAATTTACAATTTATATTCAAATTATCTGTTTATAGCCTGAACTAACGCATGAGATACTTCATATTACTATTATATACATATTACTATATAAGTTTAATTTACAATTTATATTCAAACTATCTGTTTATAGCCTGAACTAACGCATGAGATACTTCATATTACTATTATATGCATATTACTATATAAGTTTAATTTACAATTTATATTAAAACTATCTGTTTATAGCCTGAACTAACGCATGAGATACTTCATATTACTATTATATGCATATTACTATATAAGTTTAATTTACAATTTATATTAAAACTATCTGTTTATAGCCTGAACTAACGCATGAGATACTTCATATTACTATTATATGCATATTACTATATAAATTTACTTTACAATTTATATCAAAAGTATCTGTTTATAGCCTGAACTAACGCATGAGATACTTCATATTACTATTATATACATATTACTATATAAATTTACTTTACAATTTATATTAAAACTATCTGTTTATAGCCTGAGCTAACGCATGAGATACTTCATATCACTATTATATACATATTACTATATAAATTCAATTTACAATTTATATTAAAATTAGTATTTGCCCGCGATTTCGTCTAAGTGATCTTCAGTATTGGTTCTACGGAGAAATGAAAAATGTGTGAAACAACAGGAATGTGTTAATGGCAGCAATTCATTTGTGCACTCCTGGCTTCTCATAACTTTACGTCGGTCGCTCAGCACTATCGAGTGTTTAAACTTACACGTACTGGCGGAGAATAATAAATCATACAATATCGTTTACAGAAGAACATTAACTTCAAATATGGCATCGCTTTTATTTGATACTGTAAGTATCAAATAAAAGCGATGACGGGTAAATTTTCCTATACCATTATTTTTTTATTACACACACATTTTTCACTTCGCTCAGGACTCAATTTTGAAGTCCACGTAGATGAATTCGCGGACAGGTGGTATGTTTTGTGTGTTATATTTGGAACAAAAGCTACAGTACCGCACAGCTTGAGGACCAAGCATTACTAGCAATACTTTTTATCTACACTTCATCTTTTAGCAATGGAATAAAAATATTAGGCATTACCGTTATTGTTAACAATCGTTTAAACAACAAATTCCGATAATTCTGCCTCATTAAGTTTACCATCAGTCGGTTTATTTGAGAGAGTCTTGTGGTCGATACATTACAACACCTACAATAACAACACCTACGAGTACAATACCTCTAGCAAACTTCATAAGTCCCACAATCCAAGCATGTCCAGCTTCAGTAACCATGGTAGAGTCAAGTTATATTCTAGTCGCGGCATGAATGGATCGGCGCGACCGTGGCCCTCACACAATACTGGCTTAAGGATATGTTTTTCGAAAGACCGCTAGCTGTTCTAATAACATTACTACCATTCCGGTTAATAACTTAAATGAAGCTGAAATACCTGTGCTAGGAGGTGGTTTATGACAATAGTACAATCGTGGATTCAAACTTACGAATTTATGTTCCTAAACCATTGGGCTATTGAAGCGTAAGATAGCGGAATAATGGTGCTGTATTTTGTCTGTTAAGTGTTGGGATATGAAGACCCTTATTACTGCTGATGAGGCATTCCATCTTAGTCGATAAGGATGACAAGGAATCAATAATTATAAACTCTTATCGAATATGAATGTCGGCTGTAGGAATCCCGCATCATCACGAGAACTGTGTGCTCCTTTGTCATCCTTAAAGAAGGTCCTCCTCACAGCTTTTCTTCCACATTCCCACACATCGCTCTCTCCTAGAGCTTCGTGCTGATTCATCCTTGTGTAAAGTATTTTCACTTATTTTCGTCAACAAGTACAAGATTGTAACAACTGATTGCTTTATTCCTTGAATCGAACATAACAATTTTATGTCCCTTTGTCGTCGTAAAAGATTAGTTTCCAATGCTATTAGGCACATTAGGTTGTTCATAAAAATATAAATCATTTTGTAGTCCTCCCTTTTGTACTTTTTCTAATAAAAATGTTACGATTATTGTATTTGTAAAAAACTATGATATTAACGGATACCATTGGGATATTTTACTAATTAAAAAGTAAAGTAGCTTCCTATATATATAAATCCCACCGCTGGACATTGGTCCCCTCTCTAGAGCATCCACCACTCTCCACTGCGAGTTAGCGGACTGCACATGTCTTTAATTTTTTAAATTTTAATTAAAAAAATTAAATATAATAATTTATATGTTAGACACGCGGGTTTCCTCGCGATGTTTCCCTTCACCGCCGAGCACGTGGTCAACCAGAACTTAAAATTTGAAACTTACAATTTCATTGGTCCCAGCACCGGGGATTGAACTCGGTTTGAGTTACCACGGCTCTAATAATTAAAATATATAAATATATATAATAGTAAGCGCTACTGTCATATATATACATTTTCATACATTTTCACTGTATGATTTTCATTCATTATCATCATCTCCACAGCCTACCACTAGTTCACTACGGAACGTATGCCTTCCCCAACGAGAGAACCTTCCTCGGCTCTACGAGCTACATCAGCAGCCCATCGCCACTTCAGCTTAAAGCAAATAAATAAATAAATCCTTTGCGTTCTACCGTCACCCTCGTCTTATTTCGTGTTCTATCACGTAGAGAAATACTGGACTACTAAGTCCTTTAGCTTATTGATTCTAAGTTTCGTCTTTCATTTTGCGTACAGCAAAGGACTGGAATAGTTTGCCCGCGTCTGTCTTTCCCTCCGATTACAATGTGGGTGTTTTCAAGAGTAGAGTGAATAGGCATTTACTGAGCTAGTGCGCCTTACCGTCCAGGCGTGCATTTCTGCTTAACATCAGATGGGATCGTGGTCAAACACTTGCTTTGAAAGTTATATAAAAAAAAAATCATACGGCAACTGTAATAGTCAAGTAATTTATACATTAGTCCAATTACAGAAAGAATCGGCTCGACCATGGAATGACTACTCCTCCTTATCCTGAAAGAATACCAGCTTGATATGGAAGCATGACGTGTTTCATTTGTTGAGCGTAAAAAAGTAATTTCAATTAACGAAATATTACATCTCAGTCCCAGGGGTGACAAGGCATGTATATCTTGAATCTTCTTTGAAGAACCATCGGCATGTTATTCCTGCGGTCGATGCGTTGTCACCCTTGAGGACTGAGATGGAATACTTCGTCACCAATAATAAAGATCTCCGGATCCCTACATTCACCAGACGAATCACGTGAGGGCGTGGTCCTACTCCACTCAAGCCAACCCATTCATTCTGCAGCTAGAAACAAAGCGCAGTGTAGCTCTACTACTGTTTGCGCGTTTGTCGGCCATAATGTTATGAAATATTACGGTTGGCAATTGTATTGATGGGATCGTCAAGGGAGACGTTCGCATAAAATATCCAAGCAGAACCAGTGGCCACGGTACGGCCAGTGGTCATCACCATCATTTCACCCTACGCTTTTTCCACTGCTGAACATAGGCCGCCCTCCAGATTGCCACAGAGTACGGCCCAGGGCCACCTGCATCCCATTCGTCATCTATTAGCTGGTCGTCCTATTATGCGATGGCCAGTATGCGGCTGCCACTGGAGAACCTTTGTTCCCCGTCGGTTAAATGGCTATAAAACTCATATTCAGAAATGTTACAAATAACGATTTGACATGGATAAGTTAACAAGTAAAATAAATGTATACACGAGCGTAGTCAGTTGCGTGAACAATAAGAGTAAAGCTCGGCGTCGTGCCAAGCCGTCGCACCAGTAGATAGTTATCGTAACAACATTATTATCTGTCTGTATGCTATATTGTTGCTGTAAAATCAATATTGTGATAAGTTAAATTTCGAATATATAATATTGGCCGCGAGTATTCTCGAATAGTGAACCTTCGCGACATGTTAAAATAATAAAAAAACTTGTTATTTTTTATTAGTGGCGTCACTGATATTGAAAAAGAAATATTCTCAGATGTATTATATTATGATGTAGGTACTATTATATTAAAATTACGTTTATATGCAGTGAGAACGTGTACACGCATCCATTGGTTGTTGTTGTGCTCGTTTGTCACAACCAATATCTTAATAATAACAAAGGTCACCGACAAAAGCCTTGCCAGTTTCCGATCTCATTGCTCGTAGAAGATTTTTTTATAGAAGGGGTGGCAAACCCCCAGCTAAAGATCACCGTAAGTAGAGAGCTTTTTATAGTTAGGCGTCAACACCGCTGCCTTCTAGAGCTCATAGAGCCATGATAGTTCAGTGTCTAAGCGCTAGCTTTTAATTCACGGCACGCAAGCTGAGTTCGCTCCCTGATACGGAGCACCAATGAAATTATAAACTCCATTTTTAAGTGCTGAGTTATATTATATCGTGAAGGGACCTGTATCTCTATGTAATAGCTAAAAAAATATTTTCCTTCCCGCCCTAGGCAGGTCTATGCCCAGCACTGGGATTTATATCTGTACTACTTTATTTGTTTCACGTTTAAATTATAATTTAAAAATAACTCTTTATCGAAATTAATTTTAATAACTTTTACAAATAACTATTGTAATAAAAGTGTCGTGTTGTAAACAGCGTCGATAACAATATTTGTACGTGGGTAGATGCTATAAAAAGCATAATTTTGCAGTCATTCCAGCTTAGTGTTCAGCTTGCGCAGGAAACCTAGATTGGTAGAGCAGTAACTCATACACCGCCCGAGCTCCACAGTAGTAATTAAACAGGACGGTGTAATTATATAATCTTTATGGGCTTGTGTTTAGATAGCGGGTACAAGTCGAACCTTTTACGATGCCACTACGTTTTAAAGCTCTGCATTTTTTAAAGCTCTGTATTTTTTTTAAAGCTTTGTTCACTTTTATATATATGTATAGATAATATACAATACATCAAATTTTGTTATATCTATAGTTATTAATTTTTATTTGTTCAATTTTTAAAAAGTATTTTTTTTAATTTAATTTAGGGTGACAAACCAGCCCTCAGTTTACCTGGCGGTGAGTAATTCCTGCAGGAATAAGATCGTATGCCCCGAATGGATGAAGCTCATCATGTGAAGAGGGTCTGCTGACTCATGACCTAGTCTCGATTAACAAGCATTACTCTTGAATATCATCTTCAGTGTCAAATAGCAGGTCCGGTATACCTTAGTCCTAAGGGCTGACGACAGACTTACATCTCGATCAAATCGGATATATGTCATGGCTCACAGGAATCGCTAAATCATGTGAACTGTGTGCTCAGTGCATTAAAACAATATGCAAGTATTAGACTTTGGAAATCATTTACCAACGGTAAATTTTTTTGCTATAGTGGGTGTGCCTTAATTTAATAAAAATGTCTGCGATTGTGATCTTGATACAATGATCGATTTTTTTGTGTGATAAAATGAATACTCCTGTCCTGAATAAGATCGATAGCACTCATATGCGCAAGCCAAAAATGTAATAAGGTTATAGAAAAGCCCTTCTCGTAATCTCGGGATGCCTTCAAGATAAATTGTTTCACGACGTTTTGTACATTTCTTCTTTCATATCCAATACATTTTTGATGTATTTTTTTCAATAAACGTATTCTAGCAAATGAAATATTGGTTCCCTAGTTGGTGTTTAGTGGAAAAGTAATGTTTGGTTAACAACTTTATGGTTTATACATGTGTTCCATTCCTCGTAAAAAAGTACCGTAAACTCTTACATACTTCCCAGTACTGAATACGTAATACTAAATACGTTACTAAATTGTAACCTTCTCCAGTGAAAAAAAAATATTGGAAAATTTAGTTCAGATTAGTTCTACGAGAGTTTACAGCAACAGGTACTAGCTATGGTTAGGAGCAGATTTAGCCAAAGCGTAGATTTCATCAATCACTGATATTCAGAGGACTTTAGACAAGTCCATAAACGCTCCCGGTACTGAACTAGCTGACCACTCAGACAACTTTAAATTTATGTTTTATGCTCACCATGATAAAAATAATCTCATTACGATTACTTTATTAGGGTATTTCCAAATCCTCTTTCTTTGAAGCTTCTTCAGAATAAATTAATTCATAAGAATCCCTTTTTGAGTCATAAATAGACTTTTTTCAGATAGTTCAATATTTGCCAAAACCTGTGTATATACGATTCAACTCATCCATGGCATCGTTGAAATGTCGTCTATAGCTTCAAGTTACCACTCTATCTACTGGCTCGAAAATGTTAAAGTCAGTGCATATATTAGTATAAACTTCAGGGAATATTTCTGAAATAATTTTGTGGCAAAGAATGCTGACTGTATTCATTTATTAATTCTTATGCTCCAGTCTTATGTTACACACATATTTTTTTTAATAATTTATGAAATAAGTTTTTAACATATATTCTTTAATTTTTTAATGTGTTTCCTACATTGCCCATGTTCCAAATAATATAAAAATTACGTCTTTTACGAATGTTAAATCAAGCTTTGCCGTGTTATCTACATCTTGATTATTTGAGTACATTACCATCGAGGGTCGCGTGATAGTTCAAACCTAAACTACGGCTCAATATTTTATCATTTTAAAAAGTTTAAAGCTTCACTTATACCTTTTCATTTTCAAAAATATTTATTCTATCGTCATCGCGTTTACTTTGGTAGAGTCGGTTGCCTTAACCGGTATTTATTTCAGTTTGATTATTTGATTCGACCTTTAAACTGGTTCTTCCTTCAATTATATTTTTGCGTATTTCACTTCATCATTCAGGCATTCCAAAATGGTTTTTTTTATAATATTAGGGGTGACATGACAAACGAGCGCACCTGATGGTAAGTGATAACTGTGGCCCTGACTTCTACATCCATCCTCAACAAAGTATCATACTCTATGAAATATCCTACACTCACTATACAAAATAATCAACGTTATGCTGATATGCCATGCTGGTATCCTATGGGGGATGTGCCAGTCATGTCGCTGCATGCAGCAGACGGTAGCTGCAACGTAGCTCTACTACTTTTGTATAATTTAAACTTTTTCCTTTACGTTGTACTTAGTACAGTTTTACATATTTTTCTCATTTAAATTTGAAAAAGGAAGTATAACTTGCTTGTTGGTTTAGGAAGGATACGGAATTAATATCGCCGGTATCACCCACTTTAAATTTGCCGATACGAGGACCAAAATGAACTGAATACTCCTTACCAATTGTGTTCTTACATTTTTGTTACAATTGTTCTTGTTGTATATGTTTGACACTTGCAAGTTAAAAACCGTCGAAGGCTGTTTATTTGCGTATAAATTTGAAACTGGAACACTCTCATTGAATGTAACGGGAATTTGGTCCTCTGTCAAAAAAAAATTGCGTTATGAATTATTATAACTTAAAAAAGCTTAAAAGCCGCAGGAGTGTTTCGAACTTTTAACCAAAACTTTTGATGAGTTCGCTTGTTCACAAGTAACAGTTTTTAATTTGTTTGCTGCGAGAGGACGGGGAAGCTTGTGGATGTGGCGAAGACTGGTTGGCTGACAACCAAGGTTACTCAACAAAATGTTCAAACTAACGAAAAATACTTCTAAACCGAGAACTGGATAGTAGACGAGTAGCATTGTAATTTGTCATTTATAGATAATTGTCTATTATAAGCGTTGTTCAATATGGTTTCCGTACAAATTCACAAATTAGCTTAAAAATGGTGCGCCAATCTGTGCATGTTTATGAAAGATAAATTCAACGTCGACGAGAAACGTTTATGATGTGAGAGGAGATAGATCATTGATATTGATATTGGCATAATTATTTAAAAGAGACCATTACAGAAAGAAGGAGAAAAACTACAATCCTCAAATTAAACGACAGTCTACGGCATACCGTAGCACCGTGCTACCGACCATGCTTTACTGAAGCATTATGCTTTTTAAGAGTCAACTTCAACGAATTGTCACCAGCCATGAAGGAAACGGAAAGAAATGTTAGCTTAATTGTTGTGCAAGGCGACATTGCTTCGTGAGTGTAGGGGTCCCGGGACTCTACACTCTGGTGCTGATAGAGGATCGAAGGATAGTTAAAGGCAAATGTCATATGATAATTTGTGCCCCAAAAAGTTGGTGTGATGAGCCAAACGAAGTGGATCTCTCTGGCATTACGACAACACAACACACATCTTTTAGAATACTCAAATAATTCAGAAAGCTCTACCCCACCCAATATGACCTAGTCACGTTGTAATTTTTACCTTTTTCCTAAATAATAAATAAAGGGCCAGACACCATAACAGATTTATATTTTAAAATTATGCATGTATGTTTTTATGTATGTGTACTACAAAATATATTTCTATCAAAGTGTAGATGATTATCAAAACCAACTCGTGGCGTTTTGCCAAACCGCACCGTTAATCGTAGTGATAATAACCAAGTATATCATTATCCCCTTTTCTGTTAATTTATAATGCGCTCACTGCCACTCATATCGCGCCACTATTTTCGACTACATTTCGAAACGTGCTCGACTTAAGCACACGATCAGTGTAAATGATGCAGTGTGAATGTATCGCAGAGGTCGAGGAAAGACCACGCTCTCAAATAATTTTCACCGTGAAATACCATGACGCTGCTGGGTTTTGATTGGTGAGTGTAGGGATCCAGCAGTTACAGGGTTTATAATGACGGATGTCGATGTCATTTGCCACAGGAATCACCTGTAATATTATAAGAAAATATACCACATTGAGGATATTATATTATTTAGTAACAATATAATCTTGTACTAATAATTACATAAAGGAAAAACAAAATATAAATCTCAATGTTGGGCATAGGTTTCCTACTAAAAGAGTTTTGCTCTAATTTGTTGTTATAATGCAAACTGTAAATAACTTAAGGTTTTCAAATAAGAAACGTAAGGAAATCAAAGGCACATGTAACGTGAATGTTGGTGACAACGATGCCTTTGATCTATAGTATATATATATATATATATATATATATATATAATTCCCACAGCCGGGCATAAGCATGATCTAGAGAAGATAGACCGCCACGCGGTTCTCTGCGGATAGGCGGACTTCACATATTTTCGAAATATTTTTTAGTTTCAAATTCTGGCTATCTCACGACCATTACCTTAGATCATGTGTTAAATTAGAATTTTAAAATAGAATCGGATCGAACTAGATTTGCTTACGTGCCATGAATTTAAGCAGGCGCTTTAAGCTGCTACCACGGTGTATTTTGCAAATATATGTAATGAAAACTTTACCTTAACTACTCTTATGTATTCTATTACCAATACCTTATTATTTTTGGGAGTATAGAGTGAAATAGATGAAACACTAATATAATTTATAAATTATACAATACATTTGTAAATTTTATTTCTTTTTCAATACGTAATAATCGACCAACACCTCGCTGATGTGTACCCCAAAATTACCTTACAGAGTCGCATGCATTGGTGCAAACACAGAGAAATATACTCCTCGTCCCCTTCCCTAAGTCCGGCAATTTTTCAGTACAATTTTTGGCAGGCAATTTAAAAATAAAATCAAATATATATCAACATTAACTAATAAATGTGAAGATATCAAGATCACAACAGTATCAAAAAAACTTTCACTTGCAGCAGACCCGCCATCAACAGCAGCTGTCACTGGCTATTCCGGACCACCCGCCGTCAGGGTCACAATAAAAAGCAACAAAGCGTCTTGACTATTTGTTGATGATGTACGTGGACGTCATGGGCCCACCAGCACTCACCACCAGACGAGTTGTGTCACCCTATAAAAAATACCTGAAAGTTTTGGCTCTTATGCCGCGTTCATATAAAGGAAACTGCGACAGTGTTGCTCGCACAATGCAACGCACTTCAGTGCAGTAATTAAACCGAATTGCACAACAATGGAAGCAATCTAAATTATACGACATTCAGATACTGTGCGAGCGAATAACGCTCGTGCTTTTACGTCGCTACAATGTTTTAATACAACTTAATACAGGACAACTTACTGGAGCGTATTCAGGGGTTATGTTACCTTTTTATACACAGTAGCTGGCAACCGAGCCAGCAGCCTCACGGTGAGTGGGCACCGCCTCACGTGCGCGCCCGGCCTTGAACAGAGGTATTGAAAAATCTTCTTGTCTTGTCCCTGAGTTAAATCGGTGAGCGGCATTAAATTTTATATCAATGTAAACTAGTTGCTATTTCGTTTATATGATTACTCTCATGATTACCCGTTGACTACTCTTAGCTTAACTAGAATAGTCGAATGGCGGATTCAAACCTACGACTTTAGGTTGCGCTGTGTTCTTAAAGACCCCATTCTTAATTCCACATAGTTTTATCATTAATTGACAACAGTCGTTAAACCCTCATTTTCCGGGATAAAAAGTATTATTAATTCAGGTATACATATATACTATCTCTGTGCCAAGTTTTAATAAAATCGGTTTTGCGAGATTTAGTAATCAGTATCCAAATATATAATAATTTTCACATTCATAATATAAGAAATATACGGAAGAATTATATATATATATTAATGTTGTTATGTATGTATTAATATTTATATTTATTACGTATTATTTTGATGTTTATCTATGTATAATTTGATATTTTTATGTATTTAAGCTTTTTTTATTTTAAAGCTTACCAACATATTCTCGTAGAGAATGCTGCTGAACATTAAGTCCATCCGTGTAAACCTGTTATTTAAGGAACATAAAGAATAAATAAATAAATATATATATATATATATATATATATGAAATGCCCTCTTTTTAATCGGGTTCTCGGATTCCTTCTATACGACACCTGTATGTACAGCTGCATGATGTTGATATTTCTTGTAAGTACTCTATTAAGGTGTGATCCTTCTTGGTCAAGCCGACCAATTCAGCAAGTTAAAACTATATTTGATTCGACTAAGATAAGAACCGTGAACCGTGCTTTTAAATAGAAAGTTATTTAAAATACCCAAGTTACGGGAGTGTAGCATGCGCTATAAGAGCCGGACCGCACAATTAGCTACGTACCGACCTTCGTAAACTCCTGACACGCTCGCCTGCGAGGACCCGGCGCCATTCACCATATTGGTCACCCAACTAATTAGCACCCGAGCTGGTGCACACTGCAGACAAACGTTCCCATATGCAGGTCGCAACACTCCCTGATTATTTGAGATAACTTCACTATGTTAATTTTGAGGTTCCGTTGTTTCCTTGCATCTTTTTTTATTGTAAATAATTTGCAACATTAATTAGTTAAAAAAAATATTTATCTATTTTATTAATAATTTGCAACGTAAATTGAGAAAAAATAATTTAATGCGCTCGTTGCAAATAATAATGGCACCATAATATTGTTATTGTTACTAACACAAAATAAAAATAAATGATATGTGATTATGTCAGTTCAGTCGTTTGCGGCTCAAGGGATTGCTGATAACATAGTTATACTTATGTACATACAACAAGTATGAATAGTAAATTCTTACGGCACTATAAACTATTCTGCACAGTTGATCTCATCTAGCAATAAGAAGATAGTTACGTGATAGTCATGCAGCTTGGTATTGCCTTCAGGTAAGATTGGCTCTGCGACAGTAGCGTCATGTTGCAGCTAAGTCGGGGTACGACATGAACGGGTTCGCGCGACCGGGCAAGGACCACGCATTCTCAGAAAATAAGCACTAGATAACAGGCAAGGAAACATACCGTCTCGGATCTCAGGGGTGACAAGGCATGCGCATTTGAATCTTTTTTGGGTATAGGTGTGCTTTTTCGCCACAAATATTATAAAAAACACAATAATGCGTCTCCTACGGCGTTGTGAATATCCGCGGGTGACGCTAATGGCTGACCATCAGGAGCGCTGCATGCTCGTTTGCAACCTTTTCTAAAAAAACTGAGAACAAATACAATAGTGAACGCAGGCACTATAAGCACTCTACGATGATATGACTCAAAGAAGGGTGATGGCTTAACAAATGTCTTTTTAATTGGATACAAATCTTAGGGAAGATAATCTAAAAGGTATTTTATGGTATAAAAGGTGACGAAGGAGCACACAGTTACCTGATGACAAGTGGTTCTAGCACCAACACAACACCAACGTCGCTGCTATGTTACGCCGGTGTTCTGTGTGGGCGAGGACTCTCGAACTGGACAGGATCCATGCCGCAGTCAGAAACAAACAGCCCCATCACAGTGTATTACAGTATTACACGTGTTCTAATTATAAAAATATCTATTTAGTGTAAATGTTGATGGAACTCATAAATGCATAATAAAAAAAAATGCTTTGATATCGTTATTAGATTTTTTTCCAAAGTACGAAAAACAATCATATGGTCGACTTTATCGAACGCTTTTTAAAAATCAGTAGTAATATTTTCAACTAGCGCTTTATCATTTTGATTTTCTTTAGGTTTACAATAATAACCATAACAAGAATTGTATAAATAATGTACTAATGCCTAGTATATGCGATGGTTGACGAGAGCGAGGGTATATAACTACAATTTACATAACTACAATTTATTTGCAGTATAATCGCGATATTAAACTATCTCTTCGTTGCATTTATAAACGCAGTCGAAAATAGTTTTTCGTGTTTCAATTGTTTTGTAACAATAAATCCCACCCCGGATGATAATCTATGTGTTATCCACGCGCGGGCAGGCTCTGGCCAGGTGCCAGCCGCTGGCTTTCTCCACACAACTTCGGAGAATGTAGTTATTTCTGTTTAGACAGTTGTGTTAGATAGAAGATACAAATACGTCAGCGATGAATGAAATTGTTCTGCGATACAATTAGTACCAATAGTAAGCCAAGCACTATTTACAGGACAGCGATATAAGTTTTAAATATTTAAATAATTATTTAGGAGTAACCCTAAACAGTGGGGAGCCACGCTGTTTTTTTCCAGCCGTGGCAGAAAAGGGTCCGGCCAGTACGGGAATGGCTACGCAATCACACAATGCCAACGCAAAATGTGAGGATCTGGAGACCCTTATTACTGGTGATGAGGCATTCCATTTTAGACAACGCATCAGCATTATGTCTCCTCATCGAGGATGGTTGTGGGTATGGCTCGCAATCATCACCTCCCACCAGCTGAACTGTGTGCTCGTTTGTCACATAGATACAATAAAAAAAAATGACATCGAGTCTAACGTAATTCACAATGACTTTCATTAGAGGGTATCGACATCGAAACAATCAACAACTCTTGCAAAAACACGTATAATCGGTTATCGCTAATGGATACATTAGAAATGTTACGAGTTTTCACACCTTACGGTCCGTTTAGAACAAATGTGTTCGTTTATTTCTTGCCTCTTTACTACATTTTAAATAATAAAAATAAAATAAAGAATTTGGCATAATATTATACTAACACATAATACCAGAAATACCGCAGGGATTTGCAAACTGGGCGATTTCTTAAGTTTTAAGATTTATAAAGAAACCCAAGATATCAATTTATTTTAAAAATATTATGGGTGTCAAACGAGCACACAGTTCATCTAATGGTTAACGAATACTGCGGCCCATGAGCAGATATCGCATGCCACACAGCGGCACTAACTCTTCATCCCCTTCCCTACTCCGACGTAATGAATGAGCAATAAGAGAGGAGGAAGATTGTAAACAACACGTCGCATTCATCAACTGAACACTATATAACAATAATAGGAATATATGAAAATTGTTTTCTGTGTAATCTGAAGTACCTATATGTCGGGAGAAGAGAGGGTCGTAAGCTCGAGCCACTTTAGCTGAGAAAACAAGTGGAAGCTCAAACTAGCACACATGAAATATTCTCCAAGCAACACTCAGCCAACACGCGCCGATATTTTGCACCTGATATTTTGCACTTGAAGCGCGATGTTGCTAACTGAAGGCAGGTACTTTAAACGTACGTGCGTCATAATTTTCAAATGGTTCGCGTGGTTAATGTTTTAGAGGGCACACATGCCATCAGTTACGAATTGTAACTCAATTATTTCCGTCAGCGTAAAATTATTTTAGTAAAATTTGGTTTAGTAACCTAACTTTAGCCTTTTTGTGGTTTGGATGAGAAATGTTTAATGTTTGTTCATTAGATACCCCGCCTCCTGCGGGAAGATGCAGGGGTATTTGTACCCACTAACATCCCACGGTGGCCATCTTCAGTATATTGGGAATGGTTTCATGTACGGATAACCAGACATAGTATATGTAACGCACCGGTGCCCTTCTGCACTGAGCACATCCAACATGGGACAATTCCATGTTGCCAGGTTTATTTTCCCGGACGATCGGAGCCCAACTTGATCGCCCAATTCGATACGTATGGTAACGCCGTATGCAAACTCGACCTTGCCCCCGCAATTTGACAAGGAGAGCCTTATGTTAGACTCGCACCGACTAAAATCCCTCTATCTCTTCCGTTCTATCTTCGCCGTTTATTGCAGGGCCTCGGGAATGTTCTAGCAAATATCTGCTGGCCCACCAGCGCCTGCCACCTTTCGGCAATCCCGTCTCGGATGAGGAATTTCGCCTCTCCTCCATTTCTCGGTCCACAGAAAACTTTTATTATCGTATGAACTGTGTGCCCGTTTTAAACCCTCAATACAATAAAAGAGAATCCATATGGTTTACACACATATTTTTACATGTACATATTATTTAATTCAAAATAGAAACTTTACTAAAAAAATACTAGAAATTGATAAGATTTTTCTTTGTCGCCTTTGAAAATATAACATATAACATACTTAAATTGCTTGGAATGAACGAATTATCCACATTTCCCGCTCAGACGAGGGCGAGGGGCGGTTCTTTCACAATCTGCTCGTTAGCTTTCCCCACTACCCTTATATCGTGTTCAATTTTCTTATGAAACATAACGTATTGTCTTTTCAGCCGATGCTGATAATGGATAGATATAATTTAGACTGATTTCGTTACATGCTTTGATAGAGTCTTAGTTACAGAGAATTTTTATCATATGACCAGGGTTAAACGCACTGTTATTGTAGAGAAGAAAGAGGTCAAGGTGCGAGATTTATACAAAATGTTAAAGAGAGAAGCTTGGGGTCATATCACAAGCCCCAAAAGAGAGGTTTGAGGTCATATCACAAGCCCCAACAGAGAGGCTTGGGGTCATATCACAAAATCTCAGTTCTCCCCGTTACCGTGATACATTGGTAAACTTACTTTACTTTCTTCGGCGCTACAACGCTTTATAGGTCTTCGTCACTTCAATTATGTTTTGCCATTAGATCTTTTTTTTTCTCCCTTATTTTTTTCTTGAATCTCCCTAAAACAGCTGAAAACCTCTGAATCCAAAAAGTGTTCGATGCTGCGTGGACAAACGTCGCACAGAGCGTACAGTGGTGGATTGTCAACCATCGAGATGGCGAGTATGATGTTTTTTTAAATGCGAATGCGACATGGATAAAAGCATTACTAGCAAATTATAAAGTATAAGTAAAGGCTTTTAATCAACAAACATGTCACAGTTTATCACTTTGTGCCATTTTTCGCCGCTCGCACGTAATGTATCCACCGAGGGGATCCATTCCCGTTTCACTTTGTACAAAGCTCCAACGTTGTTTGCGTGCTTTGTGCGCCGGTTGTGATTGATGCCGCCATCTCTCCCCGTTGTTTTTCGTGTGCGAAATATTTATGACAGGGACACTGCAACCTGTACGGCAGCCGCCCGCGGCGTTTGCGTAAATTTCGAAGGTAAATGACTGGAAATAAATAACGACCTTGTACTTCCAAATGATAACATTTTTCGCATAAGTCCTTGATATGTTTGTAATTCAAATACGACATATCATTATAATGTCGTTGTGGATTTGTACTGTAGCATCTCATCTACTGTTTGTGATTAGGTTTATTTTTAATATTGCTTGTGACCTTTTACATCCGTCCTCAACGACGATTCAAGATCATGACATGCGTGGTCGCTTGAGGACTTAAGGGAATGCCTCGGTACCTGTTGTTAGGACCCCGGATCCCGCACCATATCCTGCAGGGGCGTAGTACTTCGGGCGGACCCATTCATGATGCAGTCAGAGACCAAGTGCAGGAGTGCTTTTGACGAGCGAGCAAAGCAATACAAGTATACATATCTCCATCTCGTTCTACGTCATATGTAACATACGTAACAGCAGGCTGTTGGAAATACTGAGATAGTCTTGTGAGTATTAACGGCAGCGTCTATGTTGCCGATTGGCTGGCACTCGAACCGTATGGACCCAAGTCGAACGGCGTATCAGCCCGTTTAATTTGCGTCACATATGACCTTCATACCTCTTAAGAGCAGCAGTGGGGTTACCCACTGACGGTCGCCTTTCCGATTAGGAAAGTGATATCGTGTGACAATCAAGTGAGGTCTGCAACAGGAGTCCACCCCCGCCATGCAACAATTTATGTATTATATTATTTACATGCTGAAGGATTCTACAATCATAAGTAGTCTTGAAATACTGTATTACAACTAAACAAACTAAACTATAACTAAAATATCGAATGATAATAAGATCTGATATTGTATATAATACGAGGTTGAGACATGAGGTTCCTGAAGATGATGATTATTATGATATCTTCAGGTTGTTACCAGATGACGTCACTGAGCAAAATACAATGGCAGTTAGGCAGTGTCAAAGGATACAGGGAACTATATCACCATTAATTTATGATGAACAAATGTTGTTCGTCGGCTGGGAATCGAACCAAGAACCTGAAACAGCCTATGAGACAGGTGTAGACTCTCCTCTATATATTAAAATGATACAATATTTGCTTAACCACGTCTAAATTGTAATAAAACCATTCTATTAACAAAATTTAAAAAGGTTCTTCCGAAAAAAGGAAGAAGTGTAAGGCGGATTTAACAACTCAACTCGTTACCCCGAGCCTCTCGATAACAAATACGCTTTTCACTGAGTACGAGAATCTAAACTTCATTAGGAATGATTTGGAGAATCAACCGTTTCCCTCCGCTGTCTGTATAGTTCTTAAATTTATTTTAATCAAAATATTTATTTGCGAACCTTCTTTTAACATGTTTATTTTTATTTATTTTATTTTTATTTAATGAACGCTAAATATAAATATGTCAGTACGAGATTAATATTCAGATGTAATTTAAAAACAAATATGAAACAAAAAAAATCAACATCGATTTGATCGATACAAAAAGTTGATAAAAATAATAAAATTCAATATAATTTTTTTTTAAAAAACATTTAAAATTAAAATGTATTTACGTTTTTATTTAAATATAATATTGAAAATTATTTAAGATCATATTACTCTTTTTGGCCAAAAAAACTTCCCGTGACATCAACTGCCCAGAATATTTTTATAACCCAGTCAGCAAACACAGAGGCACTCACTCTCCTCCCCTTCCCTTATCCCGGCGTAAAGCGCGTGCAATAACATCGCAGGAAGATTCACAAGTAGAGGTGAGTGCATTGACGAGGCCATTCCATTTAAGTTGTCAGGAGTGATAACGCATCAGCATTATGATACCCTATCATGAGTAGTGTAGTAGTGTGGTGAGGATCTTGCAGCCAGGGAACTGGGCTCGTTTGTCACATTCTGCATAATAAGAAATAAATTCACCTTCACTAATGTCCTAATCAACAGAAAAATAAAATCAACATCAACGATATAAAGTCGAACTAATTAAAAACTAAACTAAACCTGTTTTGGCGACTTGCAAGTATCCCTATAAGAGTAAATCTGAGGACAAAGTTATCAACAGATTCAGACGAAGTATTTACGCCACCTCTGTTGCCTCTGGAGCGATTAAAACTCTACAAGCGGCATTAAGTTAGGATATCTCAGTAATCTCTAACAAAACTTATAATCCTCGAAGCGACCCGAAGTTTCCCTTCGACACGTGGTCACGGGTCTACGTGAGAAGGACATCTTAGGATAAAGGATCCCCTCCTTTATCCTGCAGCACCCGAATACATTATTGACACAGCTATTATATAATATGTTCGTTATAATTGTAAACACTATCCTAATACGTGGTAGAGTTTGCTTCAAGCTGCAACATGAACGAACTATGGTGGCTCAGTGCCAGAGCGCTGGCTTCTAATTAACGTACGCCAGCAAACGGAATTCGATCCACGTATTTTAAGCGTTGATTTACTACGTGCTCGGCGGTGAACGAAAAACATTGCGTAAACAGGAGCCCCACGCTCAACAGTGAGAAGTATTTAGATAGGCTTACTTATTATAGGGAATAAAGGATTACTTTACTACATTTTTACCTTTACTTAGAATAACTTATGAAACATGTCTACTAGTGGTTATTTGTATTGCCTTTAGCGATGTTTACAAGTTCATAAACTTTAGTGAGGGGGGGGGGGGTATTCTCCGATAAGCGAATTCTCGTCTGACGGCATATTACCCACCTCGTGTTTTTATGTGGCACTCAAGCACTGATGCCCTAATTCTGTCACTTTGAGCATTTTTCCCACCGTAAAGTATCCCGGCTTTATTCGCTCCGGGTTTTATATTCCAATATTAGGATCATAACCATAGAGTAAAGTTATTGTTACCGACATATATTTATTGTGAACTTCAGTTTTGATGAGCGATGGACGGAAGAATTTTATAATATTGCCCGACTTGATCCTAAGTTTTATTTGCTTTCTTTTTGTAATGAATGCTATTAACATTACTAACGTTTCCGTTAAGTTAACCACGCAGACTAGCTACGAAACCGTTCTTACGGGTGATGAGGCATTCAATTGTAGTGCCGAGGTGTGACCGCATCTGCAATATGAATCCTAGATTATCGAATCGTCAAGAATCACCTGCCGTTAGGTGAACTGTACGCAAGTTTGTTACTCTCAATACAATGTGTGTTTTGTCAGAATATTTGTCTGACATATAGCGTTGAATTTAATAGACTTTTAGATTATAGTAATCAATACTGGACAACTCCTGAACTTTTATAAACACGCTGTATATTATTTATTTAAAAATAAAAGTGGTGGCTGAAGATATCTAATAGCTATATACCAAGTTTTGTATGAGCCTACTTGAATAAAGCTTCTTTTGATTTGATGGTTTATGACTATAGGTCGAATAGCGATTTCGACCTATCGAGGTTAAGTAGACCTTTGGAAGCGATATGTCCATATTTTGTTTTTTTTTTAATGAAAATACAACATGTCACATACGGAATTTTCGCCGTGCACAGTGCAACACCGTTAGTATTCAGTAATGGAATATTCATGAGGTCAGGAAATGAAGTTTATGGATAAGCTACGAATGGTGTGAAAGATAACATCTCCTGTAACAGTCACTAGTGGTATCAAAGCAATATGCATCTTAAACTAAATCTTCGTTAAGAATAGATGTGCATGATTATAAACCAGTCAAAAAATATATATACACATACCATAAACATATGTATATATATATATATATATATATACACACATATATATATATATATATATATATATATATACATAGATCAGCATTACTTAAAATAAAATTGTAGCAGCTTAACCCACGACAGTTCTTTCAAATTATCAGAACGGCGCTGAAGGCTGAAATACGGGTTTTCAACTTAGTTCAGCAACGGATGATTTCTTAATTACATGCTAATTTAATATGGATTAGTGCTAAGTTTTTTTTTATTAAATTGAGAAACAAACTCGCACACAGGTCACCCGATGACAAGTGATTCCCGCGGCCCATGATATCTACAATTCATCCTTGACAAGGAATCATCCTTGTAAAGGAGATAGAAGCCTCGTAACCGGTAATAACCGGTGTCCGGGTCCCTACACTCACCAGACGAAACACAGCAGCATTATGCTGCTATTTTACGTTGATATTCTGTGAGGCTAGAAAAAAACTATAACGTAGCTCTACCGTTATGAAGCTACACACATTCCTTGTTACCCTTGACTACTGAGGTGAAAAACCTGGATACCCATGATTGTGTTTCCAAATCCATACACTCTTCATAAAAACACAACAGGGTTATAGCGCTCCGTTGCGGGACGGAGCTCCCCTGTACCATAGCAGACGATGGGCTGACTTGTGACTCACCAGCGGATGACCTGTGCGCTCGTTTCTCATCAATGAAACAATGAAAAATCTATTCAATATTTTGTGTAACACACAAGAGGTTGAATTTCTAGTGCGTATGTTGTTTAACTTCTCCGGATTTATTTCAGATCACAGAGCACCATAAAAAATAAATTGTATGCCGCTATTTTACGCTGTTATTATGTGAGGGCGTGGTCCTACTCAGGTCGAGCTGATCCATTCATTCTGCAGCTAGAAACAAACTACAGTGCAGCTCTACCACTGTTAAACAGTTTAAATCAAATTGTTCGCTTTTAAGGAAATAAAGTTCTACTTCAGATTATTTTCTATAGTCAGTTTAACATCGAAACTATTACTTCCACACAAGCACCAATCGGCTTTGGCTGGTTTGGCATTTTTCTCATACTTAATGTGCCAAACGAGCACACTATTATATGATAGTTAGAAATGACTGCAGCTCATGACACCTCTATCCTCAAAGATTCAAATGCTGTTATTCCTGAGAAATGTGATGCTCGTTACTAGTAATTAATTCTTCATTTTCTTAAACTCATCGTACAAGAGAGAGCGACATTATGTTGCTGTTTCTCACTGTTATTCTGTGAGGCTAGAAAAAACTATAACGTAGCTCTACCGTTATGAAGCTACACACATTCCTTGTTACCCTTGACTACTGAGGTGAAAAACCTGGATACCCATGATTGTGTTTCCAAATCCATACACTCTTCATAAAAACACAACAGGGTTATAGCGCTCCGTTGCGGGACGGAGCTCCCCTGTACCATAGCAGACGATGGGCTGACTTGTGACTCACCAGCGGATGACCTGTGCGCTCGTTTCTCATCAATGAAACAATGAAAAATCTATTCAATATTTTGTGTAACACACAAGAGGTTGAATTTCTAGTGCGTATGTTGTCTAACTTCTCCGGATTTATTTCAGATCACAGAGCACCATAAAAATAAATTGTATGC